>NC_061161.1:47273070-47305570 GCF_022113875.1 Hydra vulgaris | reverse complement strand
ATATATATATATATATATATACAGATATAAAAATAAGGAATTTTACTAATATATCAGCACATACTTCATTAAAGCCAACATATTATATACCAATTAAAAGGTTTTCAAGTTTACAATCATGTTTTGAACAAATAATGATTACCTAATTAATAATTTAAAATTGGTATACAAATCAAGGATTTTTGATAAGTTCAAAAATTTGCGGACAAAGTGTTTTTTTTCTAAAATAGTTTTTCAACAATATTTGACCAAGTTTTTCAACAATATTTGACCACAAATTTATATAAAAGCAAAATCACATCAGTATTTTGTAGGATATTCTTTACAATTAAGATTGGCTTAGCATCTATGAGGCATAGAGTCAACTAAGTGAATGCAAACGTCAATGAGAATTGAGTCCCATACTTGATTTTATTAAATAAATCAGCATGATTTGTAGACTTAATTCCTTCTATTTGACGCTCAACATGTTCCCATAGATGTTCATTTGAATTTAAGTCACATAATTAGGATGGTCACTTCAAAACATTAACTTTGTTCTTTTTGACAAACTCAAAAACTGATTTGGCTGTTCGTATATACATCCTTGAGGCATTTTATCCTTTGCATGAGGCAACCTAATAGTCTTACATATATCATTGTATTTTTCTTAATTTTTAGTTTCAGTAATTCTATGGAGCAGACCAACTCCATCCTGGCTAAAATATCCCCAAACCATTGAAATACCTCCTCCATTTTTTACAGTGGGCAGTTGGTGTTTAGGATTGTATCTTGTACCTACTGGATGTCAAACATACTTGATTCCATCTGATTCAAACAGTAAAATCTTGCTTTCATCACTAAAAAGAATTTTTGACCATTGTTGACTACTCTACTTTAGATGCTCTGATGCAAATTCTTTTCAGGTGTTACGTTTTTTTACAGAAACTAATTAGCTGGGCGTCTGTCAAATAAATTAGCATGACGTAAACGACGTTTTTTATGTGTGAGTGTGTGTGTGTGTGTATATATATATATATATATATATATATATATATATATATATATATATATATATATATATATATATATATATATATATATATATATATATATATATGTATATAGTAGATTTTTAGATGTTTGAATTTTGACACTTACAGACATTGTGCAAACTCCAAACTTTTGTATGTTGATGCTTATGTCAAATAAGAATGTTTTGCAAAGAGTTGCGGTGATTGGAGCTTAGGGACAAAAAAACCCAATTTTTAGGCCCACCCAGCCCTTAACGTGGGAGCAACATGTTTATAAAATATTTTCTTTATTATTTTTATCTAAGTTTATATTCATCAACAAACTTTAAATTTCATGCAATAATCTCTTATATTTCAAAATTTATGACCATATAAAGTTTTAACCCCCCTCAATTTGAGGGGGCTGTAAACTTTGTACAGCCATAAGAACTGAACCCTAAGAGATTATTGCATGAAATTTGAAATTTGTTGATGAATATAAACTTAGATAAAAATACTAAGAAAATTATTTTATAAACTTGTTGCTCCCACTTTAAGGGCTGGGTAGGCCCAAAAATTGGGTTTTCTTGTCCCCAAGCTCCAATCACCGCAACTCTTTGCAAAACATTCATTTGACATATATAATATATATATCCATACACACATATATATCCATATACATACAAAAGAAGTGAAAATTTACAGAGATTATATGTATAATATTCCTGATGACTTTTTTAAGGATAGAAAGTTTCTAAAACTAGTTTATTCTTATGTTAAGTTTACAAGCAAACTTGGCTACATATGGTATTGAAACTCAAACTCCTAAAGAAATTGAACCTATTGTTATATGTGCTCCTCAAGAACTAGTTCGTGTATGTTTGAATATTTTGAATTCTCTGCAATTGTTTTTGTATTATTGAATTTTTTTGTTTAAAGATATTTATGTTTACAGGTTTATGAAGAGTTAGGAAAGAATCAAAAATTAAATTTATCTGGAAGGCCAGTTCGTCCACTTGGAGCTTTAGGAACTAGTAAGGTATATAATAGTAAAAAAATATTTAATATAAGTTATATATGTGTGTGTGTGTGTTTGTATGTATGTACACACACACACACACACATACACACAGGGTGGCCCACTAATCACTACACCATTTAAAATAATAATAAGTAATTTTTTCAATTTTCATTTATCATTTTCCTAACTGAAAACCCACTTCTAGGAAGTAAATTTTATTTGATTTTAAAAATAGCATTATTTCAATATCCACCTTTCTAGGGAATGAATTTTCATCTGTTGTAATGTTTCTTAGTTTTTGTTTTCAATTTTTTCATAAATATTGCTTTTTAATTGGTAAACAGTTCTAGGCTTAATGTTATATACTCTAATTCCCCCATAGAGTTGTTAAGTCCGGTGAGCATTATGGCCAGTTTATTTCAGAATTTTGTGAGATTATTCTTTTCGTCTTTAGAGTTCCATTGTTGTGCGAGGTGATTAGGCAGTAGCAGATTGCTACTGCCACTATACCTCTTGTGTGTCCTTGACCCCAGGATGCACAAAATTCTCTAGCATTTCTTGATACTTTTCATCATTGATAGTTAGCATGTTTTTTGCATCATCTTTAAAGAAATAAAATCTAAGAACTTATCTCACATGTACACCACACCAAATGGTTGCTTTTACAGGATATAGACAATGTTGGTGGACTATTCTTGAATTTTCTGTGCACCAAAATTGCATATTTTATTTATTAACATAACTGTTTAGTGAGCCTGTGGCCAATAATGTTATTAATAAACTCAGGTTCCTGCATTGCCATTTCTTGGGAATGGATAGTATACACTAATTGTGTCTGATAATCTGCTGACACCAGTTCCTGCACTACCTGTATCTTATATGGAACAAGTTTCAAAATCTTTTGAGTCCTTTGAAGCGTAGATTGATTTATTTCTAGCTGTTGGGACTGCCTTCAAGTTGACACAGAAAGCTCTTCTTCAATGTTTCCTTGTTCACGCTTAATATTGTCCTGTGAACTCCCTGAACGTGTCTTCATAGTATGTGGTAAATCACTCAGAGATCATTTGTTTGAACTGTAATTTTTTAACTCCAAAATGACGAGTGTAAGCTCTTTGCATTAGCGAGATTGATCGTCTCTTTTGCACATAAAATTCAATTATTTCAACATGTTTGGTTGTGAATTTCTCCATATTTAATTTAGAAGGATAACACTTTAATTTCTAAACATGGAATTCAAGGTAAAGATTTAGAAAATTTAAGGACTATCACCAATTTCATCGTTGTTGATGTTTATTTTCCTTGTTGGTTTAAGATCAAAGATGAACATTCTTGGATTGAAGGTCCTAATCATGAACTTAAACCAGCTCAAATTTTAGAAAGAAGATGTCAAAATGGTATCTCCCTCTATTCAAAGACTGTCTTGGTTTTGTTTCAGTGAGTGTGAACACTACGATCATTGCTGTGTTCTGATACTGAAGAAGATATAAGTGTAGCTAATAATAAGATAAAAGATATTAGAGGTACTGGAAACGAATATCTACAAAAAGGCCACTCTTCTCCTACAACAAAAAAAATTCCTTTTCTGAACTTTAATGTTAAAAAACTGGTATGCCTGATATCATGGAAGTCATCGGTTTATGAATCATTCCTAACTACCTCTCTAACAACTTTTGAAATCAAGGTATTTTTATCAAATTCTATGCAGATGCCGATTTGGCGTTGTTATGGACAATCTGTTGAACATTGGGTAAAGCAAATTACAGAAGCTTTAAGTAGAGTGTACACTTATGAAAGGAGAGAAGGATTTGTCTAAACTCGAGAGGTTAGTAGAAAGTTAGATATTAGGCCTGTATTTAAATGAAAAGTATTTAGAAAGTTAGATTTTAGGCCTGTATTTAAATGAAAAGTATTTAGAAAGTTAGATATTAGGCCTGTATTTAAAGTATTTTCTGAATAATCTTAATCTTTAGTTTTAAATTGAAATGCAAAAATTTAAATTTTAAGTCTAATATTAAAATAAAAATATCCCTTTTAAATTTCATACAAATTTTTTAAGAAAATATAACATAATAATAATGAAAAAATAACATAATAATAATTAATAATTGATAATAAGTTCACTTTTTTAATTTTTTTTTTTTTTCAAAAAACATGCCTAGAAATTACAATATTTTACAGTTTTTATATTGTATTAATATATGTTGTTTTAGATACTGCCAAAACTAATACTTATAACTTAGAAACAGTTTTTTTCACTTTTTTTTTCCCTAATATCTAATTATTCAATCCATCAAATAATCAAGTAAATTAGTTTTACCAACTTCAATTTGTAACATACTTTTGATACCTCTTTTTAGATATATAGGATTTGTGGTAAAACAGTGGTTACATATCCATTAATACTTGACCAAGAAGGCTTTTACATGTCATTGGATAAATCATTACTTGTTGACGATCTAAAGGTAAAAGTTATACTGCATAAAATAGGTTTAAAGATTATAGAATATAAAAACAATAGTGTCTAAAAACAAATTATATGAAAGTAGAAATTTTAAAAATTTTTCTTGTCCTTGTATGTTTCTATGTTATCCAAGCAAACCTGTCTGCAAAAATTTCTTAGCTAAATTTTCTAGACACTCAAGCATGCAGGGAGTAGATAATAGCATATATTATGGCATTATTAATAGACAAATTATTAGTTTACAATATTTTCAATTTACCTGGCCATAAAATTAATTTAAGCTTAAAAGAAAACATTGAAAACAAAAATGTTGCATTGAGTAGTTGTCTTACTCAAAAACTACTCATAAGTTCTACTTATGTTTTTATTCTATTTTAGACTTGTTTGGCTTTCATTCGAAAGTGCTGGAATCTTGGGGGGAGACCAACTGTATGTCTTTACTTGCAAGATCATAATTTTAGGTGAATTATTTTTAATGTCATTTGCATACATACATACATGCATACTAGGGTGGCCCTTAAAACAACTTTTTTGAGAAAAACCTGCTCCCACCCTCCACATGGGTTCTATCTAATACAAAAATACTAGGTTTAAATTTTTTTTGAATAAAATATATTTTAAGGGGACCCTCAAGACCTTCGAATATTTAATGGATCCCTAATATTTTCAAAAAAAAATAGTTTTTCAAAAATATTTCAACCTGGTACTCAAATGAAGCGAAATTATATAAAAATTTCAAAAATAATATTCATTTAAAAAAAATTAATTTTGGTTTTATTACTTAAAAAATTACGTTTTTTAACAATAAAATGAAAAAAATGCTTTTTTTTTATGTTTTTTATGATAATTTAAATTTTTTTCAATTTGAATATAATTTTTGGAATTTTTATATAATTTCCAGGTACCAGGTTAACATATTTTTGAAAAACTTTTTTTATGAAAATATTAATATTAAATATTCGAGGGTCTTGAGGCTTCCCTTAAAATATATTTTATTCAAAAAATTTTAAAACTTAGTGTTTTTGTATTAGAACACATTTAGGAGGTGGGAGCAGGTTTTTCTCAAAAAAGTTGTTTTAAGCGCCACTCTAATGCATACATATATACATACATACATACATACATACATACATACATACATACATACATACATACATACATACATACATACATATACATGAGTTGAAGTAAGTGCTGAATATTGGCACCCCCAACTGTTTGTGAGATCTGTTTGAGAAAGGCAACATCCATTGTTCATTTTTTTTTGATAAAATGAACAATGGTTGTTTGCCCTTCTCTAGAAGATCTTAAGAATGGTAAAAGGGGGGGGGCATTATCTGGCATCTATTTCAATCCCTGCATACATGCATATGTATATGCATACATACATGCATACATACATACATACATACATACATACATACATACATACATACATACATACATACATACATACATACATACATACATACATTCATACATACATACATACATAAAGTTATGTACTTTTTTTAGGGGTCATTTCTCATCTGAAATGGTTGATTTTATGGCTGAGCTGAAAACTGGAAATATTGATGGTGTAAATATTAAACTTGGTAGATTGCAGGCAAGTTTTATGAATTAACAGTAAATTGTTAATATATGTATATATGTGTATATGTATGTATATGTGTACAGCAGCGTATCCAGAAGAACAACAAAAAAAAGTTAATAACTTTTGAATGAATTGATAAAAATTTTGAATGAATCCACCTTGCTATAAATACGCAATGTAATAAATCTTTTTAACCTTTATAAAAGAAACATGCAAAAGTTTTAGTTATAGTTATCGCTAGCTTATGAAAAGTGAATGCTTCTCTCCCAAGTGCCTGCGAAGGGTCTCATGGGAGAAGCAAAAAGGAAATAAATATGGTTTTATATTAGTTAGCGAATAAAACATAAATTAAGTAAATGAAAATTAGCAGTGAATTGTGTTGACATCCTGTCATATTGTAAGAAATGTTGGTTAATTATTCATATTTTTATTTAGAAAAACATAAAATTCTAGGGGAGGTATATTATATGTAAGTCTTTTAAATTTTTGTTCTTAAAAAGAAAAAAAAAGAAAAACAAACAGTCCTCTAAACATAATGCTTCTTCCTGATGAACCTACTGATGATGAAACAATTTGTAGAAGAAAAAAATTAGATAAGTGTTTTTGCTAATTTATATATATATATATATATATATATATATATATATATATATATATATATATACATATATATATATATATATATATATATATATATATATATATATATATATATATATATATATATATATATATATATATATAATTAATAAACTTAATATATAAGACAATTTTGCAAATTGTTTTCAAGAATTATATTAACTTATTTGTTATCTTTATTACTTCTGGGCAACTTTCAACAGAACTTTTTGCAAAACTAATTTGCTACTTTATTGTTACGTTTTTTATTTGGGTTTTTTTTTTTTTGGTTTTTGTACTCTGGTTTTATTATTTTTGTGGCAAAGTTTCTTCTTTCCGTAATTGGTTACTGTTTTTCTTATTCTAACTCTAAGAAATGATTGAATGATGACAGGAGTAATTATCTATGTAGTTGTTATTGATTCATTTGTAATTTGTTAATTCAATTGGTCCCTTAATGTCTTGGACATTAAAGTCTGTTGGTCCACTGAAGCAGTTGAATATTGTTTCTATTTTATCAGTTAATGTTGATTGAGATTTGGACTATCTGTAACCTTAAGAATATAAACAAACCATATAAGGATTTTAGACAAAAGTTTAAATTTTGTCTGATATTGATATTTTTTAAATTAAAAATATAAAAATAATTCATTATTTTGATATTTTTAATTGAAAAAAATATCAAAAATTTTAATTCTGTTCAAAAACATAAGAAATAAAAAATGCAAGATATTATACCTGATTGAGGTCTTAATCTTTCCATGTTGGGTTGAAATGGACACAAGCCTGTTAACAAAAATTGTCTTGCAATGATGCTTTTAACTAAGCTCATCCTGAAAGTTTCACTTGTTCAAAAATGAAATATGCTTTTCCTGAGTTGCTACAAGCCAAAAATTTACTATATTATTGTACAAGTGTTTAAATGGTCCATATACACCAACATTTAGAATCTGGTGTTTAGTGATGTGTGTATGGTAGTAAGGTTAGCAAACTCAAATTTCTTTTGCTGAATCATTAAAATTGATTCTCAAATGCGACTTAAAACTCTAAAACTCACTTAAAACTCTACTTCTTTTAATGAATGTGCTAAAGACAAAAAGTGGGTGAACTGCACCTTGAATGTTTCAAAAGAGAATGAGATGCAACTTTATGATGATAAGACAGGGGCTTAGACTTTACTAGCTTAGCAACATTTACAATGCATTTTTGGAAACTGAGCCTAATTAGAAAAAAGAAAGTGAGCCTAATTAGAAAAATCAGTCCAACAATACAATAGTACAACAATACCACAGTATTCTATACAATTATGAAAAAGAGATTTCTAGAGATTTTCAAAATAGTTGTTTAGAATTATAGAGAATTAATTTAGGAGTAAGGAACTGACAAACAGATTTAAGAGAAACAACTTTAGCATATGCTAACATTGTAATTAAATATATAGTTTCTTTTTGTTGTAATATATATAGTATATATATTACATATATATATGTTGTAATATATATATAAATGTATATATAGTTCCTCTAAAAGATCAATAATAAATAATAATCCAAGAGGACATAAAATGCATGAATTAGTAAGAGTGCTGCCATTTATAAGGAGAGTGTTTTTCATCAAGAATGACTTTAAAACTGTGCTTCGAAAGGAATGTCTCGATTTTAAAATCATTACTGGATTCATTATATAAAACAAGCATGTCAGACTTTATTGAAAGTCTTTTATATGTCAAGTGCAATAGCCTCACTGCTTTAATGCGCGATAAATTTATGTCAACAATAATGTCGATGAAGTCAACAGAACAAGAGAATTGTTCATCAGAGAGTAAGTTAAATAGTAAAATTGTAAGAGGTTTTAGGTTATCTCTAAAGTATCTCCATAAAAAATTGGAATTACATTTAAGAGATGAATTTAATGAAATGTTTTTTTGCAAAGAATTTATTAAGTTTTGCTATAAATTTATGGTCATTTATAAAAATTTTATAAGGTTTTAAAAAAATTAAATTTCACAGGCTATATATAGATTGTATTATTGTCTGCATTTGTTTTAGATGTTGGTCTCTACAGGTTGTGTTGAACATCTTGATTATTTAACAACAAAACATTGCTCCAAAATGTACTTCAAGTATTATTACAATTATTTTTAGAATAAGAAACAAATTTTGTTTTTGAATACTTTAAAAAGAAGTTTTTATATAAAATGATAGTTATAACAGCTTCTAATAAAAAATTTTCTTATAAATAAATTTTAATAACAGTTTTTAATAAAGAACTTTTTTTTATAGCAATATTATTACTAATCAAGATGTTCTAAATTTTTCTGGTTTTGAATCTGAATGTCATCCTGCACTTGAATATAATGAAGATAAAACTGATGAAGAATTAAAAAGTGCTAAAGATCTTTCTACTCCTCAGCTTGTTGATTTGTATCATTCGGCAACAAACATGCATAAACGAATGAGTTTGCTGGATATTATTTTGCATAGAGAAGGTAAAAAATAAAAGTAGTTTTTTGTTTTAAATAAATATCTATGTTTATTATATGTTGATATATGTTTTTCACACTTGCAGTATATCCTCTGTTTTTTGCTGTCTGAGGCATCCTTGGAAAATTTTATTCAGTTGCTTGCATTGCTTTTATATGTTATTTGAATGGTTTGATCTTACACAAAAAAGAATAATAGCAATTAACTGTTATTTTGCTGGAACCAAATTGAAAATTGTTTTTTTATTCACTCAAACTGGAACCAAAAATATACAATTGAATTTCAAACAACAATTGAATTTAAAAAAATAAAAAATGTTTATAAATAACATATAAGTTGTTATTTTTTTCTTGGCATAAATTTTGAATTATTTTTTTTTATTCTAGTATATTTTTAGTAAATGATCATTATAAATACAAAGACATGAAAAATACCAATTTTAGTTTATATTTAAAAAAAAAATTTAAATCAGCTATAAGTTAGTTATAAATCAAGGTATACTGTATGGGAATGTTTATTTGTCACACTAAACTTCCTAACAACTGTGTTACACACAAAAAGAATAAATTTAGTAATAAATAAAATATCTATCTATTAAGGTAGTACACCACCAAATATTCAAAATTGTTTAAACTTAAAAAAAAAAAAGATAAATTTTGTATCAATAAAAACTAAATAAATTTGGAATGCTATTTTATACTTCATTTTACTTTGCCTATTTTAATGAAAAACATTCATTTTAATGGGTCAATCAAAACTCAATAACTTGAAATATATAAACACTAAATCCGTGAAATTTTTTACATATATTCTAAACATGTAAGGTTTTTTTAAGACGTGTAAGGTATTTAGATTTTTTTAAGACCTGTAAGGTATTTGGATTTTTTTAAGACATTTTAAGATTTTTCAATTATATCAATTTATTTTACATCAAGTAATAAAAAAAAACGTTTTTATGCCTGAAAATTAAAAAAAAAAAAAAGATTGGAGCAGAATTTAAAAATTTTGAAATGTCACTCCGTAGAAAATAATATAATAAACATTTACTGAAATTTTGAAGTAGTTTGCACTTCTGCTTCTCGAGATATCATGTTTATAATCAGATGTTTTGCAACATTCGAAAACAGAGAAAAATGCAAAAGAAGATTAAATATTGTTGTCATTGCTATATAAATTTTTTTTAGTTAATTTACTTAAAAATTATAAAGTTGGAAGCAAACTTTTTATATTATTAATTAACAATAAGTTGCCTGTCAAATTAGCTAAGTATCAAAAATTTACTTTTTTTTTTATTTATATTAATTTTTTTTTATATTGATAAAAAAAGTTATATTTATATATAATATATATATATATATACATATATATATATATATATATATATATATATATATATATATATATATATATATATATATATATATTCTGCGTATTTTAATATATATAATCAGTTGATGTATGCAGACTTAACTGTGCAATTCCCTATTTAAATCAATTTTGAATATACATACATATAATAAATATAACTATTTAAAAAACAACAATAAAAATTCAATAGTTTCTAATCTGCACGATAACACTATCCTGCTCACAAAATGAGCAAAAAATTGCACATTTCGTGAAATGGGTAATTTCATGATCTGTGCGTAACAAGATCTTTAAAAATAAACAAAAAAAAACAAGTCTCTAGACGTGAGTTGATTTTTTTCACTTTTAGTTAATGTGAGCTTGATTTTACTAGAAGCATTTTTTTTTTTAATTTCTAAAAAGTAAAAGAGCATGTTTCCTGTGTTTTTATTATTGCTGTGACAACTGGAAACTGTGTTTTTATTGTTGCTGTGACAACTGGGAACTGATGAAAGAATCAGTACCTGATAGCATTTTTTTTTTGTCTCTTCAAAAATACATAATATGCTTACGACTTTTACAATGAATCCAACCTTGGACAAATACCTTAATCCACAGGTGGAAACAATTTCTGGCTTCTGATGTTTTTGTGCAACATCAATATTCTATCCAAGTCTTTTTTTTATTCGTTTAGGTTTTTTGCTGTCTAAAGGTTTATTGAAAATAAGTCCAGAGTGTTGCGCAAGGACAAAGTTTTAGACAACTTACAATTAGTTTGTTTAAAAGGACATTGAAAGTAGTGTTTTTTTAAAAACAATCAATTCAGAACTTTACTTGTTTCCAATCATTGAAAATAAAGTGAACTATCGTGATGATGTTTTTACTATGCATTAGACAGACTGATACAAATTTAGTTTTTGATCTAAGTAACTTTTATTGAACTAACCAATTACGTTATTTCTGCATGGTAAAAGTTATTAACAAGTGAATCTTTGGAGTCAAGTTTAGTGGGTTAAAAAGTAACTGTCCTTTTTACAAGTTATTAACATGTCTTACAGATTTCTCTCAAATAAAATTTATTTTATTTTTATCAACAAGTTCTGTAGGTGTATAGCGAAATGATTTTGATATGGTTAATTTCAAAATCTGATTTTGCAATTAACTATTTATGAATTAGTTAGTTCAATAGTTATGTACTTTGATGCTTTTTTTTTCTTTTTAAAACAAGATTAAAATGATTCGACAAGATTAACATCAACCCTTTATCGCTTTCAGTAACCATATGGTTACTACAACTTTTCAGAATAATATTGAGTTATATACTTTGTAGTTCTGTCTAGTTACTTACTAGTATTGTTGTCATATACTGTTTAAGAGTAGCAAATGTCATGTTACATTACATGGCTTGATATAGTAATATATAATACATACTATTTTTAATACCCAAACGATTTTACTAGTTTTTGAAAAAGTATCAAACATCAATAATCATTGATGTATTCAGCCATGAATCTACCAGTGAGACTGTCCTTTTTACAAGTTATCAAAATGTCTTATAGATTTCTCTCAAATAAAATTTATTTTATTTTTATCAACAAGTTCTGTATGTGTATAGAGAAATGATTTTGAAATGGTTTAGCTGAATATATGAGAAAATATATTTATCTAAAATATATGGTAACCATATGGTTACTACGAACAATTAGTGTATTGTTGAAAAAGTATTTTAAGAAAATTTACAACTTTTTTTTTAGTTATTACTAAGAATATAATAAGACAATGCTAATATTATTTTAGTTTTATCACTATTTATAAAAATATTTTTTCATTAAATATATAATTATTGCTCTTTAGTACTGCTTTTCTTGTATAATTTCATTTTATTATGTATACTTATGTTAATATGAAAAAAAGACAAATAACAGCAAAGAAGAATTAGAAATATTATTTGCTCCATGTTCTGATTCTAAAATCTCAGACTTGGATGAAGTTAATGATGAAGAAGCATCTGTACAACCACAAGAAGCATCTGTACAACCACAAGAAGCATCTGTACAACCACAAGAAGCATCTGTACAACCACAAGAAGCATCTGTACAACCACAAGAAGCATCTGTACAACCACAAGAAGCATCTGTACAACCACAAGAAGCATCTGTACAACCACAAGAAGCATCTGTACAACATTAATGTTGACTCTGATGTAGATCTGATAAGACACTGATGCAGAAAATAAAAAAAATGAAATTTATTTCAGCAAAGATTCATCAAAATATGAAATGTATATCCCTGAATGGCAAAATAAAACTCCTACTGTCATCAAAACAGACTTTAGTTTACCTCCTCAGAATGTTGTAATATGTATTGGACCCATGAAACTCCATATGTACCAATAGCAGATGTTATGTCAATCAATCGCTATAAGTTATCGCTGGGGGTTCAAAAACTTTGTACATTCTGGATCATCAGACATTATTTATGATTTTTTCAGTCAGTGACCAAAAATGTTCTAGTTCTTATCTAGTACAGAGATTGATTGAAATGCTAACAAAAAATCAAAACTTTAAACTTTCCTTTGATAATTGGCTTTGATAAGTCTTTTTAGCAACAACCACACTTTAATCAGATTGTACAAAAGGTTATCAATTACCAGATGAAAAAAATCTTAAAAAAACTGGTAAAGATAGTCACAGTTTTTATGTTGATGCTAACAGTGGCTTAACAGTTACTAAATGGTAGTAGATGTATTCAAATGATTACTAACTATTGTGAACCACAATCAATTAGTAAGGCAAAACGATGGGATTGAAAACATAAGCATTTTGTTAAAATTAATTGCCCAACTGTAGTTCAAGAATATAACAAATCAATGGGTGTATACAGGACATCAATCAAAACAAAAAGATGGTACCTCAAGATCTTATTTCATTGCATCGATATAGCAAAAGTGATTGCTTGGTTTATCTATTGGCGTCGTTATGACTTATGCCTATGTTAAAGCAATACCAGAAATTGTTTTTATGATTGTCATAATAATTGAAATAAATTGCTATAGATATATTTCATAGATGTATGATTTTATTGATATTATTTGTGTTATATAAAATGTTCATGAAATTCAGAGTAACCATATGACAATCATCAATATTCTTAAAACTACTGCAATCAGCATCAAAAACTTTTTTGTTTTAAAAACAGCATCATAAATTATGAACTTGTGCAAAAAATAGGTAGGTGTTAAGGGGGGAAAAGCTGTCCAACAACATCCGTGGAGTAGTGAAATAACATCCGCACATTTTTGTGTAAGATCATCCGCTTTTTTTCTTTACTGAATTAACATTTGTGCAACAACATCCGAAATTTCATTGATGTCTAATAACATCTTTAGAAAGATATAACTACATCCGAGAGTTTTTCTCGATATGTAACTACATCCGCCTAAAATAATGCATTATTAAATAAAATAAATTTTTGGACGTAGTTACATCCGAAAAAAAATCATATGTGTAACTACATCTGGTTAAAATAATGCATTATTAAAAAAAAATTCTGGATGTCGTTACATTTATAAGTTACATATATAGTTATTATATTATATTAGTGCTGCTACATCGACTGACAAATAGCCTGACTTGCAACGGAGTGCTGCTACATCGACTGATAAATAGCCTGACTCGCAACGGAAGTGCTGCTACATCGACTGAGGGTTAGGTTTGGGCAGGCAGTCTATCAAATAATTAAAAAAAAAAAAAATTTATTATGCTTAAATTAATGCATTACAATAATTTTTTTTTGGCGGATGTAGTTACATTAAAAAAAAAATCAGATGCGTAACTACATCTGGTTAAAATTATGTATTTAAAAAAAAAAAAAATTCGAATGTAGTTACATCCGAAAAATCTACAGATGTAGTTGCACGGTTGTTATTGTACATCAATGAAATTTGGGATGTTATTGCACGTTTGTTATTATACATCAATGAAATTTGGGATGTTATTGCATGGATGTTGTTATACATTGATGAAATTTTGGATGTTGTTTCACGGATGTTATTATACATTGTAAAAACGGATGTTATTGCCCTAACTTGTTAAGGGGAGTTAAAGACTGAAGAAGTTTTTCAGCTTATTTTTTAAAGTTGCTAATTTAAGTTTTAAAAAAGTTGAATGGTTTAAGATTTAGCATTTAATTAGTTATATTTGTTTACATTAAACTATTGCTCTAAAAAAATTGAGTCTAAAAATAATAATTTTTTATCTTTAGAGCTCCCTAGATGAGATTTTAGAAGACACTATACACTTATAATGTTCATGAAGCTCAAATAATATAATATTTACATTTGCAATAAAAAAAGATAAAGTTCCACATGAACGAATGTTAGAAATTTAATCCTAGTAAAATATATACTGCCTAACAGTAAATAAATTTGTTCAACTACAAATAAAAATCCATCTATTAACAAATATATTTTCAACTACAAATAATTAAATATAAATGCATCTATTAACAATATTGTCTACTGCGCATATCCCTATTTAAATCTTTTAACAATGTAAAGCTAACCAATACCCTTACTTGATATGCATGATCAAACCTGAGGCTGGGCTGGGTGCTTCATGGTACTTATGATCAGTTATAGCTTGCGTTGTTCATCTGGTCTGCAACACACAAACCTTGCTTTGTCTACCAAAATCTCTTTGTAGATTCATGCTGAATACATCAATGATTATTGATGTTTGATACTTATTTAAAACTAGTAAAATTTGGGTATTAAAAATAGTACGTATTTTATATGACTATATCAAGCCATGTAATGTAACATGATATTTACTACTCTTAAACAGTATATGACAACAATGCTAGTAAGTAAATAAGGCTCTTATTACACATATTAAAAATTGAACATAATCAGTTTTCATTGATGAAAATTTTATTTAAAAATCTGTTGATATAATCATGTAATAATACATTGCGAAATTATTTATTTCTATAAATTTATTTCAATGTTTTACTTCTTTTTAGACAGCCATATTAGAATTATTAATAATTTAAAAGTTTCTTTAGTAATCAAAGTACAAGAAATGCAATATAAGCTTTAACTCACAGTAGCTACAGTAAAATACATTTTTTATTTTCTCTAGGATCTAGTTTTTCTCTTGGAGAATTTAATGTCCAAGAAAGCATTGAAATTTGTTACATAAAAGCTAGCAAAGTATACAATTGGGATGTGTTAAGGCATGGTGCTGCTTTGTTAGGAAAGTCTGTTGCTAGTTTGTCTCCTTCAATCACTTCAATGTTGGTTTGTGGAAAGCAAGTAAAAAACTTTACATCTGAAGACTTTGGTTGTTGTTATAGTGTTTATGTGTTTATATTTATATTTTTTAGGTATGTTTGGGTGCATATGGTTGTAAAGAGCATGTTATAATTGAGCCTCTCACACCCTCTGACATAAAGGTAATAATTGATTTTAATGTTTCAATCTTTTATTATGTTTTATATGTTATGAAAATGTAGAAATAAGCATTGATTAACTTTTTTTTAAAATTTGTTTTTTACATTCTTTTTCTTATGTTATAGTTTATTATTGAATACAGTTTAGTTTATAATTTAGTGTACATTATTGTTGACTATTTTTGAGATTTAAGATGACATCTTAGGTTGCTTTTTTTATGTTGCTCTAAATAGAATTATGTAGATTTATGAAGTCAAACTTAAAACAATACTGTTGTATCAAAAAAATAAAAGAAATGCCTGTGAAAACTTTGTAGATACTTTACAATAAAAATGCCAGTTTTTTACTTTTACCCAACCTTGTTAAGCAAGTTTTACCCAAACTTGCTTAACAAGGTTGGGTAAAGAAAATGCCTCAGGAATAAAAAATCAGCAATTAATAAAAAATCATAGCAATTAATAAAAAATCATAGCAATTAATAAAAAATCATAGCAATTAATAAAAAATCATAGCAATTAATAAAAAATCATAGCAATTAATAAAAAATCATAGCAAATAATAAAATATTTGAATATTATTTTTAGTATAAAATAAATAGTATATAGGTGGTACAGTTTGCAAAGAATGTTAATATAATATGTGCTAATAATAATAGTGTAAAAGATATAGTATAAAAAAGACTTTGTTTATTGGAGAAATACAAGAAACACAAAGTAAAATAGAATCGAGAAGATAAAATACTGTATATTTCTAATTGAGGTTATATCGGAATGACTAGATACAGGTTTTAATAAGAATATATTTGCTAAGTAATGAAGTAAGGGTCATCTTTGATAATACACTAATGTTTCATTTTTAAGATGGCATGGGTGAATGAAGTAGATATTGGCATAAAAGGTTGATTGTATCTGTTGGTTTCCTTCAGGTACTAGGTATAAGATCGTTCTTGTCTGTATATAGTGACCAATTCATAAAATTAATTTATCAGTCTTCGCTGTATGTATTGTAATGTATAGTATAATCAGAGGCCAGTGTGAGGTGAATCCATGATGGATTAAATACCTGCGAATGAAAAAATATTTTGATCTATGACTCTAAGGAAAACCATATTAACCTGGTATAGGAGGTATAGGGTCCTGAAGCTAGACTGATAGTTTTTGGTTGTGGCAGGAATTGTTTAAGTTTAAAAGATTTATTAGAGGAAAAAAAATGTTGTTTTTTAAATTAAGTTATTTTATTTTATTTTTGTAGAATACAAAAGTTTTTTGTATCTTTTTGCAAAATATATAGAGAGGATTAATTTATACATTGTTTTACCTATTTTTTTAATAGAAAATATTTGAAGATGAGTGCATGGGACTTGATTCAAGAGAAGTATCTCTTCACCAAGAGGTTTATTTTAGTTTTAAAAATTTGTAATAGAAAGGCGCCTATGATGGCATTCTTAACTTTGAAGCTTCATTATTCAGCATCCTGACAACCAATAATAAAAGTTTTGATATAGATACATTCCTTGTTACATGTAGAACAATAATAACCCTCGGAGTTTTCATCTGTTTTGTTTTTTTTTTATAAGTAATTCCTATTTTTAAAAAAAGCACAAGTATGTAAAGTAGGTATATAGTAAAGCACAATCATTATAATAAATCAGCACATCCCAAAATCGATTTTTGTTGATTATAAAAACTAAATTTGTGCACAAGAGACATATTTTCACTAAAACTAATGTAAAGCCAGTATAGTCATGTAGGTTTAATCACTTTTTCACCAAAAGCAATTTTTGTGGAAATATGACCGGCATGCCATCATAGGCGCCTTTCCCCTATTTGTTTGCAATTAAGAACTTTGTGGTAACACATATATTATTACAATAGTGATATTTCTTTTTTTAAACTTTTAATTTTTACCAATATATTGTTTTAAACAATGATTCAAGTTATAATACTTAAAAATAATAATATATGAAAAAAAACTTTATTAATAACAATAACAATCTATATTTTGTTTAACAATATAAGTATTACATATAACTCAAAGAAAAAAGGTATGTTTTAAAAAAATACTAGGTACTAGGTTTATTCACCTTTTAAGGGGGGAAAGAAAAAAGCATGTTATTTCTTTTTATATATATATCTTATGTATGCTTTTTATATATATATCTTATGTATTCTTATTTTGCTTCATAGTTTTTATGTATCTCTTTTGTACACTTCTCTTATCTTGCTTCATAGTTTTTGCATTCCATAGTAACTACTTCTAGTATTTTTTCACAAACATTGAGTAGATTTGTCTTTGTATCTTTTTTTAAAATGTTTTCTAAAATATAAAATTTTTACATTTTCTACTTTCATCCTTGAGATGCATGCACTTAACTGATATTTATTATTGCCCTATATATCAACATTATTAGATCCCATATTTATTGACCAACCAATCCTACAGATAATTAATGTGACCCAGCTTATTTTTAAAGGTTGTTGATTCACATCCATTCATAGTTTCAATGCATTGACATAATTAATCCATATTTTACATAATTTTAATATTTTTATCTCATAGATAATACTCCACCTTGGTGCGATTATTTCAACTAATCTAGAATTATTTAAAGGAATGTTAAAAATTCGAGTTGGGTAAGTCAGCTCATAATTTTTGGGTAAGCAAGCAATGTGATTGTTGTCTTTTAAAGTTGAAAATTTGTTTAAGCATTTATTACTATAACAAGTTTTTATTCTTCTAAAAATTTATCAAGCAAAAAAAAAATTATAAGGTTTTTTTTTTTGTACAGCAGCCTCGTTTGTCACAGTTTATGTTTTAGAATTTAATTGTTGAAAAAAAATTGTTGTAGCATGTATGTAATAATATTACACATAAATATATAAAACATAAATATATTTTTTTTTTTATTTCAGTAATTAATTTTTAAATTATTTTTTTTTGTGCATTTTTTTTAAAAAACAGGTTGAAGTTTTTAATGTTTTAATCATTTTTAAAAAACAATTTTAAATTTGGCAGAAATATTTAGGATAAATATCTTGATCCATGCCTATTTTTTTTCTGGCACTATATATTTAATTAAATATTTATTTTTAATTTTTTTTTTATTTAATATAATATCTTTTTTTGAACTCAAGTAATTTGATCTTTCTTTTAATTATTTAAAAGTTGGATAATTCAAGCAATGAAGATATGTTTACAAAGTGCTATACTTCGTGGTATGCAACCCATTGTAAGTTTATGTAATAAAAAGTTTACTATTGAATATATACTGTGCATTAGTGGTGTTTATAGAATTTTGTAAGAGTTTTGGATATTGTAATAATGCTAGGACACCAAGATTTATTTTTCCTATAAGTCCATAAGTTTTGTTTGTAAATTATTATTACTATGTGAATAATTTTTAGAATACCATTAGTTTTTCATGGATATTGTTTTTGTGGATATTGTAAATGCCACAAAAACAATATAAGATAATAAGAGACACAAAAACAATATAAGATAATAAGAGACGCAAAATTTTAGTCTTCTTTATGGGTTTTGTTTGTAAATTAGGATTTCTATATGAATAATTTATGAAATTAGTTTTTCAAGATGTTGATCAACCTTTATAAAAAATATAATCTAAAAGAAGCAAACCTGAATCAGAACAGCATATAAGTGAAACTTTACAAAGATTTCTTTAGAAAAACATTTATTGTTTTTCTTAAGAAATCACAGGGTTTTTTTTTTTTTTTTTTTTGTGGCTGACATTGTTTTTTTTTAAAAAAATGTTAAATAAAAACTTTTTTGCATATAACTCTTCTTAATATTGACAATAAAAAGTATATATGAAGAAAAATATTTTATTTTTAACTTTTTCGAATAAATTTTACTATTTAGTTTTTTAAAATTTATTCCAAAAAACATATAATTTAGACTAAGTTTGTTTTTACCTTTTTTACTCTTTTCAATCTCTTCTTTAACACTTACTGATTTTTAAAAGCAGGTGTACAGGTATCAATATCTATTTTATCCTTTCTGATTTTTAAAATTTTGTACAGGTGCAGCTGTCAACTAGATATTGACAGCTGTACCTGTACCTTTTAAAGTTTTTTTGTATTGCTTATATTTTGTATTGCTTATATTTTTTATATACATTATTTGAATTTTGACAGGAAATATTTTCTCTTTATCCTCATGAAATTAAACAACTTCTCATTGCTGTTCTTTCTGGTAAAGGAACTATTCGCAAAGTTGATATAACACCTAGGTATATTTTTTTGTTGTTTTTGTTGTTGTTGGATAAAAGAAATTCTTTTTTACGGAGAGTGATTTATAAAAAAAGTTGATTTCGGATTTTCAGAAATGCACTGGAGCGAAGAAGGTTGGAAGGAGCTCTTAACAGATTGCCTCAGGGTTTTTATAGCAAATGTATGTTTTTTTGTAGCAAATGTGTTTTTTAGTTATTATTTTTCATATTTAACTTAACTAAATTTTTTGTTACACAAAGTTGTATAAAATTTGATAAAAAAAGTTGGATAAAAATTAAAAAAAAAAGTTTATCATCTAGTTTGGCGACTTCTTGAACAATGCCCCCAAGGAATTCAACTTGGTCTCTGTCACCTACAACAGCAACCCATTTTGTCAGTTATGACGAAAAATGAAATTGACTATAAGATTCAGGTTGAAGAATTGCTTTCTAATTCAACCACACCTGTTGAAAGGCAAATGTCTGTAGAGGTTAGTTAATAGTATAGATAAATGCTTTATTGGATTCACGCAATAGTTTCAAACTAGATATTTATGTATGTATGTATGTATATATGTGTATATATGTATGTATGTATGTATGTATATATGTGTATGTGTATATATACATTAATCAAAGCTGTTACAATTTTTAGTTGATCATGATTATATCAACAATTCTTGATCGCAACCCTGAGCTTCAGATTCAGTCAACAATACAACTTATGAAGGTTTTACAAATAATAATTTAAGTTTTATTAATATAATTATTCAAAAAAAAATGAAATAAGTGGAAGTTAGGTGGAGGAATGCTTTGATAAATCATTTTACCTTTTTTTTTTTTAGATATGCTTTTTTTTTTAATTATTTTATAAAGGTCATTATCATACTTTAGTTAATGGAAGATGCTATTCAGTTGTATTTAAACACTAATGGTGGAAAGGTAAGAACAACTATTATTTTCACATTGGGTTTTTAATATGGTATTACCTTTTTTGTGTAAAAACACATTTTAAAGGTTAACTAACTTCACAATGTGCTTTTGCACCCAAAGACCTTCTCTAGTGGCACCAAAGGACTTTTAGCTGCCATCTCTCACTTTTAACTGCCATCTCTTTTTTTTTAAGTATATTGACTCAAGGCTTGGGGGGCTGCTATAGTCAAGAGGGCTAATAATTTAACTACAAAAAGTATGCTAAAAGATTGTGGTCAATTTAACTACAAAAAACTAAAAGACCATGGTCAACAAAACAAATTTAAATAAAATTGAACTACACTTGTTTCGCCTACTAGATTTAATTTCATGTTAATATTTTATTAGAAAGTAGTAAGTTTACTCCTTCACTCTAGTAGTTGCTTTAAAAAAATCAGATTTGAGGTCTAATAAATATATTTTTGATGTAAAACACTGCAAACACTTTTGTTAAAAATTATGTTATAGAAAACAGGAGAAATGTTTCACTTTTTTTGAATCCTACAATTTTTATTTTGGTGAGATTCTTTAACAGTTTAAAATATGGTTTTCGATATTAATTGAAGATATTGAATTTTGCAAAGAAATAAAAATGATGACTATTGTTATCGGCTAACTTCTTTTGCATTTTTATTACATTAAATATTACTTTTATTGTTTTGTTATTTTTTTTAATAGTAAATTTCAAAATACCCAAAATTACAGAAAAAAATTCTAGGAAAATTATAAATTATATGAAAAATTGTCCAAATTACTAAAATTCATTTTAAACAAAATAAGAACAGATTCAAAAATGTTGTTCTTTAAACATAAAATAAAATTTTGATATTCTAAACTTCATATATGCCAATTCAAAAGAATTTTTTATATTCATATTGGTTTACAAACATTCTGTGACGATAACTTTAAACTTTTTTGCTGTTGTAATCCAAAATACAGTTCAAAGTTGTTTGGGGTAATCTGGGTGAGAGCTATCACACTTAAACCTCTCCCTATGGGTTTTGAAGTAAGAGTGCATCGTTCACTGAAGAGCCCAAGTGCCATATGGTTCTTTTTGATGAATTGTGGCAAATGGAAAAAGATTGCATGAGTTTTTGGTGTAACTGAAATTTGCAACTTCAGGTAACTTGTCTTGTATTTTTTTATTTTCAACTCATATTCCAGATCCAAGACACAGCTAAAGCAAGCAGAAACAACATCTTTGAACAATGCCAAACAGTTGCAAAAATCCGATGCTTGTTTTGCATTCTCAGACTCAGTTAAATTTTTCAATCCATCTACTTTCCTCAACAGCTTCATGCAGTCATTGCCATTGTAGTGCCCCCACGTTAAAGCAGAAGAGGAATATGAAGTGAAGCAAGCCAATTAAATTTCTTTGACCACATCTGAGCAAGATTTTTTCATTATGGTTGACAACATCAATGAGCAAATGCAATTCCATTGATGGAATCACTTCCAAAATGCTTGTTTGGTCTTCAAATAGAAAAAGGGGAGGATATACTGCATTTTGGAATGATTCTGCACTCTGAGTTTCCTCCGCTGTTGAGGAAGTCCTGAAAATGTTTTCTGATTTTTCCAAAGGTTCTCATCTCACCACACTCATAGATTTTTGTTGACTCAAATTCACACCAACAACGTGGGTGTTTGCTGGCATGTGATTGAATTCCACGCATGATGTTTCAGACAACTTGATGGTGCTCACTGTAAAAAAATTTTTTCTTGTAACTTTTTCCATAGTCTGCTAGTTTTTGTTAAAAATTTGTCTCAACCAGTCGAGTAGGGCTAATTGGGTTGAGAGCAGATCCAAGTTTCCTCATGTCTGTGTTTGAAAGTACTGTATTGTGTTGAATGGCAACCATTTCTTGAGTGCTTAAAAGTGTTTGAAAGAGTTGCTGAGATGCTGATGAGAAACCTAAAAATTGTTAACCATTAACTATTATGATTTTACAATTATTATGAAAATTGTTTTTATGTTTTACCTTTTCTCACACCCAATCTTGGACCATGGAGTTGACTAATTTGAATTGTTTCTCTTGGTGATGAATCTATAGAGGAAATCACTGATGACGCTATCTGCTCAGCTCCATTAGGATCTGCCATTGCTAATATTCTGAGTTTTAGATGACGAGTTCCTTCAGTACAATGATAAGGTAAGTCGCGGGCAACTACTGAATAGCAACTTGTACAAGGTTTTTCTGTTATTTACGCTTAATGATTGGTTACTTCTTCTTGTTTTTACTATTGCAATGGGTGCTTTTCTTTGCTTCTGTTTTTTGCAATTTCGCAAATTAAACAGTTGCAAGTACTTGTTTGTCGAGTCAAAGTTGTAACTTGAATGGATTCAAAATTGAAAAGTTTTAGCAGATTTTGCACTGATTCCTTGTCACCTGATTTATTTATCTTGAGACGACAAGCCATGCAAATTCCTATTGGAACTCTGTCATCGTCTAAGTTGATATTTTTTGAAAAAGCTTCCAAAATCTTTTTCCTGTAGGACTCTGTCATTTCGCAGTCAGCGAAATGACAGAGTCATTTCGCTGACTGCGAAATGACTCTGTCATTTCGCTGTCTACTTTATTTGTATGAAATGAAGCATTTTTTTCATACAAATAAAGTAGTCAGATTTTTCTGCACTCATTGTGATTTTTTGCAAACGTGAGCATTTTTGAAGTTTCGTTTTCCGTTTTACAGTTTCCCATTTTTGTTTATGGTTTATGGACGAGTAAGCGCTAGAGATGTGTTGAGTCAAGAGATAAGCTCAATAAATTAAGAGTGAATTTTAATCTTTAAAACATTCTTTGTATTGAGCTTCCTTTTTACAATCATTTAAAGATGGAAAATATATTTTTTTTATAGAAAAATTAAAAAACAATGGTCCCCACGGGGCCGCAAAATTAGTTGTAGCCATCAAACTCTAATATCTTCTTTGGATTTTAATCCACGATTTTAATTTTATTTTTGCACCTAAACATATCAAGATCCATCAGTCAAAAGGATTTTGATGGAATGTGTTTGTTGGTATTATGACCCCAAACTTTCAGGGTGTGCGATATAAAGGTCCCAAATCTTCAAACTGCTCATGTTTTATGTAAGAAAATAAGCATTTGAATTTCATTTTGAGGTCTCTGAGATTAGAAAAAACAGACTATAATTAAAAGTTAAACAAAAGTTTTGGAAAAAACGTTTTAAATTTCTTTGAATTTTTTATATAGTTGATCAACTTATTTAACAACTTATTTAATTATTCAAATTATATTAAATTGTACTAAATATAACATTTGTTTGTAGTCAAGAGATGATTTCTTTTCGCTGGAGCCGGCTGCCCAAAACGTTGATTTAGCAGATTCAAAGATAAAGAATGGTTCAACCACATACCTTGCTCATTCAGCGATTAGCACTATGCTGCAAAACTCGCTCATTCTTTCTCATTCGACAGAAGTTTGTAGTATTATGTAACGCTTCTTAATTAAATCAAATCCAGAATTTTTTTAATGACTTTATTATTTATGACTTTAATATAAAGCTATGTTAATATATATTAATATATACATTATACAGAAGTAATAATTACGAATAAAAATGATATTAAATTTACCACTTGTATTTCATCATCTGCATTTTTAGAAATAAATATCTAACATTTAATTTATGTAAGAATGAATTAACTGTTGATGTCACAGAATTCGCAAGGTTTTTTTTTCAATCCATATGCAGACATTTGTTTGAAAGGTTCTAATCGATCTGCTATTTTTTCTTATAGTGATAAGAAGCAAACTTTTCTGCAATGAGCAGTTCTGCATTGTAAATTATAAAGAAAAAAGGAATAAAATTGCTGACTGAAACTCCTGCATAGTAAAAATTTGCATATACCAGTTTCTCTGCATCCGTTGAGATTGGCATCACACAATCTTCCACTTTAAGCAATTTTTCTAAAGTAAGTCTGAAAGCAGTGCTACTACATAACGAAAGTATACTTACTCCAAAGTTGAAGCTAAACAAATCCTTAATTCCTGGACAAAAACTATCAGTTATTGATCTATTTTGACCAGCCGTAGCGCAGTTGATAGCATGCTTGTCTTAGAAACTAAAGTCCTGTGATTCAACGCCACTTCTGGGCAAGTTTTATAACATTAGTAAGGAAGGAGGCGTGAAGTTCCTTTTAAATGCTCTTCCACGGTGTTCTGTGATAAGACCGTAAGGGTTTCTTGGGGCACTTAAAATTAAAAAAAAAATTGTAAAACTATACAAAGTACTACTTTTTTAATTGCATACCATATTAGGCATATACAAAAACTATCGGTTATTGATCATTTTGTAAAGCTATGCATAGTTACTTTTTTTAAATGAATACCATTTATACTATTCATAAGTAATTTAAATTGAATTTCAATGGAAAGTAAATTTTGTATCTAAAAGATAAGTTTCTAAAAGCAAATAATGCAAAATAAAAAAGAGTATTTTTGTTGGTCTTCAAGTCGGGAAATTATTTAAAGAACAGATAATCAATGCATGATTGAGTGATATGAAAAAGTTAGTGCGGAAAACTTTTATGAAATTTGTCGCAAATTTTTTGGGTAACCATATAAGTAAGCGCTACAGAGAGTTGGTTAGCAAGCTTTTGTTGGCTTATTATCCATTTGGTTGCAACATTTCATTTAAGATTTGTTTAACAAACTCACGCTTGAATTATTTTTTCTGATATATTTTGAGTTGTGATTGATGAACACGGAAAATAGTTACATAAGTACATTCCTAAGATAGAAAAACGTTACCAGGACAAATGATAACTAAATATGTTAGCTTTAATGCTGGAAAATCAACTGACAGTTGGTATCAATATTTTCATGATGTCTACGTTTTCTTAAGTCATGCTTTTTTAAAATTGGGAAACACAGTTAGACAATAAAGTTGTTAATATTTTATGTTAAGAATCACTTGTTGACACATTTTGTTTGTGCATGTTTGCATTTACATGTGATACTATTTAAAGAAGAGTTGGAAAACAAAAAGAAAATAACAAAATTAGAGTCTTAGATATTATTAATTAAAAAGTACAGACAAAATCAAAAAAAGAGGATAAAGTGTTTGAAGCTTTTTTCAACTCATTCACAATGCATGCAAGGCTCTTGTTCTATTTACAAATACAGATTGACAAAAGAATGTTGCCATACTTTTGAGTTTCATCAAATATACATTAAGTTTTCTATTATACATATATATTTCTTGTAGAAGATTATAAATTAGTTTACTTTCTGTGAAAAATTTTATAATGAAAGATGGTAAACTATTATCTAAAGAGTAAAAAACAAATTTAACTTCTTAAGTAAATGTTGGAATTTTAAGTTTTTTTATAGACTCTGATGTGTCTCAACTAAAATAAAATTGTTTATTATTCTAATGGATTGATGTTATAAAAAACGACGTCAATCCAATAAAATTGTTTATTACTCTAATGAATTGATGTGATAGATACCTAATTGACCCAAAACTGACGACTGTAATTGAAATGAGATAAAAAAAAAAAAAAAAAAAATGCAGAGTAATCTTAATTTTATGAAGAGAATTTTTTTTCAAAGACATTGTTAGCTCGAGTTATTTTTTTTAATAAGTTCAATGAAAAGATATTGTTAGCTCGAGTTATTTTTTTTAATAAGTTCAATGAAAAGACATTGTTAGCTTGAGTTATTTTTTTTAATAAGTTCAATAAAAAAACATTGTTAGCTTGAGTTTTTTACTAAGTTCATGAAAATTTCCTGAATGATTGCAGTTAATCAATATACCTATATATTAAATAACCCTCAAGGTATATAGCTGTTTTTTATTCTTTTTAATTTCACATTGTTAATTTTTTTTTTTTCTTCCAAACAATTTAAAAACTTTTTTTCAGTTTTTTTTTGGTATTAAAAAAAGTTTGGTTAGCATTTACCCAATGAACGATAAAACAATGAAGTTTCAGATGTAAATTTACATTCTTACATAGGAAATTATATGATTTGTTGATATGCAAGAGATTTGCATTATGAAACGAAGTGAACAGAGTTGTTAAAATTATTAATGAATATTTAAAGAAAAGAACTTTGAGGCACAATTGATTTATTACTTAAGATATATTCAATTTGTACTATGTATTTGTACTACAAAATACTATGCATAGCTTTACAAATTGATTTATTACTTAAGATATATTCAATCCACGCACAACTGATTTATTACTTAAGATATATTCAAAATACTTGCGAATCGTTTTCGATATGAAAGTTAATATCAAAATCAGTCATATACATGTTGCTTAAAATATAAGTACCTATAATTGGTTGAAATTAAATGAAATTATCTGATTTTTGGTTGAATAAGAAAATCTCTTAAATTTGTTGAAAATAAAATAGGTTAAAGATAAAAACGTCATAAATGAATATTGTTATCAGTTGAAAATAATTTAGGCCTCAGTAGGAGATCTGAAAATTGTTTCCATTTTTTGTTTTGACCGAATAGTTTTTTTGGCTTCAATTTTGATGTTTTTATATATTTTTTATATTATTTTTATAAGCAGGAGACCCAAGTTCGAAACGAGCTCTGGACATATTTTCACATCACGGTAAGGAAGGAGGCGTGAATTTCCTGTTTAAATACACTAATACACTGTATATATATATATATATATATATATATATATATATATATATATATATATATATATATATATATATATATATATATATATATATATATATATATATAGAATTACAAAAACGGATTATTAATTATCTTACAAAGGGATTGAAAAGCCTTGTTTTTCAAAAGGAATTACCTTTGTAAATGTTTGTTTTTCAAAAGGAATTACCTTTGTAAATGCCTATAACTAAAAATTTAGAATTCTACTCACAATCTCTTTTCTCAAAATTAAATAGATATTCACAGGCCCGTACCAAGGGCGGGGCCAGCCGGGCCACGGTCCGAGGCGCCATACTGGGAAGGGCGTAAAATTCCCGAAAAATAAATTAAAAGTAAATTAAATTAAAAAAACAAATAATATATGGAAACAAATTTTTATGGCATCTCTTTAAAGTTGATAAATGAATATATTAAAACTGCGCCTTTTTACATAAACTCCAACTTATAAAAGCTCATTTACTGAACAGATCTAATCAGTAAATGAGTTTTTATAAGTTAAAGTTTATGTAAGTTTATGTATTATTAGTTTAAGTCGATTTTGTAAAATGATTTAAAGTTATTACTTATGATTGGAAAGTTAGTTGAAAAGTCCAATCATAAGAAATAACTTTAAATCATTTTACAAAATCTTTAAAAAGAAAAAAAAAAGAAAAAATCACATTTCATTTGGATCATTTTTTAGATTACAAAAAACGCAGTATTGGTTTTCAAAACTTAGTTAAAACATATATGTTTATCAACTATAGTAATCATTAAGTTTCTATAATAAGTCGCACCAAAAAATTATCTGGCGCTCAATTTAAGAAGAAAAGAAAACAGCGCCTAGAAAATGATGAATAACTAAAAAATTGTTTCAAGAAGTGGTTGGTAACTAACTCTGCAGAGGAAAAACAAATTATTTTAGAGGATTATATTATTGAAGTTAATGAAAATTCAACAGATAAAGTTTTTCAAACAGTTTAAATTAATGGCTTAAGTTCAGATCATAATTTGGAATTAATTAAATGGGAGGTTTTCATTAGCCAAAGTCTAGAAGAATTTTGCACAAGGAATTCAGAAACAACAAGACAATATGAAAATTCCCAGGTTTCTGACCGGGCTGAAAGGGATCACAATGAAATTCATTCAGAAATATCAGATATACCGCCAACCTTAGAAAAAAACTTTCAATACAGGGATCCAGCAACATGACCTAAACTAACGGACAACATAAGATGTTTTTTGATTCAACAAGAACAAGAAAGAAGACAATTTTTCCATACACGCTGTGTGATTTTGACAACAAAAAGTGACACTTCGGCACAAAATGGTATGAAAAAATTTATCCCAATGCTGAAAAATGTGTTCGCCATTGGTTTTTGTACAGCAATAAAAAAGATTCATTGTTTTGTTTTTGCTGTTTGTTATTTTCAACAGAAAAAAACAAAAATTTCTCAAAAAATTCGAAAGGGTTTTGTGACTGGAAAAAACTAAACCCAAGAGTTCTTGCACATGAAAACAGCAATGAACACCAAATATGCTTTTCTGATTGGAAAACTCTCGAAAAAAACCTCAAAGAAGGAAAGACCATGGATTCTGATATGCAGAGAGTTATCAATGGAGAGACATCTTTAAAGAGATTGTTGATGTAATTTTGTTTTGTGCCAGGAACAATATTGCCCTTCGGGGCACAACAGAAGACATTGGAATTTTTCAAAACTTGATTGAGCTAATAAGCAATTATTATCCTTTAGTGGCTGAACACATTGCATCTGTTAAAGCAAAGAAAACTACAACGTCCTATTTTTCTCCTCGAATACAAAATGAGTTGATTGAGTTACTGTAATTTGGGCTGTAACAGTAACTCAATCAACTCAACAAAGTCACAAATGAAATATTGTCAAACATCAAAGAAGCTAAATACTACTCTATTTTGTTTGACTGCACTCCAGATTCCTCCCATAAAGAGCAGATGACCCAAATAATTAGGTATGTCAATATCAACAATGAAACCTGTACAATTGAGGAAAGCTTTGTTGACTTCATTGAATGTCACTAAAAAACTGGAAAAAGTCTTGCAACAGAGATCACTGAAAAATAAGAGAAAGACGGTCTAAAGATTTCTTATTGCCGCCGCCAAGGTTATAACAATAGAGCCAATATGTCTGAAAAATACAATGGCGTCCTAGCTCACATCCATTCTCATTTTTAGTCAGCAAGATTTGTTTCTTGTGCAACTCACACTTTAAATGTTGTTGGTGTCCATGCTGCTGAGGTTTCCCCACTCATGATTACATTTTTTGGAAAAGTTTAAGCCATCTTCAACTTTTTTTTCAAGTTCTACATTAAGATGGGAAGCACTAATAAAAACATCGACCATCTCATTAAAGAAAAACGCTGACACAAGGTGGTCTGCCAAAAAAAAAGCAACCAAATCATTGCACAAACAAATAAAAGAAGTTCTTCAAGTTTTGAAATCTATTATCCACAATCCCATTACAAATGATGTCACAATATGCAGTGAAAAAGATCTTATCATTCAAATTGATTTCTGTTTTTTGTGTTTGTTGGATTTTTGGTGTCAAATTCTTTCATTAATTGACCAGGAAAACAAATTGCTTCAATATAAAAACGTTTCAATTGACATCGCAGTAAAAAAAATGAAAGAATTGAAGGCTTCCATTCAGAATTTCAGAGATACTGGTGTGGACAAAATTATCAAAGATGCCGCAAAAACAGCCAAACAGAATAAAATTAAAGGTGATTTTCCAGTTAAGAGGAAGAAATAGATTTCGGATTACAGTGCAATCTTGTGTTTGACAGCATTATTACACAAATTTAATGGCGGTTTGAGTCTATATTTGCTGTATCCTCCGATTTTGACTTCCTCTGTGGGCGTTCACTATCTAAAAGTTCTGCAGATGAACTTAAGACAAAAGTCAAAAACTTATCTCAGATTTACACGACAGATTCTTCTGATTTTTAGTCAGAAATGGCAAATTTTAAATATCAAGTTGCTGCAATGATGGTCAACTTTGAAAAATATAGCCCAATTGACATTTTGAAGCTCATTTATAAATATTCATTGACTGATGCTTATCCTAACACGGCAATTGCTGTTCGCATCTTCCTCACCATACCAGTCACAGTTGCTACGTGTGAAAGAAGTTTCAGTAAACTTAAGTTTCTAAAAAACTACATGAGATCAACTTAGGACCAAGAATGTTTGTCTAGTCTGGCTATAGTTTCAATTGAACATAAAGTGGTCGACAAACTTTGATTTTAACGACATCATTAGTGAATTTGCATCCAAAAAAGCTAGAAAAGTGAACTTGAACTGAAGTTTGTGCAGTATTCATGAGAAATAGTAATTTACACTTGATATGATAAATTTTGTGATCAATAAATTATTTTTTAATTTAAATTTTTTTTGAGGGTAGGAGGGAAGGGGTGCAATTCCTTTTCTTGCCCGAAGCGCAAAGTGGCCCTGGATATTCATAGGTAGTATCTTAGATATTTTTCCCCTTTCTAAACGTTTTTTTTTTTAATTTCTAATTTAGTTTATAAAGGTTATTCCTTTTGGAAAAAAAAGGACTTTTCAATCCTGCCCAAATACAGTTAAAAATAGTAATTACAAAATTTTCATTTTCTCTTACAAACATAAATGATAAGTATTATTTATGATATTTTCATATTTTTAAGTATAAATTTCAATGTTAAGTTTAATACAATTCATTATAATTGTTGGTATTAAGTATGGGGTGTTTTAATTTATTTTTCAAGTTGGCAGCATCATTTAATACTTTAAGTTCTATATTTTTGGATATGATTTTGTTATAAAGGTACGGACTCCGGTAGGAAATAGAAAATCGTGAAAATTTTGTTGTTTTTTTGGGCAGTGTGAAGTTGCCTGTTGCTCTTGTTATATACCTATTAGAGTTTACTTGAAAGAAGGTATCTAAAAAATGCGATGGGACTAGTCCAAGATGTTGATTTTTAAGGTTTTTAGTTAGGGTTCAGCGTGGGTGAGTTTATCTTTATTATAAACTAATCTTGATGCATGCTTTTGACTTATGTCAATAGTACTCAATTTGGATTGTGTGTACTTGCCCATGTAATATTAGCGTACTTAAGATAAATTTGGAAGTAAGAAAAATAAAGTAATTTAAGATTATGTTGGGATAGCATAGCTTTAACTTTCAAGAGTATCCCAATATTTTTTGAAATTTTGGTATTTATTGTATTTATATCGGCTCTCCAAGATATATTTTCGTCAATTAGTATCCCAAGAAATTTAGTTGTTTCTGTTCTTTCAATGTTTACCTTATTTATTTTTAGTGAGGGAAGGACAGTTGGTATATTATTTTTTTTGTTAGTGATAAGTTATTTAATTTCAACCATAAATTTAATCTTTTAAGCTCTTTGTTCAAACATTCATATAGGTTTTTGATCGGGTTCGATGAATAAAAAAGTTTGTGTCATCGGCAAACATAATTACATCAAGTTTTTCCGAGGCTTTTGTAAGGTTGTTAATATGTAGAAAAAACATAAGAGGTGGAACTTTGAGCAAGACTTGAAAAGCAGTGCATCAATATTTTTTTCATACGGACCCTTTTCTTTTTCAAGCATTTGAGATGTCTTCTGATTTTTTTTGTTTTTCCGAGTTGTGCTTCCAATACTG
>NC_061161.1:47238070-47268070 GCF_022113875.1 Hydra vulgaris | reverse complement strand
TCACATCACAAACATATTGATAATGAGCTTCTAAGTTTATTACCAGATCCCCCAGAATGTATATCTGAAATAATAACATCATCAAGTTTTTACTTAAGGAACAGGATGAATGAAAGCTAAGTAAAAGAACTCAGGCAGATTACAGTACCCAAAATTTTTCAAGACATGCAATGGAGCTGGTCAAATCTCGGAACAGCTCTTGGAAACGCCTTACTCCATGATGTCAAGCGTCTATTGTTACCGGAAGGTGATATCAGTAATATTCTAATGGATAAGTGTAAGTTAGACAGCTGAGTCAAAATTAAAAATAATTTAAAAAAATACAGATTTAAAAAAGAAGAAATAACTATTTTGCATTGGTTTAGATGGAAAGATAGATAAAAACACAAAAGTGTACTTAAAAGCATAAAATTTTGAAAAAAAAAAATTCATAACAAAATGTGTTGCGGCAAACCATCACCTTACTTTTACTCATGAGGATGGCAAATCTCATGGGATCTACATGATACACAGAACAATACCCGTTGTCATGGTCGATGGCTAACCCCTTCTATCCAAATTCTTTATTTTTACACTCGAGATGTTTCTCCAAACGCAAGTCTAAAAAAGCTTACCCATCATATTGTTAAAGTTTATGCTCCATCATGATTTCAAATAGAGAAATCTTTCAAATTGCAAGATTCTTCCCACAGATACTGTTTTTCACTATTAATCAATTAAATCTTATTAAGTTTGATGATGTAAAAAAAATTAAAAAAAAAACATTCAAGGTTTGGTTTCTGTTTAATACCTGCAAATTTTCTCTACGCAATGGTTTAAAATTTTCTCTACGCAATGCTTAAAATTGATGATGAGCAGATCAGGACTCTCAGGTTTGAGACAAAACCCACTCTCAGAAAACAGTAAACTTTTTAAAATTAGTTTTTTTATTTATAATTTATCAGGCAGCTGTATACAAAGCTTTTTTGAAAATGTATTTTTCTGTATTTTATAATATTAATTTATAATTAAGGTTATTAATTTTGTTTTTTGTTTTTCGCAAGTTTTTTGAAAGTAGCGACATTTTATTTTTAGAAACAAAAGCTGTTATGGAATAAAAATGAAATCCCTCAACTAAATTGGAATGATACAAGCTGGATATCTCTTATTGATATTGCTGATCTTGCTTATATCGAAATGGAGCCACCAACTACAAAAGAGTTTTCTGATAAAGATATTTACACATTCATTAAAAAAATTTTAATAAAACGAAACGATAAATCGTATCAATATTTTTAAATACAAATATTTGAGTTATTCCTTGGTTTCAAATTTTTTTATGATTAAAATTTTGTCCTAAAGTATGAAACCACAAGCAAAAAGATAGTATTTTTATAGCAAATGTTGATGAGTGTACATTTAAATTGATCGCTAATCTGCAACCTACTGTTCGACTAAACACCTTCAACTTTTTATTTTATTGTTTTTTATATATAAATATACCTTTCAGTATCTTAGCTGTTACGAAAAAAAAAAGTGAAAAATTGACCTACCCTAATATATATATATATATAAATATATATGTATCACGGTCGTTTAGATATTAGAAAATACAAAAAACTTTTGAACTTTTAAAATGGTTATAGTTCTTAACTACAGAGAATATTTTATATGGCAACAGATTATTTGTTAATTAATTTCTGAAAAGCCAATTATGTAGCTTTATTTTTAACGTAGATCAATATAAAAATTCAAAAATTTCACAAAAATATAAATAAATAGATGTAACAAAAATCTTTGCGCGCTTAAACTTTATTTTTATTTAACACCTTTTTAGTGTAAATTATAGATTTGTTTATTTATGATATTTTTCTGGTCATTGCTTCAACTTTTTTTCCGTATAAAAATTTGTTTTTACTGTTATGACTATTTCCTTATATATCAATGTGCAGTTTCATTAATTATTTTGTTAATTACTATTTTTCTGACTATATATATATATATATATATATATATATATATATATATATATATATATATATATATATATATATATATATATATATATATATATATATATATATATATATATATATATATATATATATATATATATATATATATATATATATATATATATATATATATATATATAAATTAGTAGAAAATCACTTAACAAAAATTTTTTTTCATTTTACACTGTGATTCATCAACAAAGACTCATCAAAAATGGATGATCAAATTAATAAAACTTCAATTTATACCAAAAAATTAAATTACAGGAAGTTGCAAATGTTTTAACGACTGTAAATTTTCACACATTTGTGGAATTTGCTGACACTATTATAAAAAGAATTCTTTAGAAATGATTACTTATGCTTTTTTTTGTAAAAATATTTTTAAAAAAAGGGGAGGACTTAATGTAACTTATTTGAGTTACTTATTTTTATAGTTTTTTAGGAGAAACTTATTTTCATGCCTGGATTTAGAAATCAATTCCGATTTTTTGTTTAACAAACATTCTTGGTTTGAATGTGTAATTATTTGAAATTTTTCTTGTAGACATAGTATGCATTTTTTGGAAATATTGTTGTATGCAGGCACTGTTTTAAGGATGGACCAATTCAGTATAAAATCATCAATATTTTTATCTTTTAGTTCCCATATATATTTTGACAGCATGGTGTCTTTTGAATACTTTTTATTTTTAAAAGATTGCTTATGATTAGCAAAATGTTTTTTCCATTCACCCTCTGTTATGCCAATACATTGTTTATCGGGTACATTCTTAGAAGAAACAACACATTTATATACCACATTTTTTGATAAACAACTTCCACTTATTGGACAATTGTTTTTTTGTTTACAATTACAATTTTCTGTAGTTTTTTCATTTAGGATTTCTTTTTTATTTAACAAAGCATTATTGTGACTTTTTATAATTCTTTCCATATTTTTTGTGCAACTGTAGCTAATTTTAATTGTATTTCAATTAAAAATTTTATGTAATTTATTAGAGGGAGGGAAATGCTTATCGACCAATTTTAAAAACACTTTTCCTATGTTAGTGGAAACATTTTTGCTATATGGGAGGTTGAACCAAATATATATATATATATATATATATATATATATATATATATATATATATATATATATATATATATATATATATATATATATATATATTATATATGTATATATAAATATATATATATATATATATATTATATATATATTATATATGTATATATAAATATATATATATATATATACATACGTACATACATATATGTAATATATATATATGTGTGTATTATTGTATACATACACACACGCGCGCACACACATATATATATATGTATATATATATATATATATATATATATATATATATATATATATATATATATATATATATATATATATCTATATATATATATATATATATATATATATATATATATATATATATATATATATATATATTTATATATATACAAATATATATATATGTGTGTATGTGTGTGTGTCTGTACAATAATACACACACATAATGTGTATTATTGTACACTCACATACATATATGTGTGTGTATGTATGTATGTATGTATGTATGTATGTATGTATGTATGTATGTATGTATGTGTATATATATATATATATATATATATATATATATATATATATATATATATATATATATATATATATATATATATATATATATATATTAGTAAATAGTCATAACAGTAAAAACAAGTTTTTACATTGAAAAAAAGTTGAAGCAGTGACCAGAAAAATATCATAAAGATAGAACATATTTATCTGAAGTTTTAAAAAAAAATTATTGAAATCATACACTCAGATTTTAAGATAATTGATTTCAAATAAATAAACAAATCTATGAGTTACACTAAAAAGTTGTTAATTGAAAATAAAGATTAAGTACTCTAAGATATTTTTTATCCTTTTTTTATTTATATTTTTGTGAAAATTTTGTAATAATATACTGATCTACATGAAAATAAGGCTACAACATTGAGTTTTTAGAGATCAAATAACAAAAATTTTTTTTTGCATTTTCTCACGGATGCGTACCTAAACATAGCGCTTGTAAACGACTGTGGTATATATACATATATATATATATATATATATATATATATATATATATATATATATATATATATATATATATATATATATATATATATATATACAGTGGTGTACACTCGATTTTTAGATGTTTGAGTTTTGACACTTACAGGCATTGTGCAAACTCCAAACTTTTGTATGTTCATGCTTATGTCAAATGAGGATGTTTTGCAAAGAATTGCAGTGATTGGAGGTTGGGAACAAAAAAACCCTAATTTTTGGGCCCACCCGACCCTTAATATGGGAGCAACAAGTTTATAAAAAATTTTCTCTTCTATTTTTATCTAAGTTTATATTTATCAACAAATTTTAAATTTCATGCAATATTTTCTTAGTGTTCAGTTTTTATGACCATATAAAGTTTTAACCCCCCTCAATTTGAGGGGGCTCTAAACTTTGCAGGGTCATAAAAACTGAACACTAAAAGATTATTGCATGAAATTTGAAATTTGTTGATGAATATTGATTTAAACAAAAATAGTATAGAAAATAATTTATAAACTTGTTGCTCCCACATTAAGGGCCGGGTGGGCCCAAAAATTAGGGTTTTTTTGTTCCCAACCTCCAATCACCACAATTCTTTGCAAAACATCCTCATTTGACATAAGCATGAACATATAAAAGTTTGGAGTTTGCACAATGCCTGTAAGTGTCAAAACTCAAACATCTAAAAATCGAGTGTACACCCCTGATATATATATATATATATATATATATATATATATATATATATATATATATTTTACTTTTTTGATACTGTTTTTATTATATTTATATATACTTTTTTAATTTTTATTTATTATTTTATTATAAAAATAAATTTTTTATGTTTATTTTATTTATTATATATTACATTTCATTATTATTTTCACCCTAATTCTATGCCTGACCTTGATGCTGACCCTAACCAAACCCTCAGTCGATGTAGCAACACTCCCTTGCGAGTCAGGCTATTTGATAGTTGATGTATGTACTTTTCACTCTCTATAAAAGTTGCTTACAGGGACATTTTTTTTACAAAAAATAATGTTCATGGGGACAATAAGTTAACGGGCATAAGTCCAATCTGGCATAAGTGCGAAGCATTTGCAAAAACTTGATTAAGTGCGAATCAGCATATGTACAAACTGGCATAAGTGTGCCAAAAGAATTTACAAACATTGAGATAGTTGCGAAGTAGTGTAAATGTAAAGCAGTTTCAAAAACTGGCACAAGCGCAAACTGGCTTAAATATAAATTGGTATTATTGCGCCAAATAAATTTGCAAACATTGGCATAAGTGTAGATTGGCATTAGTGCAAGGCAGTTGCAAAGCAAAAACTGCAAAGCAAAAGCAGTGCAAAGCAAAAACTGGCATAAGTGTGAACTAGCATAAGTCCAAATTGGTATAATAAAGTTGCAAATATTAACATAATTGCAAATTGGCATTTCACACTTATTTCAATTCGCACTTATACCAATGATTGCAAGTTTATTTAACGCACTCATGCCAATTCGTACTTATGCCAGTTTTTGCAACTGCTTTGCACTTTTGCAACTTTTTTTCTGAGCACTTATACTAATTTGCCAATATGTAATATTATTGTTTAAAAAAAATTTTATGACCAGACATAAAGAACAATCTAGAATTTTGGTTCAATGACGGCGAAGGTCACAATAGTATGCACCGCGCTGATCAAAACTATCCAACGAATTGTGAGACAGAGTTACAGCCTGTTCGGTTCACTCGCTATGGGAGAAGAATACTTCCTAACCGGAAGTATCACGATTATGTATGAGCTCTTGATGAGATGGGAGAAATGTTGTGATTTTAATGTGTGTCAATAATTTGTCAATAATTAGCTTTGCTAATTACTGACAAAAGTCACACGTTGCATACTTTTATTATTATAACGTTTTGTATAACAACCACTAGTTGTTGACAAGAATCACAAGTTGAATTTTTAAATACTATATATAGTGAACAAATTTGTTGTAAAAATGTTGAGATTGTTAATAAGTAATAAAAATAATAAAAACAAAATGGTTTCTAAATGTGTTGAACAACACAACAAGATGTATCCAAAGCTCGCATAGCTCGAGAAGATATGGTTCTTCTGCTGGAAATATTTGGAAATCAAATAGTATTGCATTTTTCTAATTTTTTTCTGATTTAACGGCTTTTTTTTTACATTATCGCTTCCAACAAGGTTGCAAGCAACCACTAATTAGAGTTACTGGAAGAGAAAAGATGAAGATTGTAGAGCAAGATAACGATTGACAGACGACTTAAAAGATTGCAAATTATATGAATCAGGAAAGCAAGATAAAGAAAGCGAATTCCAAAGAACTGATGTTCAAGCAAAAAAACTAGAGGAATTTTTTGGAGCACTTAGGAACAGTCACACAAAAAGGATGAGGCTTTATTGAATGACGAGTAACGCGAGAATGAATTTTAGTAGATGGCACAAGAGACGCTAGCTCTTTAGAGCAGTGCCCATTATAGTATTTGTAGAAAAGAGAAAGAGAAGCAACATTATGACGATGTGATAATAGTTGAAGGTTGGAATTTTTTCACCTTGTCTAAAAGAGAAAAGGCATCATTAGAAGGTCTGCCCCAGATATGGCAATAGTATTCCATACAAGGCCGGATTTGAGATTTATAGAGAATAGAATCCGGAGTAAGAAAATGTCTAGCTCAATAAAGAAATGCAACCTTAGCAGATGCTAATTTTGCAACGGATTTGATATATGGTTTCCAAGAAAGATCGGAAGTAAGAGTTAATCCTAGAAGATGAAGGGTAGATGACTCATTGAGTACATTACCGTTCATAAATATAGGAAGGTCTTAATTATTGCAATTCGATTGGCTGAAAAAAATTTGAGTTTTATCAAAAGTTAAAAAAATTTGATTTTTTTTTCTTATTATTTTTATCATTATTAGTTATCATTATTAGTTTTTATTAGTTTTATCATACTTCAGTTTATGTTTTTATTCTCTATAACGTTTTTTGACAATTCCAACAGTTGATTTTGGAACTTCGTATACTTTTAAAATAATTTAAAATGAATAAAATGGATTTTGTTTGTAAATGGATTTTATGTGTATAATTTCAAAAGTTTTTCTAGATTTTTAGACTCTTAACTTAACATAAAATAAATAAAGTAAAATCACACACAAAAACTAGTTATGTGTACGTCATTAAAGTAACACATCATTAGTATTGATTTAATGGTTTTTAAGAAAACTTAGTATAAAACCAATTTTTAACCGATCATCCCAGTGGGTACAAGACCTGTATTAGACTTTTTTTAAACGTATTAAAAAGTTATTTTAAAATGTATTTTAGATGTAATAAACACGTCTTGTGCTCACTAGGATAGTGATAGTTAATATTTAATTCTCTCAATGTTAAAATTTATAACAACAATATAGTTTTCTGAAAGTTTGTTTCTGAAAGTTATTGTTACATAACTTTTATTATTATCATAAGTTTATCGTTCTATGCCATTACCGGCATAACTTAGCTTTATTTATTTATTTTTTAAATTTTCTTGTTGATTCTATAATATGTAAATTGTATTTATTTATCTATCAAATAATGTTGTTAATATAAAAGTAAAAAAATACGAGTATTTCCTTTTTTTAGATTAGATGTGAAACTGACTTTGTTTCTAGGAATGAATTATTTCAAAATTTTGTTGCCGCTACAGCTCGCTTGACTTTAAAGTTGCGTAAAAATGTTGTTCTGCAAAATATGAACCGTTCTTCATTAGAAAGTCAAGTAGGCCATCTGAAAGAAGAAATTATAAAACATCATTTGCTAAGTTCGATTGAGGAGAACTCAAATTTAAAACTTGAAGAGCTAATGACTAATATGGTTGGAAAGATCGGTGAAAATATTGTACTTAGGCGTGCTATAGCTATGTCTACGTTTTCCTCGAACGTGATAGGTACAGCAGTTCACGGAAACGTTACTGGAGCTGTAAACGACTGTTTGATGGGGACCTATGCCGCTGTTGTGACGTTAAGACCTAAAAGTAGCTGTGACGTAGAACGTGCTGCATTTTTTGCCAAAGGCATTGCACAACATGTCATTGGAATGAATCCTAAATCAATCTCTTCTTGCAGTGGGATAAGTGAGGACGAATCCTTACTTAGTCAAGACTTTTTATTAAATGATAAATTTACAGTCGGATCGCTGTTAGAAAAAGAAAACTTAGAAGTCATAGACTTTATGAGATATGCTTTAAATGATAATAAGTGATTTTTTTACAATATTTTGATCTGCTTTATATAGAAACATATCAATATGTTCAATTAATTAAAATATACGTATGCTTCGTATTATTATTATGCTTCGTATTATTATTTGGATAAGTGATTTAAAGTTATACATTAAAAACAAACAAATTTTACTATGTTATTCGATTTGACATGGTTTTACTCGACAAAGTAATTATTTTTTAAAAATAAATATGGTTGCTCCACCGACCGACGGTGGGCTATGATGTGGCAAAAGTCAAAATTATTTTTATTCGATTTTTCTATAAAAGCTACTATTGTATACACTTAATATGAGTCACATAAAAACCTAAGGATTGTTTAAAAAAACCGCCTTCAATAAAATATTTTAATTTTAATTCGCACCCTGAACAATAATAGATGATTAAACGCTTTTCTCAAAAATTTATAGAGAGAGTATTTTTTTTATATGTGATGCCATTTAGAAGGTAAGTTATATTGTTGCAAAATTAAATTATAATGTTAATACATGTTTTCGCTATTTGAAAATCTTTTTGAAAGTTTTGAATCATTTTAAAACCAATTAAAGATGATGTGTTTAATGGTCTAAAAAATCTTGTTTTTTCTGGTAATATTGTACTTTGTTCGGCCATGTCTATATGTTTTCGGCCAGACTTGAAAACTGATATTCACTGCAAAATACATATATAATGAGTTAAAAACTGTTTTTGGTTGCAGGCTATATAACTAAAACATAACAAATGATTTTATGCCGCGACAACTGTCATTTAAACAATTTTTTATAATACGAGGCTACTCAACGCAACTAAGGCCTGGTACACGTTTTTCCGAACAAAAATGTAAGTTTTTTCAATTACAACCCGACGGGCATTTGTTTTTAAAAGTTACGTTCTAAATGTGTTTTAAACGTCTTTTAAACGTCTTTTAAACATTACTGTTTAAAAGACGTTTAAAAGACATTTAAAATACATTTAGATCGTAACTTTTAAAAACAAATGCCCGTCGGGAATATATGTAAGTTTTTTCATCAAAAAGTATGACATATTTGGTATGTATGGGAAAATTATTTTTACCACTATTATAATCTGGTAAAAGTAATGCGACAATGACAAATAGTCAAGCGTAGTTTTATTTAGAAAAGATGTAATTTTCAACATAAAGTACCCCGGGACTTGGCTATAAAAAAGTCTGTGACTTTGATTTTTTCATAAAAGCAGGTATTGGTGTTTGTTTATAATGAATGTAACTTGACATTTATAATCAGAGATTAGGGAAAATTATCCACGATAAACCGTTTTTTTATAAAAATTGAAGTTATTTTTTCAATACCTAGATGAGTAAGTTTAACAATAATGTCACGTTAGATTCAGATAGACTACGGTAATATTAATTTTTCTACGAAAGTCATTTTTGTATAAATAATCATAACTTTTAGCCCCATTCAAAAAACAGTTTTTGGTATTTTGTATCATATTTTGAAATACTCGGGACTTATTCGGCCATCTTGAGAAAATAAATTATTCCATTCAGAATGCGTAAACAATTAAAAAATAGCGGCGGTAAACTTTATAAACAAATTACTTTCATTTTCAAACTCGTTACGTTTTTATATCAGTAGTAAACTTTAATTGACATTTGGTTTTTTTTTATTTTTATAACAATAATAATTTGAAAGTAACATAAGTTATTTTTAACTTATTGTTATAAAAACAATTATATCTTTGAGCACTAAGTCAATACAAGTAGCTATTCTGGCTTCGGTATTGTACAATACCGAAGCCAGAATAGCTACTTGTATTGACTTAGTTCAAAGTTCTTAGTTGTATAGACTTACAAAAAGTATTTATCTTAATACAATTGTATTAAGACAAATACTTTTTGCTGTTACAGTGCGCAAAATAAAATATATATTACATAATTCATTCCAGCTGCTTTTAAAGGTAGCATATTTTTTTAAAATATACCAACAAAAATATGTTAAATTGTAATTTGGTTTATAAATTATGTCAAACAAACACTTCAAGAAATCTTTATAATTGTATTGATATATCACCTGCAACACTGTTATGACGTTTCGGTTGTTTATAAAACTTTGCCATTATTTTAGAGTTCATTGTTTGCATAAATTAAATACCAATAAATAAAAAGATCTTCGGCTTGCCACTAATAACTAATCGGATTTGTTTAAAATTATCGGCTTTTTCTTTTACGAGTTTGCTTGTTTTATGCCTGGAATTAAGTACTAAAAATTTGCAGTTATTTCTCCAGTTCGAATTTAAATATATTCTCAAGACATTCTTATTTCATAATCTGATACTGATTTTGGCTAATAAAATCATATAAATAAAATGAATGGAATTAAAGAAAACGATAAACGAAAGCTTATTGGAAACTTCTATTTAGATAACATAGGCAAAGGGAAAACATTTACAGTGCATCATTTTATGCAAATAAAAGTTGCAAGGCGAACAATTTATAATATTATTAAAAGAATTAACGACAACCTTAAAAGAAAGTCGGAAAGCGGCAGAGAACAATACAAAATGGGTATAAGAAAAACTACTTCACTCATTAACAAGGCTGAAAATAAAGTTGAAATCTCCCAGAGAAAACTTTTTTTAAAATATGGAGTTCATAAAAGTTATTTTAACATGCACAGGCTTAAATATTTCAAAAGAAAGAAAGCTCTGAAATTCAAACAATTAAACAAAAACAACGACTTTTAAACCGTCAAATTAGTTTAAAATTATCATGGATGACGATTTTACGTTGAGCAAAACACACCAGGAAATAGTGGCTTTTATAGTCAAGATAAAGACAAAACTGAAAATGATATTAAATATAAGTTTAAATCAAAGTTTCAAGCGATAGTTTTAGTATGGAATGCAATCAGTAGATTTGGTAAATCAAAGCCTTTCTTTGCAATTAAGAAAATGGTTAAATTCTGATTTTATACCTTCTGCATATGTTCTTATCAGTCCTCTTGGTATTTACCAGCTTTAGTATTTTTCTGCTTTGAGAACTATATATGTAGAGAAAAGTTTCTGAAATGGATCAATACTCAGTCAACTAGCGTAACGAGGGGCAAAATGAGACACTTAAGCACTAATTTATCTAATGCGGTACTAACAACTTTTGAAATTTTTTTTTTTTAACTTTGAAATGCGGTCTAACAACTTTTGAAAAAATAACTTGATATTTTTCAAATCTTCAACCATCCTACTTGAAGCTTACAAAATATGAGTTGCAAAACTGTAGTGGTTTGGTCACCTGAGATCATTTATTGACAGCTCCTATCCTGTCAAAATGAGACAGATTTTTTTTTTAGCAATTTAAATAAATAAAATTAAACAAAACAGATACATAAGAGGAAAGAAATACATTTATAATATATTATAGCTATAATCAAACTGGCACTAGTCACATAAATCATATACTGCTTGACCAGTATTTTGAAACGAACAACAGTCCAAATGAGCCCAGGTTGTGCATTTTGAACATTAACTCCACTTCTCTCCTTTTGCAGCCTTACTCCATAAACCATTACAAACATAACATTCCCATTCTTCAACCCTTTCCAATGCACTTTTATTTTCTATTTTGTGTTCTTTTAACTTTTTTGATTTTTCAGAGGATTGAAATTGTGATTTTCTGTAATGTGATGTTGTTATTATCTGTGATTCTTATCCGTTTTTTGGTGGTAAAATGATCTTTGGAATTGGTACAATATTAGAGAAGCATGGTGTTATATCAAAATCAATATTTTCTGAAGATCCTGAGGCCAATGGTAATAAGGTGCTCAAATTAACTTGTGATTCGATTTTATTAGGTTTATGTAAGATGACATTAGATCTTTTGTCTTCATTAAACTCAGTGTCTGAAATTATATCTGGACAAAAAGGATAAATTCCAGATGTACGAAAACCAGAACTGCAAATTTCTACAGAGGCAGCTTTATTATAGGCTTTGGAGAATATACCTCCAAGTTGATCAGTTATTTTTCTTCCAGGATGCTCACGCAACCATAATCCACATTCTATATTATAAAAAGTTTTTAATGATTTAAAAAAGCTTCGATCAAGTGGCTGCAACTTATGAGAAGTATGAGGTGGTAAGGTTATAATAACTAATCCATTTTCCTTTGCAAAATCTAACAAATTAATGTTTTTTGTATGAACTTTGTGCCCATCTAAAATTAAAAGAATTTTATTTTCTATAGAAGCTCTAGTGTACTTAGTAAAGTGTTTTATATACTCTATGAACAGATCAGTTGTAATCCATCCATTTTTAGAGCACCCTCCAATTGTTCCAAAGGGAGCATGGTCGATTAGTTCTAATTTCATTCGCTTTCTCTTAAAAATCATCATTGGTGGAACAAATAGTCCAGTTACATTAATAGCACAAACAACGATTGTTGTTACACCCCGTTCACCACTTGTTACAGAAGAAATACAATGTTTCCCTTTTTTTGTTATAACTTTAACAGGTTTATGTACAGTTGTAATGCCTGATTCATTGCAGTTAAAAATTTGATGAGCTTCAAACTTATATTTGTTAATAACATTTTTAAATGTCAAAGCTGCTTTCCTTAGTAACATTTCCTTTAATTTTACAGAATCGATTGCCAATAACATGCTCTGCTCAAAAAAATTGCCACGATCAGTTTTTCTTTTATATTTTCTAAACATATTTCACTTTCTAAATATATATATATATATATATATATATATATATATATATATATATATATATATATATATATATATATACACACACCCCAACTACAAGAATTATTAAAACATACATGCATATATTAAACTTAAGTATTTAAAGTACACATAACATTCATTGTATTTTGTTTATAGTTTACTGCAATAACCTATATTCTATAATCTACTCACTATATATTTTATATACTACTTACTTAGGCAATTATTTGCTTCAATTTGATTAAATATTTATTATATTTAAATATAAGTTAACAAAATATAAAACATAATTCTATATTAGATAACAACTAAACATTTCAATTAATAAAATAAATATTAGATAATATATTAGATAACAACTAAACATTTCAATTAATAAAAGTAAGTAAATACAGTATAATAAATTTAAATTTACAGCATGTAAATGTTAATATTTGCTATGATTGTTGTTTTAATGTAAAACGTTAAATAAAAATAATATTAGATGACTAGTGGTAATTGCCGGCAGTGCCAGCAAATAATTCTGAGAATAATTGCCGGCAGTGCAAAAAAAAAAATGAAATAATGTTTATTTGATGGCCAAGAATGAGCTTTCATAAATATCCATCTAGTTTAAAAAAAATTAATAAGGAATAAAATATATAGTAAGAAAATAGTTTATATAATATATATATATATAGTAAGAAAAATAGTTTAAATAATAAATATATAGTAAGAAAAAGTAACTTTAGAAGAAACTTTTAACGGTTCTACAGTTGAGTTTAAAACCCATCTCATATTAACTAATTTAATGTCAAAAATATGCAACGCAAGGGTTTTTCGGACAAAGAAAATATGCCAACATGGTATGCCGATTCCGTTGAAAACATCACAAGTACAAGACTCAGATGAGCATTTTATAAAGTTTTCCCGCTCATTAAAAATAAAATCATTGCAAGAGACTTCCTATATAAAAAACAAAATGCATTAAAAAATTAACAACTTATTAAAAGCTGAACATCACATAAATTATTAAATACTAAAAACAAACTTAAACAAACATAAGTGGCATCACTGGATTTCATCAAGTGTAATTGTTTTATCATTTTTTTAAGAGCATATAAAGACACTTTTCCAAGAGCATCCAGAAGATCTTCAGGGGTTCGTACTGGTATCTTCATTGTGGAATTAAAATGACTATGTTTTGTTTCAACAGAACGAATCTGTGGAAAACAGTTAACAAGGAAAATAAAACAATTTTTTTATTATTTATTAACAGTTAAAATCCTTTGTTAAACAAAATATTCAATAAAAAGTTTAAACTACTTACTAATGCAATACTAAGCAACTTTTCAACTAAAAAAGACATTTTTATTTTAGAAGAATTGATGATTTTCTTAATTTTTGAATGAAAGCTTTCAAGGCGATTTGTTGTGTGATTATCCAAATGAAGTTTACCTAAGCGGCTAAACCCTGCAAACATCGGAATTATTGAAACAGTGTTCCAATTACGATCAAAATAACATTGAAGCTCTGGCCCAGCATCTTTAAATTCCTCAACTAATAAACTGTATTCGAGTTGGGAACAACACCTCACCATTTTTTCAAAAGTCTAATAAAAAAGTAAAATATAAATAAAAAAATAAATAATATATATATATATATATATATATATATATATATATATATATATATATATATATATATATATATATATATATATATATATATATATATATATATAAATATTTCCCTTAATATTTTTTTAAATAAGCTTAAAGCGAACGAGACGTCTGAAAAAAAGAAAACCCAACAGCGAAACTACAAACATAGTTAACCAGACAGAAGAGATTGAAACAGCTAAACCACCGTTAGTTATTTTGAACTAGTAGAACTATCGGTCTCTGTCTCTGCATCAGTTAATTAACTATCGGTAGACTTGTTCTTCATGGACTTCTCCAGGGCTTTTGATAAGGTTCACTACTTGAATCTAATCATGAAACTAGAAGGATACGGGATCAACGGTCAAATTTTGGAATGGGTGAAATCCTTTCTATGCAATCGTAAACAAAGAGTAATTGCGGGAGAAACATTATTGGACTGGGCGCCAGTTTCCAGTGGAGCTCCTCAAGGGTCCATATTGGGACCGAAGCAGAGAGAATTCTCGATAGATAACTGCGAACTGAAATAAATCTGCGCAATAGTTATATCTAAATGTGCAATAGTGACTTCTAAATGTCATATCAGACATAGATAAGAGGCCTGTTAACAACGTTGGTGTTAACAACGAAAAGAAGTTCAATTTGAGCATTCGTTGGAATGAACTCAAGAAAATTGAAATTTTTAATCTCAGACATCCCTTACCTTCCTACCATTATAATTTAAATGAAATAACATGTTACTATTGCAATGCTACCTTTTTAACCAATGAAATGAATGAGATAAAGATACTTATTACAACATTTAACTACCACATAATAGCAATTACCGAGTCATGGTTTAACACCAAAGCAGTCAACTCAATAAAGAATTATTCTTTATATAACAAGAACAGAACTAAAGTTCGTGGTGGTGGTGTAGCTATATACATTAGAAATTACTTAAATTCATTAGAAATTATTGACAATGAGTTATATAAAGCAAAAAATGAACAAATCTGGGCTCATATTACAATAAGAAATCACGAAACATTAATTATAGGATGTATCTACAGACCACCTAACTCAACTAATGACGCTTCAATTGAAATAAGTAAATCAATATAAAGAGCTTGTAACCTAGTCAACAACAACAACGAAAAAAAAAGTAAGTTGGTAATTATGAGCGACTTTAACCATCCGGACATTATATGGGATAATAAAGGCAGCAGACTTAAAGGATCTAGTGATCCCTGTAGTATTGAATTTAAATATCTGATTGACTCTAACTATCTAACACAAAACATAATCAAAAAAACGTTTTTAAATAAACTACTTATATCTTATTTTTAAAAGTTGTCCTGAATCTATCTACAATACAACAATTGGATCACCACTTGGCTCTTCTAGTTGTAATCATTTAGATTCTTCAGTAAGCTTTAGTTAAATAAGTGAAACAAAATCAATCACAGTATGTCGAAATGAATTAAAACAGTTTCATATGAAGTATTCCATGAGAAAGTGGGACAGGCATGTAACCCACCATCTCAGTATTTCTTCATACATTGTAAAAATGGTAACCTATATAACATAGACTACCTTGCAAAATTTTAGAACTCCTATCAAAGGGGTTTTGGAGATATTTTTTTAGCCCCAGTATAGTTTTTAGGACGAGGGATTAGAAAATAATATTTGTTTTCAATGAATATATTTAAAACTATATTAATATGGGGATTGTACTTCACCTACAAATTTTTTTGAAATTTTAACAAAGGCAAAAAGGAGGGCTGGTAACCATGAGGGCTGGTAACATTTAGAGGCAGGATTTTTGAAATTTTTTGTAAATATATAGGCGTATTATGTGAAAAAATAAGTATTATAAGTTCATGTTCATGATTTTTTTAAAAATTAATTTACATAGCTAATCATTAAGTAAAAAAAACTATAAAATCAAAGTTAAAAAATAAATACATATTATCATATTTAAAAAATGATAAATGATAAATATTTTTTCTATTTTTAATAAAGGTATATGTCTGTGTATTTTTTGTTTATTTATAGCTAAATAAAAAATTGAAAAAAATAAAATGAACAAGATTTTGTGTACAGTTGGTATTTTGTCAAATGATTAATGTCATAAAACGGTGTACACTAAATCAATTGGATTGAAAGATTTATCAAGCTATTCAGAGAAAGATAGAAATTTTTTGTTATGGAGATCTGGGCTATCAATATTAAACGTTAATGTTAAAATCTGTTTACATCATGAACAAATTTTACTTAACCGGTTTGCTAACTCCAAAAAAAATTGCATCGACCCATTTAAAAAGCATAAAACTAATATAAATGGTAAATTTTTATGTTTTTAACTTATTGTGCTGTCTTTTTACAAAAAATACATCTAGCACACTTTCAATTAGTTTAAAAATTTTAATTTTTTCATTTTATTCCTAACATAATTATATTATCTAAATTAGTATTTACTAATTTTGGCGAATTTTATTCATTTATAATATATTTATTGGTGGTTTGCAAGAAATTGATATTCAACTGGCAAAAGAAAATTCCTCAAATGCTAGTCTTCAACGCCCAATTGACTTACAAATTCAGAGCGCTGAAGAAATGTTTAATTTTTCAAAAGATAACATATTTGGCATCCACTTCTTTTTTTTAAAAGGCGAAGATATCTTATCAGTCCGTAAATCTCTGACTCTCTGATTAAATAATGCAAAGACTTTACCTGGTACAAGAAGTTTCCACCAATTTATTCCACAAGATGCAACAAGCATAAATGTCAAAAGAGTCTTGGAGCAGAAGGAATTTAATCTAACATTCAACCTTACTGGCTCAATTCAATATCTTCAAGAAATCATTGTAGGAAAATATTATATCTGCAAATATGATATGTTTAACTGGGTTGGTTTGGTATTTGAAGTTGATGAAAGAAATGAAGACGCCCTAATAAAATTCATGCATCCTCATTTACCTAACACTTCATTACACTGGCCAAGTAGAGGTAATTGTTGTTGGGTTCCTAAGCCCCATATTTTAATTATGATAAAAAAATCATTATCTTCAAGATCAGGGCGCATATACCAGATAGACACAGATGATTTGCCTAAAATCCAATCTTTAAATTAACTCAATCATATTACACCAGTTTTCTTTTATATGCAAATTTATGAATTATTCAGATGCAAGTTCTGGTTTTTTATTGGCTAGTTTTTTATTTAAAACTTGTATTTCTTTGATTATTTTGACTCAATATATTACATTTATTATGAACTTTTTATTTTAACTTTTGTTAATGGTATTTTTTTCTTATAATGGAAGTTTTCTAAATAAGCAATTTCTTAATAAGTAACATCCAAATGTACTTTATCATTATAATTCGTATAACTATTTTTAAAAATCCTCAAAAAACCCACCTCTCAATTTTGTATCAAAACACTCTTTAATATATCTATTTTAATAAAAACAAAAAAAAAAATTAAAAAAAAATTAATGCTACCATGGTTACCAAACCTCTTTTCCGCCTTTAAAATTTCAAAAATAGCTATAGGTAAAGTACCTATATATATAGCAATATTGATAAACTTCAAATTGTTTTCATTAAAAACAAATATTATATTCTGATTCCTTGTCTTAAAAACTATACTGGTTCTAATTTCCAGCTTAACTGCATGTTTAGTTAAACAGTAACTTGTAAAACAAAAACTGTAGTAAACTCAAAATGGCCACCGAACAAAACTGCTAAAAATAGCTGATTTTAAAGTAACAATATCTCCCAAACCTTCTTTGAAATCAGTGCTAAAATTTTGCAAGTTACTCTATGTTATATAGGTGACCATTTTTACAAAGTATGAAGGAAATCTGAGATGGTGGGTTACAAACCTTAAAAATTTGTCTTATTTTCTCATGGAATACCTCGTATGAATAAAGGTAACTTTACAAGTATTTCTAAATATTTAGATATTTAGAGATACTTGTCTAATATTTAAAAAAACCTTCCAATGACATTGATTTTAATGATATGTATGAAATGTTATATCTGAAAATTATTTAGATATGGTGAAATTCATTCCTAATCAAAAAAAATGCCATCTTAAGTACTAAATACAGGCCACACTGGTTAAATCAAAAAACCAAATAAGATTGAAAAAAAGTATTTGGTATTCATTTTTAGTATCAAATAAGAACCTATAAAAAAAAGTATTCGTCTCACAGCAAAGCAATGAAGAAGCTTATTAAAGCAGAATAAATCAATTATAAATCTAGTTTGATCAAAAAAGCTAAATTAAATCCTAAATTAATATACACATATGCAAATAGTAAAAAAATTAATCATCAAAAAATACGTTCACTCATTACAAAAGATTGCGTTACCTCAGTTGATAGACAAGAAATTTGCAATCAATTCAACATTTATTTTTATAATGTATTTACATTATAAAAATGAAAAATACGTTCACTTATTACAAAGGATTGCGTTACCTTAGTTGATAGACAAGAAATTTGCAATCAATTCAACATTCATTTTTATAATGTATTCACATTATAAAAATGAATGTTGAATTGATTGCAAATTTCTTGTCTATCAACTGAAGTAACGCAATCTTTTGTAATGAGTGAACGTATTTTTTAATGATTAATTTTTTTACTATTTGCAGTCCAAAATAATTAAAAATATCCTGAATTTAAATCAAGAACAGAATCTATCTGTACATTCAACACTGATTTTTCGAGAGCTCAATTTTTAAAATAGAACTTAAGTTGCTAAATGAATACAAACAAGCTTGTTCTGATGGGATCTATCCATATTTATTAAAAAGACATGAATGTCATGACATGAATGTCATGACATGAACTCCATGTAATTCCATTCCATGTCATGACATGAATGTCATGACATGGAAATTTTATATTTAGTTTCCAGACTATTTTATTGAAGAAATAAAATATCAAAGAATGGAAATGATAGAAAAAGGCCTAAAGATTCTAATAAAAAAAAAACTTAAAAAAAAAAAAACTTTTTTACTCAGTGAGATCAAAAAAGGCTAGGAAAAAATATAATACTACTCAACTTTTTTATTTCAAAGTGATTCAATATATTTTTCTTGACACAAAATAGTTTTAGAACACAACTGCACTTTTAAAAATCTTGCAAATAATAATTTGTAGGGCTGGCATCATGATAAACGCGAACTGTCTCATTTTGCCCCGCTGTCTCATTTTGCCCCGCGTTACCCTACTACTTGTAGCTAAATTCAAATTCGGAAAAAATTATGAGCTTAAAAAAGCTAATTAGCAGAAAAATTGTTGATGAATACTATATTTCCATCTTATATTACTACTGAAAAAACTTTTGCACTTTGTTCGGATTGTAATTGGACAGAAGCGTCTTATCAACTGATAAAAATAATAGCTGATGAAATAAATTGCAACTTCCACTCAATATTCAACAATGTTAGAATAAAAGATCTTAAAAATACTTGTGTTACTAACTATACTGGTATTGACTATGATTACGCTTCAAGATCTAATGGATCCACTAAAACATGTTAACAGTGGCTAGTCATCGGATAGCCACTTTAGGTGACTACCACTAATGATCAATTAAGTAACCGATGAACAACACTACAGTGATTCGCTCAAAAAACCTATATAGGTCTACTGAAATTCCGCCATAGAATGTCTACTAGAGAATGATGTTATAAATGTCAAAGAGTGTATATCTTGAAGACACTTGTGTTACTGACTATACTGCAACTGACAACGATTCCGCTTCAAGATCCACTGGATCCCACAACAACAATATCTACTGGATCAAACAACAACAATTATTTTGTGAGGTAAAGAGTAATGCTATAAATGTCAAAGAGCGTAATAGAGTAACTGTTATATATAAAGCTGGTTTTAATGGCTCAAATGGGAATTCTACAAAACAAACATGTTATGATGATAGATTTACTATCACCATGATTGATTGAAATTTGAACAATTTTAAATTGAGTTTTCTCAAAAACCATTTAATCAATTATAATGATTTTTTTTTATAATGACGATTACATAATTAGTTTTTGCTTCAATAAAAATAAATTATGTCTTTACTTTATAAGGCTGTTGACGGGTTGATTGCTACCCGGATAGCATTATTAAATAACTGGTAACCGTCATTTGATAAAGTTTAAAGCAGAGTTAATAACGCCGCCCGGCGGCAAAGTAGCTTTCTGCCAAAAAGCCGACTTTTTAGGGAGGTGGAAGCTGTTGACGGCGGCCTCCCGATCAATTTTTAGCTGCAAAATGTTCTTTCTTCCGCCCCCAGTAGTTTTCGCCTTTCTATTGGCGGCCGCAGCCAGAGTTTTTTTTTGGAGGCAAAATATTTTGAAAGCCGACGCCAATAGAGAAGGAAGCCAATGGTGGCCACCTCAAGAAGAAATTTTGAAGTCAATGTCATTTGGAGGTCGCCTCTAAAGGCTTCTGCCTCCTAACTGGCTGCGGCTGTCAAATTGGAGGCGGAAATATTTGCCTATTACCGGTGGATGTAATAAAAACAATTGCTCGTTTGCTTTAAAGCAGTTAAATATTAACTAGAAATAAATGTTAAATACTTGACATCAAAGTTTTGTTTTATATGATTTATTGACTATTTAAAAAAAAATTTTTTAAAAATTATAATTTTGCCAGAGCGGTTGCTTTTCTAGGACTATCGAATAAATTAGTAATTTTTTATTTCAAAATAAATATTAAAAATTAAAAACTTTGTTTAATATCTTAAGCAAAAAAGTCAAATAATTAAATAATTAAATTGTCAGTTTTTGATCAATGTTTTATTGTCCTTACGTCACACTAAAACTTTAATTTTCGAACCCTAACATTAAATTATTAATTTTAGTCATATATTATAAGAATATTTGAAAAACGCAACATCTTTTAATATTATTAAAAACTAATAAAATTAATTTATTTCTGTGTAGGTTTGAATTGAACTTTTTCCAATAATCCAAACTTTAACAAAAAAAGGTTTTTGTTGATAGTAAAATTTTTTGCTACAGAAAATGAAAAACGCGCTTTAAGGGCTGTGCATACGGGTTCCCGTTAAGGTGGGGTAAAAACTCTTCATATGAACACAAGCTAAAAATTTGGTTCCAAAAAAATTGATTTTCAAGAAAAATTTAACTTTCGTAAAAGTTTTTATTATTGTAAAAAGTTTATAATTCAAGCTGACATCAATTAAACTAAATTTGTTAATTTCTTATGAAGGTAGTATTTTTCAATTATTTTTAAAATAAAAAATGATTAAAATTAAGAATTTAATTTTAATCATTTTTTGTTCTAAAAAAAAATTCAGATCTGTAACAAAAATTTAAAAACCACCATTTGATTCAAATTAGTTAATATATATCTTACAACGTAAATATCACTAAATATGCGGATCTTTCATAGAAAAACAGAATATTGTCAAAATCACTTGCAACACGATTTTTGAAGTTATAGTAATGCTTAAACTTAGCAATTGTCTGCTAAGTATAAGTAGCATGATATTCTTTTTTTAACTTTGATATTGATTTGTATCTTTTTGATGAAACGCCAATAAACTTTTCAAGTCAAATTTTACAATAAGAAAATTAAAAACTCTGTTAAGACTGTATTTACCGTCACTGAAGTAAAGAATAGCAGAACTAACACCCAATTCAAACAAAAATCTTGTAACAAAAACATTTTTTATATAGTTAATGAAGAACTAAACAAAGTAAACGAATAATTTATTTGTAATTGACTCTTACTTAACAAAACTAAGTTTATTCATTTCACAAACCAACTTTTTTTTTTTTTTTTTAGGTATTAGGTTTTTAAAAAATTTTTTTCTTTATACATAGTTATTTAACTTATGGCAATATTGTATTTGCAAGCACCAGTTTTTTTTTTAAACAAGAATTTTCAAGAATTGCGTCTTGTGAGCCACTTCTACGTAAGCACTTCTTCCACAAAATCGATTAATGCATTAATCTATTTTGTGGAAGAATTTTCGATCTATTTTGTAGAAAAATGTTTAACATATAGTTAATATCAACAACAAAAAAAAAAAATTAAGACGTTATTTAGTACTTACTTTAATATAACAGATTTTGTCGAAGTTATTAAATTAGCACCATAAATTTAAAAAGATCATTTAACAAAAAGGATAAAATTATTTTTAAATTAAGAATTTCAATGTCTTTTTCAGATTTTTATTGAAAATATTTATTTTTGAAGCTACCTGCAAAATTATAATTGTTTTATAGTCGTTTAATTTAAACATACTCTTTTTATAAATTAACTTAGATTTACGTGTAAATTATTTTATATTTACTTCAATATATTTTATGTTAGTGCAACAGAAATTTTATATTTACTTCAATATATTTTATGTTACTGCAACAGAAATTTTATATTTACTTCAATATATTTTATATGCAACAGAAATTTTACTTAATTTAAATTATGATCAGTGTAAAACCCAAAACACAAAACTTTATCATTTTTGATATTATATTTTAGTTATTTTTTTTTTCTTTTTTTAATATTGTTTTATTACTTGTTTTGTCTTAACATCTTAAAGTTGTTTTTTCTTTGAAAATTGTTGCTTCTATTGAGATGATGAGGCTAAATCATGTCTTCTTCTTGCTCCATCCAGTTGTATACTTTTTTTATATTTTTGTACAGTGTAAATATTTTTAAACAGCGAAATAACCAAGCTAAACTACATTATCTTGGTAACACTACCTTCAGAATATGAAATAGACTGCTCAAAATTCAAGGTTATTGTTTTGACGCTGTTAGACTATACGTGTCCCCTTATCCATGGTATTACATTACTCAACCTTTGCACAAAATATTAATTACACAACTAAAAGACTTACATTTCCCATAGGATCTTAAGCCAGAAAAAGCTCCAGAGGCTAGAAATAAACGCTTTAAAACTTTTTAAGAAAATTTTAGCTAAAAAACTTCCCGAAATCTTAACAAGAGACTTCACACTAAACAAATCATAAAACATTTCGTTCAGATGTTTTTCAATTACTTAATCTTCAAACGCTATAATTGATTTATAAAACTTTGATGTAATTTTAAAATATCAATGTGCACTATTTTTTTTTTTTTTATTATTGCTAAATCATTAATAACCTTTAATAACAAATAAAGTTTTAATAACAAATAAAGTTTTTATTTGTTATTAAAAATAGGTTGGATAAAAATCCGTTAAAATTTATTCTAAAATCAATTTTCCCCTATGTAACTAAAAAATTATTTGGTTACTAAAAATTATCACTTCTATAAGATGCACAACTTCAAATTGGTACTCATTATTTATTTATTTACACTTTTTGCAAATAAGAAAAAAAAATTTCAGTCGTAACTTATAAAAAATAATTACATGACTGGTGCAAGAAGTAGACAAATTTAGTCTTATCACCAAGCCCCAAAAAATGCGTCATTAGTAGATAAAATATAATTTAACAATGTAATATAGTTTTAATGTATATATATCTGAATTAATGTGTATATCTGTAAATTTGAACTATGGTTAGAGCGCTTGCTTTATAAACGGTCAATTACCAGCGCTATGTTTAGGTGAAAAAATACGAAAAACTTTTGAACTTTAAAAATGGCTACGGTTCTTAACTACAGAGAATATTTTATATGGCAACCATCTATTTGTTATTTGATTTCTGAAAACTCAATGATGTAGCCTTATTTTTAATGTAGATGAGTATATTATTAAAAAAATATCACAAAAATATAAACAAAAAAAGGATAAAAAAATATCTTAGCGTACTAAAACTTTATTTTCAATTGACAACTTTTTAGTGTAACTCATAGATTTGTTTATTTATTTGAAAACAATTTTCTTAAAATCTGAGGTAGGATTTCAATAATTTTTTTTTTAAACTTTAGATAAAACTTTTTTTCAATATAAAAATTAGTTTTCACTGTTTGTAAAAGGACTATTTGCAAATACATATATATATATAAATATATATATATATATATATATATATATATATATATATATATATATATATATATATATATATATATATATATATATATATATATATATATATATATATATATAAAAGGTTTTTCTGATGAGTCTTTGTTGATGAAACACAGTGTAAAATGAAAAAAAATTTTGTTAAGTGATTTCTACTTTTCTACTAATTTATAATTGCTCTGTACTTTTAAGAACATTGAGCACTCTATTTTGTAGAATACATTTTTAAAATTGTTTAAATATATATATATATATATATATATATATATATATATATATATATATATATATATATATATATATATATATATATATATATGTATATATATAATATATATATATATATATATATATATATATATATATATATATATATATATATATATATATATATATATAAATATATATATATATATATATATATATATATATATATATATATATATATATATATATATATATATATATATATATATATATCAGGGCTGTGGAGTCGGAGTCAGAGTTGCGGAGTTTCAACATTTTTAGCAGAGTCGGAGTTGCTTAACAAAATCTCCAATAGTAAAACTTCTTGGTATTGCATGTGCATGTACAAAACATTCAATTAACCTTATGTTCATACTAAACCTCAAAAAAAGTTTCAGAAATTTTTCAAAAACTAAAAATTTAAGTTATCGCGTAATACTTTTTAAAGAATTCAAAGAATTTTTCAAAAGTTTTGCTTTGGAGTTGGATTCAGAGTCGGAGTTATGCTCAAAAAATTTAAACAATTGGAGTCAGAGTCGTTTCTTTTTTTTTACGACTCCACACCCCTGATATATATATATATATATATATATATATATATATATATATATATATATATATATATATATGAAACGATTGCTTCCCCATCCCAAACCCTCAGTCGATGTAGCAGCACTCCACTGCGAGTCAGGCTATTTGTCAGTCGATGTATGTACTGAAACCCCCAGCAGCAGGCTATTTCTAAGCTTTATTAGAATAAATTGAATTCATTTTCATTCAATAAAAGTAATTGCTTAAGTTTTGTTTTGAATTGGTTTAAAGAATAATTAACGGTAGGCTGCATAAGCGCGAATTGGCATATGTGCGAACTGGCATAAGTGTGCCAAACAAATTCGCAAACATTCGAATTGACATATATGCGAACTGGCATAAGTGCGAATTGACATAAGTGCGCCGAACAAATTTTCAAACATTGGCATAAGTGCAAATTAGCATAAGTGCAAATTGGCATAAGTGCAAATTGGCATAAGTGCAAACTGGCATAAGTGGGAAGCAGTTACAAAAACTGGCATAAGTACGAACTGGCATAAGTGCGAACTGGCATATGTGCACCGAATAAATTTATAATATTGGCATAAGTGCAAATTAGTATTTCGCACTTATGTCAATTCGCACTTATGCTAGTTCACACTTATGCCAATGTTTGCAAATTTATTTGGCGCACTTATGCCAATTTGCAGTTATGCCAGTTTGCACTTATGCCAGTTTTTGTAACTGCTTCGCACTTATACCAGTTCGCACTTATGCCATTTCGCACTTATGCCAGTTCGCACTTATGAAATCGCGCTTATTCAGTCGCCCCATAATTAGTTTTTAGTTCATTATTTAATATTATGTTCCACAACTTTGGTCCTCGGTTTACAATAAAGAATTTAGTAGCGGAATAATAACTTTTGGATTGAATGTAATTGTATTTTGAAAAGTAATTGTATCTAATATGGTATATGTGATTTATTTTTTCAAAAATTGAATAAAATAAGATTGTAATATATTTTTATCAAGTTTGAACATGAAAATAAGATATGATAGAGGTTTAGTTTATACACATCTAGGATATTGAGTTCATTAAATAGTGTTTGTGTGTGAGAGAAACGAATTACATTTTAAAATATCCTTATAACCTGTTTTTGTTTGCTAAGCAATTTTTTTATTTTTGTCGCGTTAGTGCTACACCAAGCAATGTTCGCATAACTTAAGTAGTAATGAATAAAAGAAAAGTAAATATTTTTAAACAAGACTGATTTAATAACTGCTTAGCTTTGTACATTATACCTAAATTTTTTGATAATTTATCTTCAACTACTTATATATGTTCCCGCAAAATTACATTTTCGTCTAGAAACTAGACACTAGATAATCGGTCTCGAGTCACGATTTCTTGTCTGGTATCGGTGCATACCAGTATCTGTATCAAATTCACGCGAGACTGGTGTCGAAAGTATTGGTATTGTTGGAATCGTTTGGTATCGCTGCGATACCTTACAGTATCGATATCAAGATTACTCGATACTGGTATCGAAAGTATCGGTTGTGTTGGGATCGTTTGGTCTCGGTGCAATATCTTACAGTATCGATATCGAGATCACGCGATACTAGTATCAAAAGTTATCGCTTATGTTGGTATTGTTTTGTACCGATAGTATCATTTAGTATTGCAACTCGGGTCATCTTGAGAACTTGCAATTTTATTTTTATAAACGATTTGTAATTTGAAAAAGTAAATTCGTATAATAAATATGTATATAATTGACTCATTTAATATAAAGGAAATTCTCAAAGATGGTTGTAAGACACCATGTTTATCATTTATTTTTTATCTGGTATATTTGTTTTAATTTAAATAATTGTGTTGGTATCACTTCTGTATTTTAATTTCTCTGTTATCTGTTATCGTTATTACAATTTTTTCTATCGTGATTAAAAGGAAAGAAAAGATTTTGTTTAAAATTTATTTCTATATTAAAATATTATAACTAATTAAATTATGTAAAAGGCAGACAAAAAGAAAAGAGGGGCGGTATATGGGTTTACTAGCCAACCCCTACCTAAGAAATATCAAACTTTAAAATATTAAAAAAATTAAAAAAATAAGAAAAATACAAACAATCGTAATTCAACATTTTATTTTTTTTCTCAAAAAAAAAAAAGTATTTATATAAACATTCTATATACTAAATTAATAAATTTTATTTTTTATATATTTTTTTGGTTGGACTACCCCCTAGAACAATATCCTGGATCCGCCCCTACTCTCATATCGTTATTCAAACTCTATTGAATTTTTATTTTATTCAGGCAAAAATTTTCTGTGCGGAATTAATTTCCAAGGAAATAGTTTTGCTATCATCGAAGAGAAGTTTTCATATAATTCTCCGAAGGAAATTGCTTGTGATGCAATCTTAAACGATTATTCTAAACAAGTATTAGAGATGATTGTACAAAGGAAATTAGTTTCATTAAAGAGACTTTTTCATATAATTCTTCAAAGGAAATTACTTTTGATGCAATCGTTAATGATTATTCAAACGAGTATGAGAAATGATTGTTCAAAGGAAAGTGATTTCGTAACAGTCATTACAGTTATTTAAATTTAATTAATTGTGTGATATGGCATCCATATTTTAATTTCTCATCTGGTATCGCTACTTTAATTAAATCTCTCGTGGTATCGAAATTCTAGCCTGGTCTTTCGTTTTGTGTTCAACATTCAACAACTAAACTTTAGTTTTAAAAAATTAAACATAAGTATACTTTAGTTATTAAAGAAAACTAATCTTCACTCATTATGCTTTTTACAAGATCTGGGATTATTTTAAGAAAAATATAAGCATTACTTACTAAGTATTGTTTATGACGTCTTTTTAGGACGTAATTAGGCAGTCTTTTAATCAATCAATCAATCAATCAATCAATTATATATTCTTGGAAAAAAGATCTAACTTCCACGGTCGTTACAAATATTTATAAAAACTAATTTAGAGTAAAAACCTCTTTGATGATATAAAACATATTATAGACACACAGATAATAAAAATAGCAATAAATTAACAAAACAACAATAATAAAAATAATAAATTGTATAATAATAAGAATAACAAGAATAATATCACCAGTAAGTATAATTAACACCCAATAATAATGATTAAAATAAAAACATGATAATAATAAATACAATACATATTTAACGGAATTGTTAAATAAATATTTAATAGAAGGCTGTTCATTAAATACGTCAACAAAAATTATAAAAACCAGTAACTAAAAAATTAAATCAATACCATCTTCCATACAACAATCAATTATATATACATAGTTACAGTTACAAACAGTAATAAACTGACAAAACGTAACTAATAACGATGACATAAAAACGATTATTGATAAAAGACTACAAAGACTCGAAAATATAATAATTTTAGTTTTTATAATATAATAACAAAAATATATTGTGTGTATAATAAACAAATAAAAAAAATATAAACAAAAACACACTTATTATACATAAAATTAAGGTTAATAAAAGTAAAAAAATGCAAAAAAATACACATCAATATAAACAATGTATTCACTAATCAAAATTTAAAAGTTTTTTTTTGTTCTTTTCTTTTAATGACATTATTGTTTCTGGTAAACTAACATAATTCATTTCGTATTTTTTTTTTTTTTTTACTCTACATTTTCGAACTATTTTTTCTTTTAACGAATCTTTTTTTTCTATTTGGTACGTTATTTTGACTTGCTTTTTATCTTTATTTGTTTATATCTTTTGATCTTGTTTTTACTTCATTTTGTTTTATAATTTGATACTTTTAAAATGGTATTTTGATTTTTTTCCTCCATTTTATTTCTTTCCTTTTTTGCCGTTAAATAAAAACATCCTCCATTTGCGATATTCCATTCTTCTAAAGAAGAATGGAATAAAGAGAACATTTATAACACACTTTATGACGTAACATACACACACACACACACATATATATATATGTATATATATAACTGTACATATATATATATATATATATATATATATATATATATATATATATATATATATATATATATATATATATATATATATATATATATATATATATATATATATATATTCAAAGGATAACACAAGTATAAGTGATATGAGGCAATTTGCTGTAAGTTATATTGGGCATAGATAATTCATTAGTGTTTTGATCAATTCGATAATATTGTGTATGTATATTTACAAATCAAAATTTGTTATGTAATTTATGATAGTAATTTATAAAGAAAACTAAACAATAAACTATAATAAAAATATACCACTTTTTTGCAACATTTTTATTAAAAAGCGATTGATCACATTCAAGATACTCACAGGTAAAATCACACTAATAAAGATAAAAACTATTTTACACTTTAATCATTTTTTAAGTAATTAAATGAGCCTATATATAAGTTGATTAAAAATTA
>NC_061161.1:47208070-47235570 GCF_022113875.1 Hydra vulgaris | reverse complement strand
AGGCTTGGTTTCACTACAATAAATGCCAACTATAAAAATATTAAAATAATCAAAACAAGCTAATATTGGCCATAATTGTTTACTAGAGAATTTAAATAAAGGTAAACCATTATAAAATTCAAAAAAAATATGTTCTTAATACTTGCCTGTATTTCAAAATAAGAGTAATTATTACTACACTTTTTAAGAACAGTTAATAACTGTTAATCTCGAAGTTGCAGAGAAAGTTTTAAAAACACCTCTAGGTATAACTTAGTTATATCTCTAGGTGTTTTCAAAAATTTTTTTTGCATCTTTGCAAAGTTTCAAACCTTAATTTTGTAATATTTCAAGAAGTTCTAAATCTAAAATTTGTCAATTAAAGATATTGAATTCTAGTAAATTATCAGGATAAACTCTCTGTATCATTAATAGGTTTTCCTTTTGAAAAAAATGATTCTGCATGAAATTCTGCAATGTCTAAAACTTTCAAATAATCAGAACATGGTTCTTGATATAGTATATCAAGTATTATACTTGATATACTATATCAAGAACCAGGTATATACTTAGTATAGGTAATCCTACAGTTACGCGGCCTAAAACAATTTTATTTTTCCGCTTGTCAGTAGAGACAATATAACAAACAATAGGAATATAATTGAAATAATAAAAGAAAAAAAATTGCTTCCCCATGCCAAACCCTCAGTCGATGTAGCAGCACTCCGTTGGAAGTCAGGCTGTAAGATAGTCGATGTAGCAAAACCCCCTGGCAAAAATATAACTATTTTAGGCCGCGTAAGTGTAGCTTTACCCTTATATATATATATATATATATATATATATATATATATATATATATATATATATATATATATATATATATATATATATATATATATATATATATATATATATATATATATATATATATATATCATATACTCAGTTTTAAACTATTTCTTTCAATATCTGTTTCAATAATAACACGATTCTTAAGTAATTATATATCATCCTCTGAGAATTGGAGTGTTTTAAGTCCACAAAAGCTAGTTTGGAGATAATCAAGTTGGAAAGTTCAACAGTCTCAAATTGTTCTTTATTAAACAATTGTGTTGTTTGGGGCCATTTATTTATTTAAACAGAAGTAAAGATTGTAAAAAATATATAATTCCAATAAAAAAAATTATAAGGTTGTTAAACGGCTGACATGGATCATTATAATTCCGAAAATTTTTAAAGTTCAAAAAATATTTGTTCTAAGTCCATTTTTTTTACTGATACTATGATAAACAGTACCTTATTTTAATGAAAATTCTCAAAACTCAAAAGCTAGGAGAGGAATTGAATGGATTTAGCATAAACGGGATATTAGAATGGCATTCAATACCAGTTCAAAATATTTATCGACAATTAAACGAAAAATGCATTTAAATGTTCACAGAATTTGTATTTGTAAGTTTCTTAACATGTTTTTGGTTACAAAATTGTCGCAAAAAACTGGCGATCAACGAGCGGCATGTACTTCAACATTGAGCTTAAATCTTCTTTCTTCTCAGCAGTCATCACTGGTTTGATTGATATCGTGGATAAAGTCGGCCGAGCGTCACGAGAAACTATACCGCGATCAGGTTTTCGCCCTAGACGAACGTTTGTTTGTTCATCCAAAAACGTCCGTTTGTATTCTATGTGCAGCAAATTGGTAGAAACGATTTTGCTATACTTGATTAGCGTGTAAGGCACTTGGTCGTAATTGTAGAATTTGCTAATTTTTTGGAAGTCAAAAAAGTCTGCTGATTTCATTTGAAGGATTCGTAGTTTGCCCGTCTTTTTACCTAGGGCACGTAAATTTCTTAATACCGACTCTGGACTGAACACTTCGGAATAACGCAGACTCTTTTCAATAAGACTGTGAATGACGTCGACCTCCTGCATGTTCCCGTGGCCAGGCTCGGAGTACTTTTTCTCGACGCTTTCAATTTGAGGGTTTAGTCTCATAAAATGTGCCAGACCGTAAGACATGATGCTGTTATTGTTTTGTGGGACACAAGAATCCGACCACAAGATGGTTTTCTTAATTTCCGGGAGCCTCAAAACAATTTCCGTAAGAATTTTAAGTAGAGCACTGCAGATATGATTTCTAGCGCGGCCACACAGCATCTCGTGCCAAACGGCGCAATACGTAGCATTGTCTAGCGAGCAGTGGCCAGTTAAGTTATACATATTGAGCTTTCTCTTGTAGAAAAAATTTGAAACGTTGGCTTTCGGCAAAGCCATTACATTTTTCACGTCAAGGGATACAACCGCAACGGTAGGGTCAATTCCATTTTTGTGATTTTTCCTGTCCCTATCGCGCTCTTCCTTGCACTCTAGCTTTTTAGAAAAGTGGTCCAGATATTCGAGTTCCTCCTCTTCGGACGGTGTTGGAATCAGTTTCATTTCTTCGCAGTAATCACAGCGATCTTTCTTCGGTTTGTGAAAAGCGATGTTAAATTTTGTGCTGAAAACATCTCTGTATTTGCTTTCAGTAGTGACATAATCATTGGTGTGGATTTCTTTATACAGCTGAAACATCTTCTTTAGACTAAGTTCGGTTTCTAAGAACTCTTTCTTTGTATTGGCGCGGTTGTAGTGGCTCTCCACCCTCGGAAAAGAGTTGATATGGTCACAAATTTGCTGCACAGTTTTCTGAGGCAAGAATTTCTTTTTGTTTCTCCCCTTCTTTGGAGACGTGGCGACTCCACTATCTGGGCTTAAATTGTGGTCAAAAAAATAACTATAAAAAAATAACTTCTTCTAGCACTTATATTGAGAGAATTTAAGAAATAGGTTTTACAAACCTAAATACGTTCGCCACCAACCTCAGAAAAGTACCGGTAGCTAAACTTCTCCCTGCTTTCGTCAGGAGTTTGACGCCGATGTCGTTCTCGAATTTTGAAATCTCGTTGCACAAATTTAGAGTAAAAGTGCGCTTTTTTTTGGTCACTAAGCGACCATAAGTCTGAGTGAATTTTTTCCCTCTTTATCGCAACAATGTTGTTTCGACATTTCAGACGACAGTTAATAGGGCATTTTTCTCATACAGTCTTCTCTTGATGTTTTCGGCCTTGAATGTCAACTTACTCCTCTCCTGCCTATCGCAGTCGCTTTTGTACGTTCCGCTTCCAGTTCACTGGCTGCCGAAGCCTTTTTCGCGTAAAAAGTTTTGGAGTCTCCCTGTTAAATAAAGAAACACAAATATAATAATAATAATTAATATAAGTTTTCAATCAAAAAGTGTCATGCTAGAAACGCTTACATTAGTATTCCATTCTCGACCAAATTGGCAGTTTCACCATCAGCACCTTCGACTCTGTTATCGTTCGTATCAGCAGCGGACACAGCAGGTCACAGTGTCGGCAGTCTCATCTATATCAAGCTCGTCTTCATCATCACTACTATCAGATGGGTCACTACCTTCTTGATGCCAGCTATAAAAAAAACTTCAATTAAAAAAAAGCTTCCATACAAAAATAAAACATAACCCTAATCTGTCATGTAAGGTACAATAATTATCTATGTTAAATGCATAAAGAATTAGGTCTGGAAGAAGCATGATGACTTAAACAGATAAAAATTAATAGATTGATTGATTAACATGAAAGTTTAGTGATACAAATGAGTTTACCATTCGTCAGAATCAATTTCATCTAAAATAATACGAATCCTGGCCTCTTCAGCGGCCATTTTCGACTTCAGTCGGACGGTGAAAATGTGTTTTACATATATATATATATATATATATATATATATATATATATATATATATATATATATATATATATATATATATATATATATATATATATATATATATATATATATATATATATATATTTATATATATATATATATATATGTACCTAAAACTAACTTTTATATTATATTAGTTTATATATTATACCTACACATGCACACATATATACACATACACACACATACACACATATACACATATACATACATATATACATATACAAAATTATTTTAGTCAAAATTATTAGTAAATTAATTGTAGACAAAAACATAGAAGTTGTTGGTCCCGTTGCACCTACCTCCCTCAAAAGAGGGGGAGGGTGAAATACTATTGTATTTGGCGATATCCAGATAAAATCTGTTTATCTACATGCAACACGAACTCGTCAGCCTCAGATAAAAAATAGAAAGAATGCAGTTAAAAACATGTAATGGTGATTAATGATCTCATAATTTTTCACCGGACGGTGAAAATGTGTTGGACGGTGCCATTCTATTGGGTGACGGACATAGACCACTCCAATACTAAACAGGCCCATCGAATTGGACGTAGTTTAAACGAATATTGAAGAAAACAAGTGTAAGACTTGACAGGTCAATGTGAAACTTATGGACATAGTACATTTGCATATTGTCAACGATAAAATGCATCTAAGTCAAAAAGCTCAAAAATGGACATAGAACACTCCCATTCTCAGCGGACGATATATAAAAAGCATATATATATATATATATATATATATATATATATATATATATATATATATATATATATATATATATATATATATATATATATATATAAATTAGCAAGAACCTGTCTATTAGTCACTCTTCATTTATTATTTCGAGATGCCAAAAAAAATTTACATTTGAAAGTTCTTTTACACTTGAAAATTTCTTCTGCATTTGTATTAAAAATGTTTTTAATTAGCAAAAATAAATAGATTTGACGATTGCGTGATTTAACTAATTTTATTTTGATTTAATAAAGCATTCTGGATCTTTTTTGGACGTAAAATTTATTTGACGCGAAAAAGACGTTTAGAATTTAAATGGGACGGACGGACGCTCCAAAGGACGTCTTTTTTACGTCCCGTGCCCACTGGGGTAGCTTCCGTGGTCTAGCGGATAAAGTTATGACGAATTAGATCGGAGATCTAGGTTTAAGTCTTACCGAAGGATTTTATTATTATTTTTTTTTAATTAAAAAGGCAGTTTATTTTTTACGGCATAACTACTATTGCTTATTAACTATTTAAGTTTTAAAAAAATTTAATTTATTTGGTGGAACAATAATGCATAAATCAACAGATTTTTAGGAAGAACGCTCAAAACACAGTGTGCTAAATTGATTACCAGATTGTATGTCTGCCCACTCTGAATTTTTTTTTTTTCACATAGAGATACTTATTAATTAAAAAAAAATTCACGCCTATCAAAGGGTCTTTTTTTTGTAATAATATTTCTGAAATTATTTAACTCATTTGACGTTGTTTAGATGTAAAATTTATAGTAAATTGCCCTAAAATTATTAAAATATTAATAGAAGAAAATCCTAGAATTCCAGCGAAAAAAAGCAAAGGAAAAAACGACGAATGGACGATAGTCAAAGTATTGTAGATTTTTAAAAAACAATAACTAAATCTCTAAAAAGTAATTGTACTTGTATTTTATTAATAAAAAATTCAATAAGTCACATTTTAATTTTGTTGAGTCTCGATTCGAGACCATGCGATACTATGCCATTCTTTTTATAATTGGTATTGAAGCGATACTGATAGTTTCGACATTAGTACATAAGCGATACCACGCGATATGAGACCATTCTTCTCGGTATCAACTTATACGATACCGATTATCTTGAGTCTAGTAGAAACACGCCTAAAAACTTTATTGATTGCTCTAGAAAACTTTATTGATTGTTTTATGCCAAACGAATATAATAATAGTGAATAAAGCACTCGTAAAATACCTGCAAATACTAAAAATTAATCTAAGCAAAATTACGTATCCATTGTAACAAAATAGAAAAATAACACTATAAGAAACGCAGATATCATATTAGCACTCATACTAGTTTTAGTGAGTATAACCCTAATATTATTTTAGTTATGAATTTTGTCCAGTAAAAGTGAGTTTTGGCCCATTGTGTAGTCTAATAAAAGTTTTACAAAATTGAGGAATCTAACAAATGCTCGGCAACTTTTAATGTAATTGCTATTGTTATAGATAAAATAGTTGCTGCGTCTGTTGCAAGTCATCTAGAGATTAAGAGATAAACTAAGTTCATCTCCTAATCTCCAAAATCTCAACTTAACTTTAAACCAGTATTGAACATGCACATTTAGTATTGAACATGCGCACTAATATTTTAATTTGTTTAGAACATTTTCTAAAAATTTAGATTTTTAGAAAACTAAATTAAGTTGATTGTCTGGATACTCCAACTAGTTTTATAGAAAAACTTCATTTTCCGGGTGTTGAAAATTGAGACTAACTGAAAAATCAGTTTTAGTTTTTAAAAAAGCCACTTTTCTTGAAAATGTATTTAGTAGATAACTTATGCGACTCATAGAAGAACGAGGACCTGCTTAACTATGAATAAGAGACTGCTAAAAATTTTTATAACAATATAAAAAACAATACATAATAAAATCAGGTAGTGTAATGAACAAACTAAATATTTTACATTTTTGCATTAAAACAATTAAATTTTTAAAATGAAGTTTCTTTATTTCTTTTTAAAAAAAACTCTCCTACAAATTTTTCTAAAAAAAGGGAATATATGGAATAAAAATATTTCAGAAATTTTTTCCTGTTAATCACAAAAATCCAAGTAAATCTAAAAGTATTTAAAAACCATAAATAAACTGCATAAATAAACAAATAAAAGATGGATGCTATAAAAGATAACTGCTATAAAAGATAACTTGCTATAAAATATTTCAAAAACCTAATAATAAAATTCTTGAAAATCACAAATAAGTACAAAGTACTTTTAAATATTAAATGTTTGTTTAGGGGACATTGAAATGTCATTGCTTGGCGCGGGCTTGTTTTTGACATCCATAATATTTCTCAATTCTTTAGACATAAAATAAGGCTTTTCAGCCGAACCATCGTTGCGTTCAAGATCTTCCACTGAAAATTTGAAAAATTTTAAATTTTTTCAAAATTAAACACAAAAACTTCCAAATATAAATGAACAGTTCAATTTTATATATGTAAAACTGCTTTCTCAATGTTAACGTAAAAATTTCACTTCTTTTGATAACAAAAATAATTTAAAAAAAGTGTTTAAAGTGTTAAATCACTTTCGGTGTATAAATCAGTATATGGGCAATAAAACATACTTAGATGAAAAACTTACAAAAGCACAGGAAGAGCGTGTCGATCCCCATGTCGTAGACACTGAAAAAAAGCATCGCCACAAGATACGCTCCAATTGTACATATCTATAGGAAAAATATGAAATAAGTAAACTTCTTTAACACAGCATTAATAACAACACTTACACAATCATTAAAATTAGCTTCAAAAAAATTTACCAGAATTGGAGCAATAGAATATTGTAGTTTATCAGGTTGAAATGCGTTGTATTTTCCAAACCAGAAAAAACTTCCAACACCTATATATATATATATATATATATATATATATATATATATATATATATATATATATATATATATATATATATATATATATATATATATATATATATATATATATATATATATAAATGTATATATATATAATGTCGACACATACACACACACACATATATATACACACATAGACATTTATATATATATATATATATATATATATATATATATATATATATACACGTATATATATACACACGTGTATATATATATATATATATATATATATATATATATATATATATATGTATATATATATATATATATATATATATATATATATATATATATATATATATATATATATATATATATATATATATATATATATATATATATATATATATATATATACAGTAGTAGCCGTAGCCATTGAATTAAGGCACCTAGCAGAAATGCAGTTTTAATTAAACAAGTCCAGTTTCTCTTTCATGAAATTGTATTATATCTTAGTACTCTTAGTATTATAAAATGTTTTAAAACATATCTAGCAGCATTACTTTTAAAATTCATCAACAAAATGTCTCAAAATCTTAGTACTTCGTAGGGTAACTACGATTTTTCAATACAGCTTGTATACGAGAAGGCATACTTATTACAAGCTTGTCACAGTACTCTGGGGTAATTTTATTTACCCACACCTGCTTCAATAGATCTTTTAAATGTTCCTCTGACATTGGACGATGTGCTGTCACTTTAGCTTTCATTAAGTTCCAACAATTTTCAATAATGTTCAAATCAGGCGAATTTGAGAGCCAGTTCTTCAAAAGTTGCACATCGTTGTAATGAAACCACTTCTTGACCGATTTCGCAGTATGACACGGTGCTGAGTCTTGTTGAAAGATGGTAGTTTCATAAAAATGTTCATATGTGTCTTAACCTTTGACTCTAAAACCTGTATATACTTTGCAGCATTGACCTTTTCGCCCTTACCGAAGATGTGGATTTCGCATCTACCCTTAGCTGAGCTCCCCACACCATGACAGATGGCGGATGTTTAACGGTCTTCAGAGTGTATTTAGGGTTAAGTTTTTCACCTACTGGTCAACGAACATAATTGTACCCTGAACCACGAAGTTGCTGGAAAGTACTTTCGTCAGTAAACATCACAATAGTCCACCACTCAGCAGTTTTGTCTTTCATATCACGACAGAATTTTACACGTGTCTGAGGCTGCTTCTTGGTGAGAAATGGCTTCTTTGCTGGTCTATGCGCATGCAGTTTAAATTCTGTAGACAGATGTCAGCGAACACTTTTGGCACTAATATTAATGCCTCTTTCCGTGGCCAATTGGGTAACTCGGGCAGATGAAGTGTGAGAACTGGCTTGCACAATACTTTTCAGGTTCGATCATCACGGGGTGTAGTTTTACGAACGCCGTGGCAATTTTGACGTCTAGAACTCCCATGCAATTTTATAACATTTTGTATAGTGCATCTTGATATTTCTAGACATTTACTAATGACAACTTGTGAGTATCCTTCACCATGCAAAGTTATGACTTGATCTTTAACAAAATCACTCAAATCTGCCTTTTTACCCATATTTACTTTATTTAATTTATTTACTATTTACTTTAAAAAAAGAACTTTAATATGCATTGATGACGTCTTTTAAACAAAGATATGCAAAAAATTTTAACTTGATTCATTTAATGACATTGACATATAATACTTTGCATATTTAATTCAATGGCAACTACTGTATATACACAGACATTCACAGTAGAATCTCGTTAACTCGGACCATGGATAAGTCGGAATTTTATTAAGTAGGGCAAATTTTCAATTGAATTTTTTGAATTTTCACTATAAACATACTATAAAATCATCCGCTTAGGTACCCTGGTTAAGTTGGATCATTCACTTTCTCGTACTGTTTATTGGGGTTCCTTTGTTAAAAAATTTCACTTAACTTGGATATTTACTTTGAATTGCATATAGGTGCATATAATAACAAAACTTCCAATACTTTATAAAAAATCTCAAATTTTAAATGCTGGAAAATAATTTTACATCAAACAGTGCAATTTAGTGTAGCCATGGCGAAATGGTTAGAGTTATGGCTAAGAAACAAGAGGTCTTGCCTATTAAACAATATTGGTAGGGAAGGAGGTGTGAACTACCAATCTAAATGCTCTTCTGTGCAGATCTGTGATAAGACCGTAAGGATTTCTCGGAGCACCTTACACCCACGAAAAAATATAAATATATAATTAAACATAACTAAACATTTTAACTGATATCTTCAGTTCGGTTAAGCTTCGATTAAATTCTACTTATCAGTGACTAAAAAATTCAAATGTATCAATTAAAATCCAAAACAAAGAACGTTCGAAAATTAAATACCTCTGTTTCAAAGATAATTTAACAAACTAAACATTTTCACTGATATCTTTGATTCGGTTAATATTCCATTAAATTTATTAAAAATGTCGAAGGTTGCTAAAAGAAAGTTAGTAAGTAGAACTATAACAGAAAAATAGGAGAATCATCTGTATCTATACCAAAAAAATATAGCATTTCAAACATTGTCTGGGTGGTATATCATAATATAATCGTGATATACATATTATATAATCTTGATAAGTTGGACATTTTCAAAAAGTCCGACATAATGAGAACTTTGCTTAATTCGGATATTTGTGAACAAGTCAAACAATATATAGAGCCTTTCAGAGTACAAGTTAACTGGATTCAACTGTATATATATACATGCATATATACACACATACGCATACATAATATATTTATACACACATACACATAGGTAATATATTTATATATATACACACACACACACACACACATATATATATACACAAAAATATATATATATATATATATATATATATATATATATATATATATATATATATATATATATATATATTTATCAACACACATATTTAAATACACACACAAAAATATATATACAATTGATCATAATTAAATATAATTCATAAAAGTTTTTTTCCTAAAAAAAATTATATAAAAATCTTTAAAGTTCATACTCAATAATATCATAAATAATATCAAAATTTGATAAATAATATCAAAATTTAATAAATAATATCAAAATTTAATAAATAATATCAACATTTAATAAATAATATCAACATTTAATAAATAATTCAAGTTAAAGATAACTTAATTGTGAAAATATGAAATATAAGTCATTTAAATATTATCTATTTGCAGTGTTCCCTTATAGGAATGTTAAGAGGAAAAAGGTAAATTTTTTTTGACGTTAATGTTATACTGAAGCAAACTTTTATTTATTAGAATGTATTTTTTATAAAAATGAAAACAATGTGTTAAAGTCTATTTACCTACGCCTCCAGTAACAAGTATTTTACCAAGAAACAAAATAAATCCAGTAATGCCATTTATAGCCAAAGCCCTAAAAATAATAATGACAGTACTGACTTATAATAACAAATTAAATTTTGAAGCCTTTTTTTATATAACACAATTAGATTGCATTGCTATGCAAAATTAAAATTCCTATTTTTTTATCACTTTTAAAGTTTATGTCATAAACAGTTTTGAACAATTTAAAAAGTTTTGTTATAATAATGTCTGCAACCATTAAGCAAACTTCAAACTTGCATTTTTTTAAGTATTAGCCCTTGGAATTAGTAAAATTGATGTCCTTATGGACCTTAAACTCTTAGAGGTCGGCAAAAAAATTTTGACACAAAGGGGTTAACATAAAACATAGAAATGATGTTGGCAAATTTTTTATCATAAAACATATCATACAACAAATGAGGTTAGCAGTTAGGTCAGCATTGCCAAATGCTGACCCTAATTCCAAGGGCTAAGTTATGAAGGTTATAGCTATGTTTAACGCATACAGGTGTGTACAAGGGAGGGGTCCTAAATCACATACTTTATGGATGCCACTAAACAAGTTGAGTATGATATTCTAGCACCAATGCACCACTAACACATATTATTTGTGTAAATAAAACTTTTTGCTGTGACCAACTTTAAATAGTGGAAGGCTTTGAATGGCATGAAAAAAGTTTTATAATATTAACGCACCTATATGAAATATCTATTAAAGTGAGGACATGGGCTTTTTTGTTCCCAAGCTCCAATCATTGCAATTTTTTACAAAGCATTCTTATTTGACATAAGTATAAACATATAAATGTTTGGAGTTTGCTCCATGTCTGGAAGTTAGCTATCTAAAAGACCAAAAATGCTTTTGGCGCACCTGCTTTTATTTACACTAAAGTAATGTTTGTTTTGCTTGGACAAAGTAATAATTAAACAAACAAAAGACAGCAAGTTAATAAAATTGTTGAAAAAGATAATTAAACAGCAAAAGTATATGATTTACAAATAGTAGAGATAAAAAATATATCATTCCAAAAATCATGACCAAAGATAATTTTAAAGCATTGATTTTTGAGATTTTATAATACAATTTCTTGTTTTTATTAATTATAGGGTAACTATAGTAACTTGATAAACTTGTTTATTTTAAATCAAAATGCATTTTATTACTAGTATTTATTTTTATCATTATTAATAAATTCAAAAAAAAAAAAACAGTTTTAATGGTTTGTAAATTTATTTTTTAGTGGAAAACATTAAAATGCAACTCTAATGTTAAACTTAATCCTTAAAGGTAAAAAATTAATTAATTTGGTTCTTTAACAGTCATTACATTTTTTCTTTTAAATAAATTTATTAATTTAAAGTTTTTTATAATATTATTGAGATTTTCACCATTTTAACTGCTACAATAAATTTTTTGGAAAAAACCCAAATAAACAAACATAATTACCTGGCTGGATTTCTGACTAACAAACTAAATGCTTCTTTTGCAGAAACACAAAAATTCCGACCATAAACAGCTATCTATAGTAAAAAAAAAAAAAAAAAAATATATATATATATATATATATATATATATATATATATATATATATATATATATATATATATATATATATATATTGCAGCAATCTTTTTATATCACCTAAATTCAGAAAAAAAAAAAAAATAAAATAAAATAAAATAATAATAACTAAAGAAAAAATTAAAAAACAAAATTGCATATTTAAACTTATTTTTAAAGGGTCTTCCATAAATTACGACATGCAATTTTTTGATCATTTTTGATCCCCCCCCTATTGTAAACATTGTAAATCTTTAATAACAAGTCCTGTATGAGTGGTAACAAAACTAGTAACATCCTTAATACCACCCCCTCCCCCAGAACATAACATAATTTATGGAAGACCACTCAAATTGAAAAAATAAATAAAAAGCAAAATAAGTTCAAATATTCTCACCATTATATAAGCATTTTTGTTTAAGAACCTCAAACATTTCTCAAGACACCAAAAGCAGCATTTTAAACACCTTAAAAACAGCTTTTACAATAAAATATAGAAATTAAAAGATAATAAGGTGGTAAGAGGAGGACATAAGATTGTAAGAAGCAAATTTAAATTTTTGTTATGAAATATTTCAGAAAGTGTTCTTCTATAAAGTACATATGCTGGTATGGGAGTAGAGGGGGTTACCCTATATACCAATGTGTACATTGGTATATAGGGAGTATTAAAATCAGTGAGTATACGGTTTGACTATCTCTTGTTCTCTTTCTCACTTAAAACTTGATTTTTTTTTAAATTCTATGAGTTTAAAAAAGCAATGTTATGTTTTTTTCTGTTGACTTTGGTTACAACTGACTTTTAAACTTGCTTATAAATAATTAAGGGTAAAAAAGAAAGTGAGCGATAATTGTTCCAAACAATGTTTTTTTAATTTTTTGCAATGTAGTTTAATTGGTAGCTGAACATAAAAGCAAAAAAAAAACATTAAAAAAAAGCAAACTTTTTCTAATTTCATTAAGAATAGGTGAAGCAAAATAAATATAGATTAACTAACCATTAGTTATAGACATTTGTAGCATGGGCAGACAGTTTAAAATTATTTAATTTTTTCTGTCTTTCTATCTAAAAGTCTTAAAAGCAATTTTCTTTACAAAAAAATCATTTTTAAGTTTGGGTTTCATTTTTAATCTATTAAATAAACCAAAACTCCTTTTAAATTCACCTATGGAATTTAAAAAGGGGAAAAGGGGTTTTAAAAAATGAAATATTTTTCTCTAATTATAATAACAATGACAATAACTGTGATAGGGGAAAACAGGGCAAGATGAAAATTAAAAAAAAACCTGAGTCATTGAAAAACTTTCACTCCTAAGGCAATAATATTTTGACAGTATGTTTGTTTTATCACATTAACTCGTCGCTTGCATGAGTTTTAAGTTCATAAATAGAAATATTTGTAATAAAAATTAAAATGTAAAACTAATTTGTCATCTGGTCACATGATCTGACAAAATAACTCATTATGCGTTTTCTGTTTCCAACATTTTAGATATTAAAAACTACTGATATACATATATACACACATATTTAAACCATACTGATATATATATATATATATATATATATATATATATATATATATATATATATATATATATATATATATATATATATATATATATATATATATATACACACACACATATATGGGTTTATACCCATACCATATATGTATAACTACAATATAAAAACTTACTTCATGATGAAACTTGCAACCGGATTGTTAGTGTTCTCTAAAAAAAAAAAATAATAATAGGTATTTTAAACGCCAACAAGGTATTATAAATAAATGTATAGGTAAATGGCTGATATTATATAGGCAAGATAAATAATATAAGCAAATGATACTATATAACTAAGATTAGATTTATAATAAAAACATTAAAATTATTACCTTTTAATTTTCGATCAATATACTCTAGTGTTATTCGTATTAGTTTAACAATTGCAATAATGGCTGCTCCTAATGCTAGAGAACCAGTGTGATAGCTAAAAAAAAAATTTTGTATTACTTTATAATAGTAATTTTTATTAACTGAAAAAATCTGATAATGATAGATAGATAAGTTAAAAAAAAAAAATTTTGTTTGCGTTTAAATATTTTATTTCAATAATATTTCAATAAAATAAAATATGAAAAACAGCGAAAAAGTTGAAATAAAATATCTATCTAAGTTGAAATAAAACATCTGAAGTAGCCATAACGGCAGTTTAACAATATTTGCTCACAAACTCTGAAAATAATTATTTACTGAAAAATTACAAAGCTACAAACCTTATTAACTAATAACACTCGCTAATAAAGCTTTTTATCTAAAACATCTAAACTATTTTATTTATTCAAATATACATACAACTTAATTTTATCTCATTTTTAAAATGACAACAGTCTAATTAAATTTAAATTATCTAAATTTAAAAACTGTTTTTATCTTACAAACTAAGTATTAATCCTACAGTAAACGTTCAATGTGACATTACATCATTTTTTTAAAGTATTTTTAAGTAAATTCTAGGCTTTTCTTAAGCTTGAAAGAACATATTCTGTAAATACACGCGGTCATTTCAAAAAGGCCTACAAAGCAAGACCTAACAAATTTTCTTAGCTTTCTAGAAAAATTCGTTAATGCTTTTTGTTAAATTTTACATTTTAGTATTTTAGTTTCACTTTAAATAATTCAAATAATAAGTATCAATTAGTATCAACTGTTAATTATAATTAATTAGTATTAAGTGTTAATTAAAATTAATTAGTATTTAAGTGTTATATTAATTAAGTGATAATTATATTTAATTAGTATCAATTAAGTGTTAATTATAATTAATTAGTATTAATGGTATTAGTTTCACTTTACATGTTTACGTGATTACACTCTTTGTTTTTTCTGTTTACTTGATAATGTTAAGGAAGTAGCAAGTAAGTTAAAAAACATTTAAGTTTATTTTAAAAAATTGAATTTTTTATAAATACTTTTTTTAAAGTAGTAACTTTTATGTTTTATTTGATTTCAATTTAAAACATAGGATTTCATATTTTAAGTGTAAGTTTAATATTTTTTTGTTATATTATACATTTTTACTTTATATTTATTATATTTTAATTTAGAATATTTTAATTGAAATAAAGTTCAAGGAAAGATTGCGACCAAAAGATTAAAAAAAATTTAAATATGAACTATAGTAACTTGACAAACTTTTTCACTTTAAATTAAAATGCATCTTATTACTGGTATTTATTTTGATCATTGTCAATAAATTCAATAAAAAAATAGTTTTGATGGTTTGTGAATTTAATTTTTAGTGGAAAACATTAAAATGTAATTTTAATGTTGAACTTAATCTTTAAATAAATTTAAAGGTTTGTTAATTTAGTTCTTTAGGAGTCAATTTTTTTTTTTCTTTTTTTAAATAAATTAAGTAAAACATTTTTACATACATATATATATTTTTATAATTAACTACTATGTCTTATAATTTTTTTGAAGATATATTTTTTATTTTTTGCATGTTATGCAACACAATGTTAGGGTTATGCTTTTTTAGTTTTATTAATATGGCAATAATAACAAATAAATAATAAAATGTCCAATTTTTATCTTATTCTACTTTTTTTTTTCATTTCTTCAGTTTGGTAGTAATGCAACTGGTTATAACTTATATCAATGGTTAAAATTTATTTAAAAAATTTGATTTAACCGCATTTATTACATTAGTGGTGTAGTTAGGTATTTTGTGGTTTACAAATTTGGGTGAAGTTAGCCTTTTGGCTGTTTGTAGTAAAACCTTTTTACTGCAGTATGGAGCAGGTGTAAATTGCAGGGTAAAGCATAAATGGCAATGATGTTTATCTGACCGGTTTGTATCTTACTAAAAGTTTATTAGAATACAAATTATTTTTTATTATATTATTTTTATTTTGTAAGATCTAAATTAGAGCAACTACAAACTTTACTGCTTTAAGCATAAGTGGTGCAGAATGAATGAATGAATGAATGGATGAGTCCTCTCTTTTATATGGATGGCTCATCGCTACATGGTGCTGAGAAGCACCAAGGAAAAAACAGCATCTCCAATCAGTGAAGGTATTAATAACATTTGTTGCTCTTTGGTGTTTTTATTTATATTGTTTTAATATATTTTGTGTTCGATATTTTATTTGTTTATTTATTATTTGAAGCTTTTATTTTTTTATTTTTTGGTTCATAATATAACATACAGTTGTTATATTGTCTTGCTTATATATCATATCAGTCAATTAATTTAAAAAAATGTATATAAATATTGCAATCTTATCTTAAAAAAGATAAATTATATTTTAAAACATTTTGTTGATTTCCAGTATATTTTATTTGTTTTTATTGCTCCTAATTTAATCATTTATTGTTTCTTAGTGCTTCTTAAGGCTGTTTTCTACAAGACGAAATATTCGCGCGAAGCGAATTTTTTCGCTATGACGAAACGCTGTTCCACTTTTTTTTGCGCTACTTTTTTTTCGTTGTTAACAATAAAAATGACAGCAATAAGTTTACGCTGTATGTTTAACTAAAAACAGTTATTACGTTTTTAGCATACTTTCTACTTTGAAGCATGTGAAAATTTCTTTCCATGCATTAATATCACCACTTCTGTCTTTATATGTAAGATGTGATATCATTTTGTAATATAACCATTTTATATAAGTTTTTTTTTACAAGAAAGTATAAGTACTAACTCTGACATGAACATTTCTATTAAAAAACTGTTACTGCAAGAACGAACAGCAGGTTCAACTCTATGGAGGGTTTTTCACAAAAAGGTTTATCTTCATGTGGTCACTTGAAGATAAACATTCTTATGAAGTGTAACTTTCATAATTGACCGTGTGAAAATTTATACTTGTAAATTCTCGATTTAGATTTATATATAAGTCTAGTCATTTTTTTATATAAGTGTTGCTCCTTGTTTGATGAATTTACTCATGCTTGCCAATTATAATAAGTTCATTTAAAATAAATAAGAACGCCAGGTTAAGAATTTTTTTTTTTTGTAATACAGTATTCAAAACTTTATTGGTTTTCGCTTATGGCGATTCGCATAAAGTTGAAATGAATTCGACTTTTTTTTCGCTGCAGCAAAACGTTGTAGCGAAAAAAAAAATCAGCGTAACCGCCAAAATTGTTCAATCTGTGCATGCTTATCGACGAAAAAATTCGCTTTGTGTGAATTTTTTGTCTTGTGGAATATTGAGGTATTCTGATGTTAAACTGATATTTTAATACTCTAATATCAAATAAGTAATGATTAAAATGATAACCTTGTCAAAATTGAAGACCAGGCTCTTGTGCTCATCAGAAATAACCAAAACAAACTGAGAAGCAAGCAGTATGATGCTTTACATGAACATGAAAAACATGTAAACAACTTTGAAAACAATCATAATGTTAGATCAGGGCATGTTGTAATTTTCGCATCAAATTATGAAGGAAGTCCTAGAGCTTTAAAAGAAAACTTTTTAGATGCTATAGATGTTAATAAAAAGTATGGTAAACCAGATCTTTTCATTACTTTCACATGCAACCCAAAATGGTAAAAGATAACTGAAAATTTATATCCAAGTCAAGATAGGGTGTGCAGAAAAAATTATCCTAAAGAATTTAACGATAACAGAGTAACAGTTCATATTGATTATCCATGCTATAGACACAGTGACAATGGCTTGGTTATCAGTATTAAAAGCAACAATATAATTATAAATAAATATTAGGAATAAAATAATCTACATATAATTATTTGAATGCTGAAACTAATATTATGGGTGTTGAATCTGCTACAGCTGCATGAATCTGCTACAGTAGCATAGCAGCAACTCATCTTACAAATGGATCTACATTGCATGGCTTTGTATATATGTGTTTATAGTTTGTATACATATTTATATTATGTTGTTTTTATATTTTCAAAGTGGTGTGACTTAAAAAACATGTATAGCAAGTTAACCTTGGCAGCCAAGCAGTGTACTTAAAACAGAGGTATGAATCACAGCGTTTAGTGGCAAGGGGTATTACACTTTTAGAGCTAAGTAGCGTTGCCTAGCTTTTATTAATTATTCTGAAAACACAATGTCTATTAATATTAGGCAAAATGCGTATTTACAAATATATAATGTTATAATATATATATATATATATATATATATATATATATATATATATATATATATATATATATATATATATATATATATATATATATATATATATATATAATGTGCTTATAGATTGTATTTATGTTTACCTTAAGTTGTTTCCTTGTTTTCAAAGTGGTGTGAGCAAACAAGTAGAGCAAGCTTTGTACTTACAAATATGCAATGTGTTCTTACAAATATCATGCTATGTACTATTAACGTGCATAACAAAAATGTTATTGTTGTTACATTTTTTTTGTGGTATTTTGTGTTGATAGACAGCTTAGCTTACCTTACCATTGGTTTCTATTCGTTAAAAATAATTAATTTTTAACAATAGACATGAAATTTTTAACAATGAAACCATTGTCTTCAACAATAGTTTACTAATTGTTTATTATATGCATTGCTGAAAAATTGTTTTAAATTTAATAACTACTTAAGAAATTAAAGTGAACTTAAATAGAAAACAATAATAATAGTTTAAATAATTTGTGTGTTGTTTTTATTTTATTTTTTTTCTTAGTGGTTATTATTATCGTCAACAAAATTCATTAAGTCAAAGCAAAAAAAAAAAAAACTGTTTTAGAGGTTAAAAAGGATGACTTTCCCATATCTTATGTGTTTTTTCTTTTAAAGAGGAAAGAGAAAATTTGTATCGTCATCTGTTTGTAAAATATATTTGTATAATTATAATGTAACAACTTTATATCAAGAGTTAAATTACACGATCGCGATTTGCAATCTCTGGTAAAATGTTAAGTCTTTAAAATTTTAGTTCATGTACTTTGTTTATAAGGAGCAAATTATTAAAAGTTTGCTAGCAAGAAAATTACAAAAAACAAAACAAAAACAATAAACTTATGACTACAAAAGTAATAACACTTTAGTCACTAACTGCATTATAAAAGTAATAAAACTATAATAGTGTTATTAGCAAGCTTTGTACTTACAAATATGCAATGTGTTCTTACAAATATCATGCTATGTACTATTAATGTGCATAACAAAAATGTTATTGTTGTTACATTTTTTTTGTGGTATTTTGTGTTGATAGACAGCTTAGCTTACCTTACCATTGGTTTCTATTCGTTAAAAATAATTAATTTTTAACAATAGACATGAAATTTTTAACAATGAAACCATTATCTTCAACAATTGTTTACTAAAAGCCAACATGAAATAGCGTCATTGAACAACAAGGCCTGCTTCATCATAACAGCAACTGCAGTATTACAACAGGTAAACTGTTAACTTATTTTTAAAATTTTTTTCTCCTTTTTTTTATATATACTTATCTATTACAATTTTTTTTAGATTTTTTGTATGATGTATTTATGCACTATAGGAGAAAAAATTTAACAATTGTCATATTTTGTTAATTTGCAAATTTTTATTAAAAAAATATATATTTAATTGAAAATAAATTTGTTATTTTGTAATAATTGGATGGGATAGAGTTTAAAAACTCAAAAAACCTGAAAGTTTTTGTTTAAAATGTATTTGTCATCCATGACGAAGAGACTTAATTTAGTTATGTGCATTAATTAATGTAAAAAGAGACTTAATTTAGTTATGTGCATGCGGTAGTGGTGTAGTGGTAAGAGCGCTCGCTTTGTAAGCGAGAGGTTCGGAGTTGGACTCCCACCATGTCCCTGGAAGTACTGCGCTCAACTTAATTTCTCCACTCAGCGGCCTTGCTTGTCAAGGTTCGTGTTACGGAGTTAAAGAGTTGAGAGAGGGTTGTACCACGATTTACAACAAAATATATATATATATATATATATATATATATATATATATATATATATATATATATATATATATATATATAACCGCAAGTCTTCTAGGAAAGGCGTGCGGTTTTTTGTCTCATACGACCACGAAAACGTTTTTCAGCATATAATAAAACACGCGGCCGTTTGCGCAAGTTTTATTATATGCTGAAAAATTGTTTTAAATTTAATAACTACTTAAGAAATTAAAGTGAACTTAAATAGAAAACAATAATAATAGTTTAAATAATTTGTGTGTTGTTTTTATTTTATTTTTTTTCTTAGTGGTTATTATTATCGTCAACAAAATTCATTAAGTCAAAGCAAAAAAAAAAAAAACTGTTTTAGGGGTTAAAAAGGATGACTTTCCCATATCTTATGTGTTTTTTCTTTTAAAGAGGAAAGAGAAAATATGTATCGTCATCTGTTTGTAAAATATATTTGTATAATTACAATGTAATAACTTTATATCAAGAGTTAAATTACACGATCGCGATTTGCAATCTCTGGTAAAATGTTAAGTTGATACCCTTTGTCAAGTATATAAATATATACGCGCATTAATTTTAAAATCAACCAATAAAAAATGTTTATTGGTTAATTTTAAAATACGATACATTTTCATAAAGTTGTTTGTCACGTTTTTATAAGTTACTTTAGCTTTAATATCATTTGAACATCTACTTTATTCTTTTAGATATTTTTCTACTTCAATTAAAATATGGGAATATTAATGTTGCTTGAACAAAGAATGAATTTTAAAAGTTATAAGTGCGTTATAAAAATAATAATACTATGTGTTATTACTTTTGTATATAAAAATATATAATACTATGTTATAAAAATAATAATACTATGTGTTATTACTTTTGTAATGCAGTTAGTGACTAGAGTGTTATTACTTTTGTAATTGTAAGTTTATTGTTTTATTTTTTATTTTTTCGCTACCAAATTTAAGTTGATTCTTCCCTTAAAAACAAGGAACACGGTTTTGTATAAACTAAAATTTTGAATACTAGATATTTTTCCAGATTTTGCATTTTGCAAAATCTGGAAAATTATCTAGTAATCAAAATTTTTTTTTATCTAATTTTTGTTGCTGAATGTAACTCTAAAGAAAAAATAATAAAAACAGTGCACAAATTATTAATTTGTTTTTCTTTTTTTCTTTTTCAATCTCTTTTTATTTTGTTAGTTATGTTTTTTTTTGTTTTTGAAACTTTTTCAGCATTATTATTTTGCAAACAGTCGTGTTCACGTTTTCTAAAATAGTGTAATCGCGTGTGGTCATACGAGAAAAAAAAACCGCACGCCTTTCCTGGGAAGGCTTGATATATATATATATATATATATATATATATATATATATATATATATATATATATATATATATATATATATATATATATATATATATATATATATATATATACACATATATATATTCCGCGAGAAAGATAAAAAAAAGTTAGTCAATAAATTCTTTTTTTAACTATTTAAGAATACTTTTAAGCAAAAAAGTTATTAAAAAAATTATTTTATATCATAGCATTGTTTTCAAGTTGTAAGAGTTACATAAACAATTTTTGATGTTTTTATAAAATTCTGTTGTAAAGCGTTGAAAAAGGTTTCTGTGCTGCGTTTTTATGTAATTATTACTTTTAAATTTAACTTAAAGACAAAATTAAATATTGTGTTGAATATTATTTATAAAAATGCACTCCAACTATGTATAAAAAAAGAATATATTTATCAAAATAATGCGTTACGACCGTCACAAAAAAAAGTTGAAGGTTTTTTTCTAGGCTTCGTATCAGACTTTATAAAACTAAAAATATAGTAAAAGTAAAGATACTGATATTAGATTTACTATCGTTTTATTTTTTTTTAAAAAGAGCTTTAGATAATAGTATTAAGATGTAACAAAGTACGTTACGACCATCACGCTATGTTTGTTTTTCCATAATGGCTTCTTGACTTTTTGATAAAAAGTTTAAGCGCGAACAATTTTATTATTAAAACCAAGTTAAAAATCATTTGCAGTTTGTTTACTCATAATATTGCTAAGCTTTTAAAAATAATTTAGAATAATTTAAAATTTAAATTAATTTTTTTTTTTTTAAATATAAATGACTTATTTAAAATAATTAATGTAAAGAAATTAATATTTGTTAAGAAATAAAAACTTTTAATATAAAGAAAACTTTTAATATAAATTTTTTATAAAAACGTTTTTTATAGTTTGAATTGCAACGTTTTTGTTCATTCAATTTTGTGGGTTTTTTATTTATAAAATTAGTGTTGTTTTTTTTTAAATCATAACAGAATGTAAATCTCAAAAGAAAGCCATTATATTTAATAATATTTTTTAAATGTCTAAATCAGATGTTAAAAGATCAAAAGCTTATAGAACAAGAAATAGAAAAGGTTGTTTGAAAAAGAAAGGGAAGTTATCAAAGAAGACAGTTATTAACACCAAGAAAAGGAAACAAGCAAAAAATCAAGCAAAAGTTTGCAACCAAAGCTTGCAAAACAATTTTAAAATTGATAGTTTTACTTTTCTGAAAGAATTATTTTATAAACTTATTTTGGGAACAGGGAGCATTAACCATTTAAACTTTAGTAAAGCAATAAAGTATAAATAAATATAGCAGCCTGCCTTTAGTTACCTATTTTAAATTTAACGAACCCAGAATCAAAAAACTATAACTGAAAACTTTGATAATGTTATAAAGTTTATACTTTTACATATTTTACATGGTTTTTATAAATATTCATCTTTTTTTTTGACTGGGTTGTTTTATTTGTTGTTGATTTTTTTTTTAGATTTTTTGTTATGACAAAAAAACCCCATAGAAATGCTTATAAAACATTGAGTAAAAACTATGAAACTCAGCATATAACAACATCAATATGTTGTAAATACACACCAAATGATTATTTTTTTTTACCATGTCGTTCGCTGCAATTAGTCTGACAAAGTTACTTTGTTCAGAAGTGGTAAAAAGTAAACACTACAACTGTCATGCAATGCAGAGTTAATTTTTGAAAAAAGTTTAAGACTTTTACATACTAAATTATGTAATAGTATTATACATTTCTGGGAAGGTTCAAGTAATTTTTAGTTCATTTTTAATATCATATTTATATATATATATATATATATATATATATATATATATATATATATATATATATATATATATATATATATATATATACACACATGCACACATTTACATAATAAAAAATTAATTAAAACAAATATATGTACCTGAGAGATCTCCACATGCCTCCAAAAACAGGAAATGATGGAATATCCTACACAAATTAAAATGCTTTCTTAAATAAAGCATAAAAGGAGGTTTATTTAGCAACATAAAAAGTTTTTTTCTTATTTGTAATTTTTTTTAGGAGACAAAATTAAATAAGGAAGAAAGAAATTTACACATAAAATAACAAAAATTTAGAAATTTGAAAAAAAAAAAAAAAAAAAACAAGACACCTGTGGTTTACGCATTGCCCAATAATATGAAGCAAACGCACCAGCCAAACTGCACTCCGTAAATGCAATAATAAACTGTGATCCCCACAACCAGCCAAATAAATGAAAGACTTGAAAACGAAACAGATTAACATTTTCTGTATACTTTGCAAACAAGCACGTAACATTGGTCTTGGGGTACAAAGAGGAGAATGTGTCTAAATTACATGCTTTGCCCATGGTCAAATTATAAGTATTATCATCAGCAGAAACTTGGTATTGCTTTATTCCATTAGACATAAGAAATCTTTTTTTTGTTAAGAAATTTATTTTAGAAATTACAAAAAACAAAAAATTGCTTAACAATTAAAAAAATTTACATTATAAAGATAATGAATTAACTTGTAAAGCAACATAAAAAAAACTAATTTTAAATTGAAAAGTTAAGTAACAATTGAAAAATCGCTTTATAAATAAAAAACTACAAATGAAAAGATACAATAAAACAACTATAAACCACCCAAACCATGCAATTTGCAATATCCATGGCAACAAGGGAAAAAACAAAGTTGATAGCATGGAACAAACAGCTCTAAATAAGCAAAAGAAAAAAAAATTGAATTTTTCATATTATTATGATTTATTTGTTTACTATAATTTAATATATACTTTTTATTTAAACAGTATTCAAACAACATTCAATAAAATTAAATAAACAACATTCATGTATATATATATATATATATATATATATATATATATATATATATATATATATATATATATATATATATACATGAATTAAAAATTGAACCGATGCCAAAATTTTGGTTTTGGTACTTTTTAAAATTTGGTAAAAAGCAAAATTTCAGTTGAAAAACATACTGAAAACCAAAAAATTTGTAAGATTTTAAATTTTTATCTAATTTAGAAAAATTGTTATTTTTGAGAATTTTCACAAAGCATTTTAAGAAATTTTACAAATATTTTAAGGATTTCCACAAAATACCTCAAAAAAATCCTGTTTTGCGGAGAAAATCTGTGAGTTTTTAACTTTCGCAATTAACTTAAATGGCTAACGTATGTATTAAATCTCACTTTGTGATACGCGTGTCAATTCTAACATAATACGAGTATAAAAAACAAACAAATGTAAAACTGCATTTTTGAATAAATTTTTCTGATGAAATTAATTTTGACTAGCTGAAATGTCGGTACCGGTTTTGGTAATATATTTGCCAAAATGACAGTTTCGGCATCGAGCTAGAGTACCTGAAATTTAGGTTTATTTCGGTTTTGGCTTTTTTATGTTTCAGTTGATCACTAATATGTATATATATAAATGTAAATGTAAATATATATATATATATATATATATATATATATATATATATATATATATATATATATATATATATATATATATATATATATATATATATATATATATATGTATGTATATATAAATATATATATATCCTTATAGTGTAGCCGAAACAGACTTTTTCGACTACAATTTTGCTACCTCGACAATTAAGCTATGTTTTATTGTTGTTGAAATGTCAAAGCAATTAAATTAATCTGGAAAATACATTAAATTTTATTGTTTTTTTAAAAAACCCCAATAATAATGACTAAAACGTTTTTTTTAATTAAAGGTGTTTTTGTTGTTGTTTTATTAAAATATATTTTTAAAACATGCATGGAGTGTTGCTACATCGACTATCTTATATCCTGATTTGCAACAGAGTGTTGCTTCATCGACAATCTTATAGCTTGACTCGCAACGGAGTGCTGCTACATCAATTGACATGGTGTTGCCCTCATACAGAATTTTAATGCCACATCAACTAAGGAGGAATAACAAAAAAATATCTTTTGTAGTATTTCGAGAAACACTGACATGATTTTTTAAAGTACAATCATGACAATATTCTAGATATATAATAAATTTTGTCAAAGATTGTGTAAAATTAAAAGTGCAGACAAACTGTACATCACTAGTGTCACTAATATCAATTTTGTAAAAGATCACTATATCAATTTTGTAGATGATTAATTGACAATGATATTTTAGTAGAACATTACCAATTAATTGTTTAATTGCTACATATATTATTTGCTCACTTTTATTAAAGTGAAATAAAAATGTGAAAATAAACAATTACAAAGACATGTTATGTATAAAGAAAACTCTACTAACAAAGAATATATGATATATATATATATATATATATATATATATATATATATATATATATATATATATATATATATATATATATATATATATATATATATATATATATATGTAAATATTGATTTTACAAAAAATGATTATTATTTTTGAAATTTTAATTTACTTTCGATTTTTTTAAGTAGTAAGTTGACATACTTTTAAAGAATTTTTTTCAAATAATATTAGGGACCCACCAAATATTAGGGATCCACCAAAAAAGGGTATTGAGCAACCCTTTAAAATATTTTTATTTTCGAAAAAATTTTTGACCTTGTGTTTTTTTTATTATAGAGAACACATTTATGGGGTGGGAGCAAACTTTTTTTCCAAAAAAATTTTTTTAAAGGCTTCCCTAATATATATATATATATATATATATATATATATATATATATATATATATATATATATATATATATATATATATATATATATATATATATATATATATATATATATATATATATATATATATAAATATATAAATATATATATATATATATATATATATATATATATATATATATATATATATATATATATATATATATATATATATATATATATATATATACTCTTGCATGTCTCTTGCGTGGCATCAAAAAAAATTTCCCATAAACTGTAGTTTTAAAGAGCGGGTTAATAAACCAGACCAGAAAAAGTTTTAAAAATTTAAAAATTAAATTTTTTTTTTTAATTGATAGACTGCCTGGCCAAACCAAACCCTCAGTCGATGTAGCAGCACTCTCTTGCGAGTCAAGCTATTTGTCAGTCGTTGTAGCAGCACTCCCTTGCGAGTCAGGCTATTTGTCAGTCGATGTAGCAGCATTCCCTTGCGAGTCAGGCTATTTGTCAGTCGATGTAGCAGCACTCCGTTGCGAGTCAGGCTATTTGTCAGTCGATGTAGCAGCACTCCGTTGCGAGTCAGGCTATAAGATAGTCGATGTAGCAACATTTACGCATGTTTTAAAAATGTTTTTTATTAAATCAATAACAAAAACACCACTAATTAAAAAAAACTTTCTAGTCGTTATAATTGCGGTTTTTTAAAAAATTTTTAAAAAACAATTAAATTTAATGTACTTCCGCATAAAGTAATTGCTTTGACATTTCGATGACAATCAAAAACAGCTTAAGAGACGAGGTAATTAAAATTGTAGTCGTAAGAGACTTTTTTTACATTAAAACGCTCTTTCGACTACACTATAAGGGTATATATATATATATATACATATATATATATATATATATATATATATATATATATATATATATATATATATATATATATATATATATATATATATATATATATATATATATATATATATATATAGGGCTTCGGCACATACATCGACTGACAAATAGCTTGACTCGCAGTGGAGTGCTGCTATATTGACTGAGGGCGTGGCATAATGCAGCAATCTTTTCTTTCATTATTCTTCCTTCTTTTTTCTTTTTTCTGAAAACACATAT
>NC_061161.1:47070570-47203070 GCF_022113875.1 Hydra vulgaris | reverse complement strand
TTTAAAGACTCTAATAGTCACATGCTTGGCCTGGGCATTTACATTGGTAAGAATTCGCCCATTTGTCAGGAAACTAGGTTTAAATCCACTGACTATTCTTGTATTGTTTAGCACCATTTCACTCTGATCTTGATCTGAACTTCACTCTATCTATTTCTCTTTGTTCTATATTGCTCTCCTTTATCTCAAGACTCTTTTCGATGTTATTTCTGATCAAATTGACCAAGCCATTTTCTTTATCTTTCAGCTAACATCATTGTTGTTGGTGACTTTAATGCTCATCACATTAGCATTAATGTCACTAACACATGCAGAGTCACTGATACTAGAATAGTTTTGGTTCAAATGGTCAATTGCATTCCAGACATTCCGAATCATTTTTTATTTTTTTTTTATTTTTTTTTTTTACTTCACCTCCAGAAGGCCGAGAAGGCCACTACAAACGAGGAGGCTACTTATTTTGTGGCTATAACCTTCTCTCAACTCTATAACTCCGAAACACGAACCTTGACGAACAAGGCCGCTGCGCGGAGAAACGAGTTGAGCGCGGTACTACCAGGGACGTGGTGGGGATCGAACTCGGAACCACTCGTTTATGAAGCGAGCGCTCTACCACTACACCACTACCGCATTTACCCTCTCTAATTGAATTATGTCTTGTTTCTGATACTACTCAGTGCTCAGTTGCTCCACATTTGCCCTTCGGTGCTTCTGATCACAGTTTGATCTCTCTAAAACTTTTATTTCATTCTTCTTCATCATCAGAATCCTCTATCATTGTACCTCTTACAATTACCTTAAAACTGACTGGGACTCTTTCCAGGATATTCAGAGTCTTGTTTTCCAGCATACTGGAAAGCAGCATCTGTTAACCCTATTTTCAAAAATTCTGGAGAACAATTTGACACATCTAACTACTTTCTTACTAATCTTCTTCCTATCATAAGCAAGATTTTTGAGTCTTTAGTTAACAAGCAATTAATGTTAAATCTCGAATCTAATGACTAACTTTCTGACCATCAATATGGATTTTGATATTCTTGTTCTATTGCTGATTTGTTAACGGTATTAACTAATAGGATTGTGCATTAAATAGATGTTGATTTAATCATGCATTAAATAGATGTGGAGAGGTTAAAACTATTGTTCTCAACATTTCTAAAGCTTTTGATAAAGTTTGGCATGTTGGCTAGTCTGCTTTATAAGCTCTCTTCTTACAGTGTATCAGGTAATATCTTTAAGATTATTGATCCTTCCATAGCCATTGTTTTATAAAAGTTGTCCTCAATGAATTCTTCTACATTACCCATAACTTCAGGGGTTCATCAATGTTCTTTTCTTTGCCTATACTTTTTTTAATTTACATTAATGGTTTCCTAGAAATTCTCAAATCTAAGGTGACATTGTTAGCTGATAATACTACCATTCAGTGCCAGATTAAGAAAAACTGGGTCCCTAGGCACTAAAACTTTTGGAGGCCCTATTTTTGCTTAAAAAAGTTATTTTTGTAGGATTCTTGAGTAATAAAATTACGTACATTCATTAATGTAAATATTTATCAATGCACATAAGCCTTTTCTTTATAAATATAAAAAATTATGTGATAAATCTGGTATTTATTATTTTTTTAAACATACCACTTTTTTTTATATATATATTTTACATATCTTTTTTTACATTGATAATTATGACATTTGCAAAAACAACTTGTAAAGAATATCACAATTTACAATATCAGCATTGTTATACAATATGCCCTTAAATATTTTTTTCCTATATCTTTTATTGATAAATATATATCATCAAAATCGATCTGGAGAAAAATATCTGATCAGCTCAGCATATCTAATCTCTTCAAGCTCAGCATATCTAATCTCTCCTGAAGCATGGTACTTCTTTGCTCATTTTAAATTCATTTTATTTTTGAAAATGAGTGCTCCACAAAACAACTTGTAATCATAAGCGTTAAAAAAATGCTAAGACCAATTTCAACACTCGAAAAAACAGATGCAAGGTTGTCATTAACCAAAGTTTCATAATGTTCAGAATAAGAAAACTGAGTTTTTGATGCAAATTTTAATTTGATGTAGCTGGATATTCCATAAATTCTGTATAAAAATCTTTAAAAAGTTGTTAGAATAAAAATTAGATACCTTCTGTCGATAGTCATTTTCCAAAAGTTCAAAGTTAGCCAAAAAAGAAAACATCTTTACAACTAAGTAAACTTTGCTTCATATAATAATATTATCAACTTTTTGCGCGCAGTTTAAAAATTTGAAATAAGAAAAAATAATAGACAATACAAAACAAATTTTTAACAATACTAAGGATAAAATAAAAAACAATTATTAAAAACAAGCAATATCAGTAATAACAGCAAAGTAAATAAATTTCAATAAAGCTTTTAAAATAACTTTAAAATTTATTTACTTAAAATTATTTATTAAAATATAAAATATAAATTTCAAAGTATACTTTGAAATTTATTTACTTCACTTTTCCTAAACATTTTAAAACTTTTCAAGTCTCTACAGATGACAGTGCAAAAAACTTAAAGATACGCTGCTTAATTGCAGTATTACCTTGCACTGAAATATTTTAAATATTTTTATAAATAAAGTAGAATAACAATAATTACAAATGTTTAAATCGCATTAATTTGCATTATTAATTAATTCATAATAAAATGTTATATAAAAATAATATTAAAATTGAAAAATTGTTTTTTAAAATTTTTTTGGGGCCCCTAGTTATATGGGGCCTCTAGGCCTAGTTGGGCCTATTGGGTAATCTAGCAATGCAATCATATATTTTTGTCTTGATAAGAAACCAACACTCTCTGATTGCTTGGAGGGGACATTTGAGCTCAAAAAGGACTTCTGTAGTAGTAGTGGGCTCTCATTGGCTAGTGAACTTTAAATCAGATAAAACTCAATTTTTTTTAGCTAATTGTTATCGCAACAATCTAGATCTTACAATTTGTGAACAGTAATGTACTTGATGAGTCATCTACCCTACTATTCCATTGCAAAATTAGCATCTGCTAAGGGAGCATCTCTTTACCATGCTTGCCACTTTTTTACTCTATTTATTTATCTCTATAAATCTCAAATCCGTCCTTGTATGGAATACTGTTGCCATATCTGGGGCGAACCTTCCAATGATGCCTTTTCTCTTTTAGACAAGGTGCAAAAACACATTGTAAACATAGTTGGACCTGCTTTTGCATCCAACCTTCAACCATTATCACATTGTTGTAATATTGCTTCTCTTTCTCTTTTTTATAAATACTATAATGGGTGTAGTTCTAAAGAGCTAGCGCCTCTTGTGCAATCTTCATTCTCGTGTTACTCGTCATTCAAGTAAGCCTCAACTTTTTACTGTGACTGTTCCTAAGTGATCCAAAATTCTAATTTGTTTATTTTTTTTCATTGAACATCAGTTCATTGGAATTTGCTCCTATTATCTTGTTTTTCCTGATTCATAATTTGCATTCTTTTAAGTCATATGTTAATTGTTATCTTGCTTTATAAACTTCATCTTTTCTCTTCCAGTAACTTCCAACTCTAATAGTGTTTGCTAGTCAGCTATGTTTTTTGTGTTCATCTTGCATGTTAATAACTTTGTGCTTCCTTGTAAAATAAATGACTCTGCAATTATTAGATTTTTCTTTAGTAAGATTTATCATAAAATAATCATGGTAAGATTACATAAAAGTGTGACTACAAGGTGTTTTATTTTGTAAATTAGCAACAACAGTGTTTAAATTATTTTAATCATTCTTCCTGCTGTCATTATAATGAAGATGGTAATGATAATTATGATAAATTAAGACAAAAAGAAACCTTGCTAATATTATGTATAACATTGATGCCACCATTGCTATGATTAGGCCACTAAAACAATAATAAAACAAATATATAAAAATTTATAATATATAACAATTTTCAGTCTAAAATTAACACAAAAACATAACACAAACATACCACTCAGTGTATAAAATAAGAAAGTGGTGGTTGTCAGACAAATCAACTAGATGACAATAAGCAGAGAGTCAAATTATTTTTTTTTCAGCCAAATTAAATATACTTTTTAACATTTTTTATGTCTAACTTTTTATCATAAACAGAATGTTTTATCATAATATCAATTAATTGGCATCAGCTTAATGGGCCACTTTTTGCACAATCGGCATCAGCTTTTTGATTTATTAATTCACCCAGTTTCCAACCGATGACATTTTAATATTTTTATTCTGCATTATGATAATAATTAAATAATAAATAGACTAAACTTTATGCATTACTTAGAATTTTTTTGAGAAATTGTTTTTTTTTACTTTGTTTACAGGCAAATTTGTTTATTCTTAAGATGATGTTTATAAGCTTAATAGTAACAATATACTTATACTTTTATTACCATGTTTTTAGAATAATTTTATTTTGTGTTGTTTTATTGCTATACCTAAAAATAACCTATTTAAGCATTGTTCATGCGTTCAAGTATAGCCTTCTATATTCCTATATGATTGTTATTTAAATATCTAATTTTTAAAATTTACTAATAAATAAATAAAGAAACTAAAAAAACTGCTTATCTTAGTACCATTTCTTTTTAAAATTGAAATAAAAAGCATTTTTCTAAAATTGTATTTAGTTTTTGAAAGTTTTCTTTTCATATTAAAAAACTAAAATATAAAACTAAACTATATTTTTAACTGATTTTTGCTAATGTCTTTTAAAATTATAGCTTGGCTCTGATTTGGGTCAAAGTATTTGATTACCAGTACTGATTCCATGAAAAAGTTTACACAATTCAAAGTTGTATGGTTTAATATTTTCAAAGTTTTAATAATTTGTTAATTCATTGGTACCGGCATCAGCCTTTTCTCATTTATCGGCATCAGTATCAGCATTGGCCACAAATGTGCTATCGATGCATCGCATTATTTACACAAATATTTGTTTAAAAACCATTTTTTACCAACCTTTTCTTTTTTAAATACAACAATTTAAAATCCAATAAGCTTAGAGTTTTTCTGAGATGTGTAATACTTGATATGTTTTATAAAACATATTAAAACCCAATCAACTCAAGTTTCAATCAACAGAGTTTTACAAAGATGTGTAATACTTGATATGATAAAATACATGATAAAAAAATATTCTAAAATTTTTGTTAAGAAACTTTTTTCTCAAATGTTCAAAATTTTATTCAAAGTTTTGAACACATGCTGAATAAATCATTGAAAAAAAAAAATATCAAAAAAGCCAAGTAGGCAAAAACAAAATTGAGAAGGGATAAGCCAAAAAACCTCTCATTCTTGAAACAGCTAATTTAATTGAAAGAATAAAAAAAAAAAAAAAGAGTTGTACTTAATGTGCCAGTAAACTCAAAGTACACTCCAACAAATATTTAAAAAAAAATGCAGTACATCTTTAAGTTCCATCTGTCTTTAAAAAAAAATGTTTTAAATTCCATAACTCAAGTTTTATTTTTCTCAGATAAGATCTGAGAAAAAAAGTTTTCAGCACAAAATAGATTTAGCAACCAAATAGATTTTATTTATGGAAAATTTTATCTCCCTTAAATAAAAGGGAAATAAAAATTTCAATAAATGAATAAACTTTATTGAAGGGAAAAAAGACTCTATTAAAGAGACTTCTATTTAAGATTTATTTAAAAATATGTTTACATGTATTTATTTAAAAAGAGAAATTATCAAATATTTATGTACTTATTATATAAAACTTACATTAAAATCCATACCCAAACCACCTTTAACTCGTCAGCAATCTACAAATTGTACAAAAGAAAAAATACTTTTAACAACAAATCTCTTAAATATGAATAGTCCAGTTATTAATGTTGAATGCCGTTAGTTACTATTGTTCGATATTAGTAACGGTTCTGTATTCTGTAAAATACTCTAGGGCAAACAATTTTTTTTTTTTTAAACATCTTTGCTTCCAACATGACTTAAAAGATGGCTTAAAAAATTGCAAATTATATGAATAGTTTCCAATCTACTTTTAAAAATACACGAGGCAAGCTGATCGTTGTGTCAGCTTTTATATTTAAAAAAAAGGTTAAATTTCAATAAGGAGATTAAGCTGGATTTGCATTTTAAACATTTGTATCAGATTTGTTGTGTGTTGATGCCCTAACGATTTTTTATTTTATTTACTATTTTTTTTATTTACTGACTTTGGTTTCACGCAAACTTTTATGGCTTTTCAATAAATATTTTATTTAATATAACTTATTGGATATAAATGAATTTTGTTCATAAATATTAATTTGATATTGTATGCTTGTTTATTTATATCTTAATATTTGCAGTAAATATTTGTTTTCATTTTTATTTATGTTTATTTTGTTTAGTTATTTAGATACTAAAAATACTAGCAGTAAGCATTTCTATTTATAATTGGTTTGTTAATTTAGATTTAAATTAAAAGAAAATTTATGTTTCCAGAGTTGTGATTAATCATAATTCAGTTGCTAAACATATGAAAATGTTCAAAATGTTTAAGTAGACATTAAGTAAATAATGTTTAGTAGCTTAAAATTAAAGATAATATCAAATCTTTTTAAAAATTTTTTCAGTAACTAATTTATTGCAATCTTTTAAATTGTACTTTTAAATTTAAAGCTTCGTGTTATAGATGGTAATATTGAAAATATAGATTATTATAATTCTTAGATGGTGTCTAGCGTTAAAAGTTGTTTATAGGTAGTTTCATGCTTCATGCTTTTACATGCTTTTATTAGTTGGGATAAAAGCCATTATAACATCTTTATATATGAATCTTTTTAAATTTTTTGTTTGCCCAATTCAAGTTATATATGTTTATATTTGCATATATGTTTATATTATGCTCAAAGTTAAAAGTTTTTGATAAATATGTGTATATGGTGATATATGTTATATAGTTGTTTTATAAATCTGTTTATATAAATGTCTTTTTATAATAGCATGAAATGTATTTTATCTAATGTGTATATGATTATTAAATGAGGTGTTTTTATATGCTATATAATATTAAAAAAATATATTGTGTTTTATAGTTAGTATATATGTTTATCAGTTTTTCAGCTTTCAAAGAGAATTAATGTTGTTCTGTTTAATTTAATTTGTTTAAATAGAGTAGTAAAAAGGTTGATAATAATAAAAAATTTTAGACAGTCAGTTCGACTGTCTAAAATTTTTTATTATTATCAACCTTTTTATTTAAAAAGAACAACTTGATTTAAAGTGACTAAAAAGCACTCTAGCTCTTTCTAATTGCACTAACAAAATAAAACAAATCTTGCTTTGCTAAGTTGCCTAGTTTTTAAGAATGTGAAAACAAATAAGTAAAAAATCAAGAACAAACAACATTTATTTAAGTAAGTTTAATATTTTGTTACTTATTTAAGTAAGTTTAATATTTTGTTTTATTATATATTGGATTTATTAAATATTGGATATATATTTTATGTATTTAACATTGAAAACTGACTGTAATTTGTTGACAGGTAAGTTTATATATATAAATGTGCCTATATTTCAGTATATTTTATATTTCTCTGTATCTATATAAATATTATCTCAAAGAAAAAATAAAATAGAATAAAAAAATTTGAATATATATACATATATTAATTTAGACTGACATTGCTTCATTTTTTATACAAGATTCTGCATTTATTATTTTTGTGCATTAAGATTGTGCCTGAAGGTAAAAATAACTTTGTGCATTGTAGTCTAAATTTTTTGTTAAATAGAAATAATGTAAATAAATTTTATTTTATATTTTTAATAAACAACTTCTATATATAAACTTATAAAAATATATGGATACCAATAAGTTTTAATTAAAAATAAAGTCTTTGATTAGGAAAGATCACATTTAGTAAAATTATTTTACGTTCATTTATTTAGTTTTAACAGTTGTATAATCACAGATAATATGTTTAGTGATAAAAGATGTATAATATTAGTGATAACAGATGTATAATATTAGGCTCGAAGAAGTTATTAGTAACTGATAATAAGCAACTTGAAAAAAATTGTTTTCAAATGAAAGAGATAGATCTGTGGATGATAAAATTAATTGTCATTAAAATGTAAGAAATTCTGCTTGATAAACAGAAAACTTACTTGCCAAAATTCAGTGTCAAGTGTTGATGTCTATTAATTTGATTTTACATTAGGCACATTAGAATAAAGCAAAGTATGAATTTTGCTATTTATAGTAACAATAGCTGTTTCAAATTTAACTGATTTAAATTTTTTTTTTTTTTTTTTTTGTAATCTTAAACATAATTGTGTTCTTTCTTTTTAGTTGTCTTTGTCATCACTTGATTATTTTGCTTACTGTTGAAACATGGTTTTAATTTTGTAAATTTAATGTTGTGAAATTTACTATATTAATCATTAGTCAACAGTAAGAGAGAAGCTGGAACTTTATTAAGAAATGCTGGAAATTAACTTTTAGTTAAGGTAAAAATAATTTTGTTTAATTGTAGCATAATAAACCAGTTACTATTTATTGCATGTCTTTTTTTACTTTTTTTAACATGCTGCTTTTGAAACACTTTTTCTTTCTCTCTCAGATGAAACTTAAATGAGAATTAGTACTGGGAGAATTAATAAAATTCATGTAATTACTGAGCTCTTGCATATTTTTTAATACTACAATTGATAATGACCATTTATAAGATATATTTTAGGAGTTGCTTGCTATTTAAAGATATAATTCTTTAAATTGTTTAACTATAATTGTCCCTTTTTTTTTTTCAACGCAAAATTGAACTTGAAGACAAAAAACATCTCAAAAACCGTGTCTCTCTCATGGTCAACCATATGTTGCATGTTCAAGAACTAGAGAATTTAATAGTTTGTTTTTCAAAATTGATAAACATCCTATTCAAGGTATGGTAGGTGAAAAGTATTATTCAAATTATGTTATATTTTCTAATGTTCTTAATTTATAGTCTTTAGATTTTCATTTCAAAAATTTACTATTAAAGTTTGTGAGCACATTTTGTATAACTATATTATTATTATATTTTTATATAAATATTATTATTATGTATATTTATATTATTTATATATATATATTTTTATATACGCATAACTATATTATTATTATAAATTTTTTTCATAGTTTTTGATAAATATATCTGTCATTTAATATTGTTATAAAATGTGTTTATATGTGTTATTTAAAGTCATATTTAATTATAGTTGTATATATTTTTAAATTATGTTGTTTCCATATTTTCAAAGTGGTGTAACTTGGTATTATGTTGAGCAAGTTTGATAACCTTGCCAGCCAAGCGGTGTACTTATAGCAGAGGTGTGACTATAGTGCCATTTAGTGCCAAGCGGTGTTACTGCTTTAGAGCTAGGTTGTGTTGTCTAGCCTTTTTCTAACTATTCTGGAAACACATAATAAAGTCTGTTAATGTTTAGCATAATGTTTATGAGAGAGTATGCAACCTTAATCTTTAAATTTAGGGTGCTTTCATGTCCTAAATTTGAAATAATGGAATAGCTAATATTGAATATAAAACAAATATTTGTTTATTAAAGTTAAAAGTTAAATATAGTTAACTCTAAATAAGTTTTTTAATTTTGCCTTTCATATTTCAATTTATTTGGTTATTTTCACTGGATTTTATTGTTATGTGTTATTGTTGTAATGTTATTGTTGTGATGTTTTGTGTTGATAGACAGCTTGGCTCACCTTACCGTTGGTGTCTATTGTTAAAAATAAATAATAAATAGTGTTTCATCATTGGAACTTACTGCTTTTATTTATTTACTAAAAGCCAAGACAACATTTTGCTAAAAATGCAATTTATATCTTAGTTTGATTTTTTTTTTTGTATTTTTTTTATCGTTAATCCTTTTGTACTTTGAAACAGATTTTACAGTTATATTTTCGATAAATGATATTTTCATAAAATTTAAATATTTATTTCGATAAATTAACTGCAATATAAAAATAGGTAAATCAATTTTCAGTTTTTGTGTGGTGTTTTTTGTTGTTGTTGTTGTTTTTTGTAATTATGATACCATAATTCCATTACTTTTTTATTTTAGCTTTATGTTATGACGCATTTATAAGATTTATAAAAAAAAAATCTGATTTCCTTTTATTGTAAATTTTTGTTAGTTAAAAAGATATAAATATATGCAATTAGTTCAATTTTTTTTATATTTTATCTATTTTATGCCTAATAATTTGTTGTACATATTTTTAGGGATCTTTGTAAACGGGTGGTCGTAACTAAAAACCTTTAAAAACATGTAGAATGTTTGGCGCATTTGTCAAATATTGAGTTACTTAAGTTTTATTTACGTGTTTAACTAATTATTTAGCTTAGTCTGCATTTGCAACACTTTTGAGGAAAGAAAGAAAACATTCTTATATATGTAAACCATTGTTTTACATTTTATTATTTTGGTAAATGTGTTGAGCAGACTTAACAAGACCCTGGTCCAGTCAGCTTGGATTACAAATTTTTATGTCTACTTATCTGTAACAATTTTAGGTTTGTTATATGACGCATTAATGCAATATGAAAGATCAGAGTTTACATATTTTTTTAAATTTGTTATATGAATGTTTGATTGTAAATTAAATTTTGTTTGTTTGAAAAGTATTTGTGCTTAGTTATTTATAATAAACTTAGTTATTTTTAATAAATTTATTTAGTTGTGTGCCTTTAACGTTTTAAGTTAACAATTTTCTTTTCTAAAGAAAAATTAATGGGGTACCAAAAATTGACTCCTGTATAATATAAGTTAACTTAATCTTAATAGTTCTTAATTAAAGTTCATGTTATAAAAATTATTACAAGGATTTAGTTGATACTTTCGTTAATTTAAAGCATGATGAAGTGTTATTATTTTGTGTCAGTAACTAAAAACGTATTGTGTTGAACTTAGGAATGTCGAGGAAAATGGTTTTGCTTTACACTGTTATAACTTATGTCAGTCGTAAATTACTCTATTACAAATAATGTTAAGTAGTAAATTACAAATAATGTTAAGTAGTAGTTGTAAATGTTAAGTAGTAGTTGGTAAATTATTTTACCTCCTCATACTTTTTATGTTAATTTTACAGATGGATTAATTTTTTCAATTTGAAGGCGTTATTATAAAAAGGTATTAGTTAAGGTTTTGCAACATTAAATTGTGGATAACAGCCACTATAAATTAGTTATATAACAGACTGACTGTAACCGGTATTACGGGTTGCTTTTTGCTAGTATATATATATATATATATATATATATATATATATATATATATATATATATATATATATATATATATATATATATATATATATATATATATATATATATATATATATATATAGGCTTGGTCGGGAAGCGGGAGCGATCGCTCTCGATTGCTGACCACGTAAATAATATTTAATTGCGAAAAGCCGGCCAGATTTTTAGTCGTTTTGAGAACATTTTAAAAAGCAAAAAAAAAAAAAAGCGATGAAGATTAATTGGACCGATGAGAGACAATTACAAAAAAAATAAAATTAAGCGATGTTTTTTATATAAAGTAACAACTTACGATTGTTTAAAAGGGAAATAAATATTCTTTATTTAACTAAGTTTGCAAGTTTTAGTTTTACTTAAGCTAAATTATTTTATAAATAAAAAAGTTAATTTTTTTAATACCTATTTTATATTTCGCGTAGTTTGAAAACTTTAACATATTTGAAGCGATTCTTCTTAGTAAGATAAACAAATGAAATAATTAAATCATTGAATTACTATAGGAATTAAATAATCAAGATAGAAATCAACTAAAAAGGTTAAAAATACTTAATGACCAGGAAGCGAAACTGCTTCGCAATATCGCTGATGATGTTTAGTGAGTGGGCTTTTTAATTTTAATTAGTATTTAAAGCAGAAAAAAGTATAACGAGTTTTAAGAATTGCAACTTAAGCGAAAATAATTAGAGTAAGTAAACCAATATCTAGAAACTTTTCTTTATATCTAATTATTTGCTATATATATTTGTGTTCTGTCGTGACCTCAGGCGCGATGCTTGTTCATCTGCGAGTTACTTTGTATGCGTTTTTTGTGTTTAGTAACCAGAAACTACTTATATGTTTGTTACATAATTAGTTTTATTAACTTTAACGATTATAACTTCATTGAAAACGCAATTATTTTTGTAAGTCTTTGTTTAAATCATAAAAATTGCTTTAAAAGATACATTACGATAAAAAACAAATACATAAAATTACATTTACATAAAGAATACAATCTCTTTTAAAATAAAAAATAAGAATATACTAATAAAATCTATGATTTATAATAAACTTTTAAAATTTTAACAATTTAATCAACTATATTTAAAACATTTATTTTTGTAAACAAATAATATATATTCTTAAAACAATGCTAGAAATCTCAAAACGTAACAAATCGTGTATAATACAATTTTTTAAAACATTTTAACAGAATACTCTAGAACTTTATTTCGCTTAAACAGCGTATTTTTTGAACCAATAGAATTAGTTTGTTCATTAATTTGGCGGGTTTTTAGTGTTCGCAAATATTCTTTTTATTCTTTCGCACAAAGATGTTTTGAGAACATTCAAGTTTTTTATGTTTCCATGTATGTCCGTAAAACAAAAATTTTTTGTTTCGTACATAAACTTAAATGTTCTCAAAACGACTAAAAAACCTGGCCAGTTTTACGCAACTAAATATAATTTCCGTGGTCAGTATTCGAGAGCGATCGCTCCCGCTTCCCGACCAAGCCTGTATATATATATATATATATATATATATATATATATATATATATATATATATATATATATATATATATATATATATACATATTACTTCTTTAAATAGTATATAAAATTTAAATTACCTGCATGCCAAGATTTCTGAAGTTTAGCAAGATATTTAATGCACTAAAATATTTTTAAAGATATTTAAAAAACTACATCTTGTACAACAAAAAATGTGCACAAATACAAAACTTGTGTGAGTACTAATTTTTTTTATTTTCTCTTCAAATTATTCAAACTGTGTACTTACTCTTTTCCTAGTTCAATGTTAGATCCATTTACTTTTGTGCCATCTATGTTGATAATTCCAAGAGAGGTTATTGCATTTGCAAACATCTCTGGCACACACCGATAGAACACTAAATATTACAAAATCATATATTTAAATTTGCGTTTGCTAAAAAAAAAATATATTATTGAAGACATTTTAAAAATACATATATATATATATATATATATATATATATATATATATATATATATATATATATATATATATATATATATATATATATATATATACACACACACACACATATATATATAGAAATATATATTAGTGATGTACCGATTAATCGGTATTGACATCGGCTTAATCAGTTACTTTTTGTACAATCAGAATCGGTATCGGCCTCCTTTACTGATTTTCAAACCAATGGCATTTTAATATTTTTTCTTGCATTATAATAATCTAAATATTATTAACGCAGTGAATATTATTATTAGTGCGCATAGTTACGCTAATTGTTAGTTACGGTTCTGTATTCTTAGTATTTAAGTAGTTTCTAGACTTTTCTTAACCAAGTGCTTTCTTAAAAAATTCACGACCTTTCATGGTACGAGTTCAAAATGTTTAAGTAAACATTAAGTAGATAATGTTTAGCAGACTTAAATTATAGGAAATATAAAATTTTTTAAAAACTTTATTTATTGTAATCGTTTTTTAAATTGTACTTTTAAATTTAGAGCTTCGTGTTATAGATGTTAATATTGAAAATATAGATTACTATAATTTTAATAATTGGGATAAAAGCCATGACAACATCTTTATATATGAATATATATAAATCTTTTTAATTTTTTTGTTTGCCTAATTCAAGTTATATGTTTATAGTTTGCATATATGTTTATATTATGCTCAAAGTTAAAAGTTTTTGATAAATATATGTATGTGGTGATATGTTATATAGTTGTTTTATAAATGTATTTTATCTAATATATTTATGATTGTTAATTAACATTTAATTAAATTAGGTGTTTTTATATGTTATATAACATTAAAAATATATATTGTATTTTATAGTTAGTATATGTTTATATAATGTCGTTTCCATGATTACATTTTGTTTATCATGAGATAACAATATTTAACAACTACTCTGGTATCACAACAGCTTATCTCTATCAGGTACATTCATTTTCAATTCATATATGTTTTTCTTTGTATATTTATTTGTTACATTTTTTAACTTCAAATTTATCATATGATGTATTTATGTGGTATAGAAGAAAATTTCAAATCATTGAAAATTTTAAATTTTTTTAAAAATATCTACTGATAATTAGTCCAGTCAACATTTTAAATTAATGTGGCATATACCATTTTTAAGTAGTTTTAGGCTTTTTTAAATTTTGAGTAGTTTCTAGGCTTTTTTTTTTGAAGTGGCTTTACAAGCAAGGTCTGCAGACAAATTTGAGCTGAAAAGTTTTTCAGCTTTCAAGGACAAATAATGTTGTTTTCTGTTTAATTTAATTTGTTTAAAGTCGTTTTAAAAAATAAATGTTTGTTTGTTCTTAGTATTTTACTTATTTGTTTTCAGATTTTATAGAACTAGGCAACTTAGCGAAGCAAGATTTGTTTTATTTTTTAGTGCAATTGGAAAGAGCTGAAGTGCTTTTTAGTCACTTCAAATCAATTGTTTGTTTTTATTTAAATAGAAGGGTTAATAATTATAAAAATTTTTAGACAGTCAAACTGTTACTGATTTAAGTAAGTTTAACATTTTGTTTTATTTTATATTTGGTTAATTTTATATTAGATATATATTTTATGTATTTAACATGGAAAACTGACTGTAATTTGTTGACAGGTAAGTTTATATGCATAAATGTGCCTATATTTCAGTATATTTTATATTTCTCTGTATCTATATAAATATTATCTCAAAGAAAAAATAAAATAGAATAGAAAAATTTGAATATATATACATATATTAATTTAGACTGACATTGCTTCATTTTTTATACAAGATTCTGCATTTATTATTTTTGTGCATTAAGATTGTGCCTGAAGGTAAAAATAACTTTGTGCATTGTAGTCTAAATTCTTTGTTAAATTAAAAATAATGTAAATAAATTTTGTTTTATATTTTTAATAAACGACTTCTTTTATAAACTTATAAAAATATATGAATATCAATAAATCTTAACTTAAAATACAGTCTTTGATTAGAAAAGTTATAAAATGAACGTAAAATTAATTTAAGTTCATTTATTCAGTTGTAACAGTATTATAATCACTGGTAATATGTTTAATGATAACAGATGTATAATATTAGGCTCAAAGAAGTTATAAGTGTAAATAGTAATAGGCGACTTGAAAAAAATGAAAGAGATAGATCTAGGCATGATAAAATTAATTTTTGTTGAAATGTAAGAAATTCTGCTCGATGAAAAGAAAACTTACTTGCCAGAATTCAGTGTGAAGCAGTGTTGATGTCTATTAATTTGATTTTACATTAATCACTTTAGAATAAAGCAAAGTATGAATTTTACTGTTTATAGTAACAATTAATAACAGTTTCAAATTTAAATGATTTTATTTTATTTTTTATTTTTTTTTTTGTTATCTCAAACATAATTGTGTTCTTTTTTTTTTTTTAGTTGCTGTTGAAACATGGTTTTAATTTTGTAAACTTATTATGGTGTGAAATTTACTATATTAATCATTAGTCAACAGTTAGAGAGAAGCTGGAACTTAATTAAGAAATGCTGACCAAGCCTGTACATCACTAATATATATATCAGGGATGTACAGCCTTGCTGACCAAGCCTGTACATCACTAATATATATATCAGGGATGCGGAGTCCCAAAAAGGATTACGGATTTGAAAGTCACAAAAAGAACTTTCTACTTTTACTTCTTTCTAGTTTTTGGTATATAGGAGCTTTAAAAATATAAAAAAGCTTATGGGCTACTAAGAAGAACAATCAATTTTTGAACCTGGAGTCCTTAGGTATAATGACAGCAAGGACTCCTGGCCTCCAGGACTCCAGACTTAAAAACAATAAGTTTTAAGTCATTAAATATCATAAATATAAATGATATAAATTTATATATATACGTATTAAATATATATCTATATATATATACATATATATATATACATATACATATATACATACATACATATATATATATATATATATATATATATATATATATATATATATATATATATATATATATATATATATATATATATATACACACATATATATATATATATATATATATATATATATATATATATATATATATATATATATATATATATATATATATATATATATATAGGCCTCGGCGGGAATAAATGAGCACGAGAGCCACAGCGGAAGCTCTTGTGCTCATTTATTCCCGCCAAGGGAATAAATGAGCACATGCAATTTTATTACAAAATAATAAGGTCATCGTGTTTCTAAATTTTTTTCAATATTTTGAGTGTACAGGGTGAATAAAACATGCAACTTCGTACTCAAAACATTTTTCATTTTTTTCTTAGTATAATAGTGTATGTTTACTTGTACTTTTGCATTAAATAAAGAAATATTGAGCCTCAACTCATGAGGCTCAAATAATGAGCCTCAACTCAAACTAATATCTCTTCGTTAATAACTATTATCTCAAAGTTGATACCCTCGCTAAGTTGAACACTCGTTAAGTTGTTCCGCTTTCATTGTTCCCAATAAAAAGAGACAATATTTTCAAACTTTTAAATGTGCTGTTGGATCTGTGCCATTATACATAATAGTTTAGTTTCATTCAGTTTATTCAGTAATCGATACAAAAAACTGTTTCTAACAATTTTCAAAATATTACACGATTAGTATTAAAATCCACGATTTTCAACTAGTATAGTCAGTCCAAATATTTAAATCTTTTTAAATATTTATAATTCTCATAAGTATGGTGTTATAGAGCAGTTATTGCTTTGTTGCATGATGCTGAATGTGCTGGAGTTTGAGAATGTCACTGTTGAGGTACGATAACCAAGCTTAAATTGTAAATTTGGTCAGTTATATGTGGTATATATATAACTCATCAAGGGAATCTACATTATTATCTGAATGCCTTTTTCAGCACACAATGATCAATTTATAAAACATAGCTTTTTTAGATTCCAAAATTGTGTTTTAGTGAGGTTTCATAGTGAGGCTTCATACTGAGTGTATATATATATATATATATATATATATATATATATATATATATATATATATATATATATATATATATATATCAGGCCTTGCGATAAAGCGTCGGGCGATGTGAATTTTACGTCGTCCAAGAGCAATTTTGCGTGTAGCTAGAGCCATTTGCGTCGAGCAAAATATTTTTTGTTTGAGTATATTTAAAGATATTTTTGAGCGGAATTTTAATGAAGTAATTTACGATAATTTGAAGATTTAATAAAGTATTTTAAAAACCGCACTCTGTTGAAATAAAAGTTTGAATTTAAAAAAATTAAATATGCTCATTATTTACAAGTAGAAAAAATTCAAAAATTAAAAAAAAAGTTTAAATCTTTTAAGCTAACATTTAATTAAAATTATTCAGCAATAGCAAAGTTGTCGATAAAATTGAACAAAAATACTTTCTTTTAGCTTTAGATTTTAAACTTAAATAATTATTTTACGGGGGTTTGTTAGGTTTTAAAATTATTCCATAGATTTAAAAATATTTATTAACTGTTAGATGTATTTAAAGTATTTAAGAGTAATTTCGAGGAAACATTTTAAAAATTGGTGAGGGCAAATAAAAAAATAAAAAAATAATAATATTAAAACGTATTCTACTTGATTCAATAAAAAAGTACAGTTATTAAAATTTTTGTAAAAAGTAACTCAAAAAAATTACTTAAATAATAACGATCGCTTTTATGTTAAAAGTTATCAAAACTCAACGAAGCGTGCTCAAAAACAGCTGCTGAAAAATAGAACGTCAATAGTTTTTCGAATAATTTATAATAATAATTTTAAGAATAATTTTTTTGCTGAAATATTTCTTTTATACCTATAAGATTTTTATTCTAACATTTTATTTTATTTTACTAGAAATAAAATTCCTTGTTAACATTAAAAATTATTGAAAACGTTCGTTTAAGTTTTTTATTAATACGAGTGATTGTGCTTATCAACTGCTTTTTGAAAATAAATAAAAATAAATAAATAAATATTATATAAAATCGCTTGTAAAAATATTAGCTATAAAATTTTCAGTTTATTACTCGCTGACTTTTTAAAAAGAAAAAATAATTATTTGAAAAACTTTAAATTACATATTTAAGAAAAAAAAAATCAAATATTAGCATATTTTATAATCTTTTTTAAATTTAAGTTATAATGTTTTTTATTCGTTTAGTATAGACAAAACGCGACAAACGTCGAGAAAATAAACAAATGTTTTTACATTTTAAAAAACGAAACATTCCAAAACATTTTTAAATAATAACATTTCTACATAAACGATTTAAAGTAGTTTTGCGGTAATTAAGTAAATTGGTGCAGTTAATGTCGATAAATATGAAAAGCAAATAAAAAGAATTTAATGACGTCAAAAATCACGTCGTGCTTATGCGTCGCGCAGTTCTTATTCATCGCAAGGCCTGATATATACATATATATATATATATATATATATATATAAATATATATATATATATATACATATATATATATATATATATATATATATATATATATATATATATATATATATATATATATATATATATATATATATATATATATATATATATACACACTCAGTATGAAGCTGAAAAAATATATAAATTTTATAATCTTAATGGTAAAAATACAACACAACTATGAAAAAACTTGTTTTTGTTCTAAGGCAACATAACAATAACATAACAATTCTCAATAATGATGTGAAGCTTAATAAAAACAAAACATAACTACCTGGTTTAAAATAACAATTCTCAATAACTATGTCAAATTTAATAAAAACATAACTACCTGGTTTACTTTGTAAGTAGTAGGGAGAACACTTTCCAGCCTGAACAAGTTGCTTTTTTTCTGTCTAAATGACAAAAACTTTGTTTTAAACCAAACTTCTTTTTTTTTTTTACATTTATTTTACTTTCTTTGTATATTTGTAACAATTACTTTTTAGTTAAAATATCTCATAGTTATAAAATGTTTTTATGTAAATTCAGTTAAATTATGCAAATTATGCAAAACAAAAGAATTTTTTTTTTTTATAATGTAATTTAAATATAACATATATGTAATATTAAAGAAAAAAGTTTATAATTTGTTATAAAAATGTTAGATTTATATTACAACCTTCTATAGCACCATGTAACAACATTTTTGTTTATGTTAATTTTTTAATGTTTCTTACATAATTTTTGTATGCTGATTTCAGTGGTACCATTGGTTTTTCTCTATCATCAAGATTTCCTGAGAAAAAGCATAAAGTATATTTCGGAGTTTTCGTATATGTGTAATGCAATTAAAACATTATATATATATGCTGATTTTAACTATATTCGTGTGTTTATTTTCAGTTTAACTAATTACAACTGTTACATGAAGTAGTGAATATGTCTAGTAGATCCTGCAAGCTTTGTCCTGACTCATTCTGTTATGTTTGTGGTTACTATATTAGTCCAACACAAGCTAAACATAAGATTGTCAGTGGTACAAAATTCTTTACTGCATATCATGCTTATTTTGGCATGGCTATGGGAGATCAGGACAAATCGTGGGCACCACACTACAGTTGTGGTAGCTGCAGATCAACTCTGGAAGGATGGCTGCGTGGAATCCGAAAGTCAATGCCCTTTGCGATTCCGAGAATATGGAGAGGAGCGACGAACCATCATGATGACTGCTTTTTCTGCATTGTTGACATTTCAAAGTATAAAAAACCGAAAGATAGGCTGACTCTAGTTTATCCAAGTATACCATCTTCTATTGGACCAGTTCCACACAGTGATGAATTGCCTGTTCCTACTCCACCTCAATCCGAAGAAGCAGCTGCATATCATTCTGAAGTAGACTCACCGGATGAACTCAATGATGACTGTGATTTCAGGGAACCGAATGATTCACCTCATTTCCCTAACCAACAAGAACTTGATGACTTAGTACGAGATTTAGGTCTCACTAAATCAAATGCAGAACTTCTGACATCACGTTTGAAAGAATGGAATTTATTAGATCCAAGCTGCAGAACCTCGAAATACCGAAAAAGACATGAAACATTCGCATACTTTTATGTAGTATCAGAATCACTGTTCTATTGTCATGACGTTCGTGGTCTTTTCAATGACATTGACATTGTTCACAATCCTGAAGAGTGGAGATTATTCATTGACAGCTCAACAAGAAGTCTAAAGGCAGTTTTGCTCCATAACGGAAACCGATTTCCTTCGATTCCAGTAGCTCATTCCGTTCATCTAAAGGAAGACTATAAGAACGTGAAGTTGTTGCTTGAGAAAATCAACTACGACAGTTACAAGTGGGATGTATGTGGAGACTTTAAGATGCTAGCATTTCTTCTCGGTCTGCAAGGAGGATACACAAAGTACTCGTGTTTTCTTTGTTTATGGGATAGCAGGGCTGCAAACCAGCACTTCACAAGACGTGAGTGGCCAGTGAGAGAACATTTACAGCCTGGTTCGCACAATGTTAGTAATCAATCTCTGATACCTGTTGAAAAGATCTTACTACCACCCCTTCACATTAAACTTGGTCTTATCAAACAATTTGTCAAAGCATTAAACCCAGATAGTGCAGCATTCCAGCATATTCGGCAGATGTTTCCAAAGGTGTCAGATGCAAAAATTTCAGCAGGTATATTCGTTGGTCCACAGATTAAAGTTATGTTGGCATATAAGGAGCTTGAGGACAAAATGTCTGCTGTTGAAAAAGAAGCATGGACTGCATTTAGACATGTTGTTCATAGCTTTTTAGGCAACAATAAGAGTGATAACTACAAAGAGATAGTGGAAAACTTAATTGTACGGTACGCAGATATGAAATGCAGAATGTCAATAAAGCTGCATTACCTGCATTCACACTTGGAATTTTTCAGACCAAATTTGGGTGATGTGAGTGAAGAGCACGGGGAACGTTTCCATCAGGATATTCTTGCAATGGAGAAAAGATACCAGGGCAGATGGGATGCAGCTATGATGGGTGACTACATCTGGTGTTTGATACGCGATGACGAGAAACTTCATAAAAGAAAACCTCGTTCTACTGTTCACTTTTAGTGTTTTTTGAGATTGTGAGAGACTGTTACAATACAATATAATGTAACATTATGTAAGAAACATGATGTAACATGAAGTTTTGTAACATAACATAACACTTTTGAATTAGTAAATGTTTTATATTGACTAAAGTAGAATCTAATGCAAAACGATTTATATTAATTATATGTTTAATTGATTTTTTGGTTTTACGACCAAGCGATTGATGCAATAAAAAATCCAATGTCATATTCAGACTCAGCATACTCAAATTAATTAAGAAACATCAAAAATTTTTGATAAACAGAAAAATTTTTTTTTTTTGTTACATTGTGTAGTCAATATATAGCTGATATGTAAAGTATGTATTATAAAAAAAGATCACCACTTTGCTGAACAACTAATTTCACAGAGTTTTCACTGCAAAATAACTGACTTGAATAATTAAAAAAAAGTTGAAAAAAGAAAAACAAAGTTTTAATTTAAAAAAATTATTAACTAATTGAAAAAAAACATCTTATAATATTGATAGTAATATCTTTTGCTTTAATACAAATAATATTTTAATAATGAGGGTGTTTTTATTTACAACAGCAAAAAATAAAGGATAAAAAAATAAAAAGTATAAATAATAAATACAAAAATAAACAGAGAGATTAAATTAGATTGTATTTATTATGATACATGTTTTAAACAAGTTCTAAAGGACATGCATGTCAAAATTTTTTGTGTTGAATACTTAGCATGTTAAAGAATTAGACAAATTACTTGGAAAAAAAAAGTATGCAACGGTATGTTACAGGTAAGCTATTTACTTGAAAAGTCCTAAACTTTTGTACACAACTTTAACATGTAGCAACTTTAAAGCAAACCAGTTTCATTTTTATGGTTATTTGTTAATTTTTACAAATATGCTGTTTTCATTATAATTGCTTTTATTTTAAATATATTTAAACACATTTAAAATAAATTTAACAACAATTAATCTGTTATTAAATAACTGCATTTTTTTACTCTTATATTGTTATTATCCCAAAAAAATTTATTGATAGCTAAAGCAAGAATTATCAGGGTTTTACTTAATATTTATTCAAACATAAAATATGTAAGAAACAAAAACTTAGACCAGCAAAAGCAGAGCAAAACAAAAACAAATGAAACCGAGAGCAACAATATGTGAAAAAACTACTTTTAAAATCGAAAATAATTTATCCAAAATAGTTTTAATTTCTTTGTGACCTTGTTTATCAAAACTTTTATCAAAAATATCAGTGCAAATAGAAATGTTGCCTGCACAAAAATAGAAATAGCCTGCAAAAAAAAAAAAGAAATAGCCTGCACAAAAATAGAAATAGCCTGCAAAAAAAAAGAAATAGCCTGCACAAAAATAGAAATAGCCTGCACAACAAAAGTTTTAAGCCTGCACAAAAAAGTATTAGTACAATACTTTTGGTTTTTCAAAATATAAACTTTTTTTTCTCAACACAACAAAAAGATTAATGGTTTAGATTTGTAAAAGGTTTTAGAAACAGGTGTTTTTTATCTTTTATCTGCATAATTTTGATCATTTCCTGGAACTTGCATTTTGGAAAGGGGGAAGTAACTTTCTTCAAACAAAACAAAATATTTTCCAGAGTAATTTCGGGTCATCCAGTGCACAGTGGACCAGAGAGACCGCCAGGTTTTATGTCGTGTCAATTAAACGAAATTTTTTTTATTTAATTATATTTATTTTATAATAATAGAAAAAGTTGTTTTTAAAATCTAAACCAAGTGCTAAGGGTCCCAAATGGGGCAAAATAGGGTATTAAAGTAGTTTTACACCCACTATTTTTATGATTGATTATGATCGAAAATATTATACTGATTTGAAATCATATAAAAACATAGGTCTGAAAGTTTCTTCCAAGTGGTCTATTTTACATTTGAAATTAAAAATATATGTATTAAAATGTAAAAAACAAACATTTTTTTAAAAATTCCTTTTTGCGCCTTTAACAATTTAACGGAAAAAAAGTAACTATTTATGACGTTTGAAAGAACTGGTTTTTATTATCATTAATTTCTAATTGCTGTAAAATGTTCGTCTTATTATTATAAATAAGATATTTAGAAGCTGATATTCTTTAAATGATGGAAATAATAGTAGACATAAATTTTTGTTTATAAAGAAACCTTAACTAACAATAACAAGTTAAGCAACATTAAAAATGTAATTCTTTTGCATAGCAAATAAAATCCAGGGTGCGCGATTATATAAAGAAGTTTAAATAATCGCATAAAAGATGGCATAATTATTGACTTATATGTGGACATTGTGCTTCTATAAAATTTGTCAAATATTATAAAAGCAATATATATATATATATATATATATATATATATATATATATATATATATATATATATATATATATATATATATATATATATATATATATATATATGTATAATAGATCTAATAGTTTAATATCTTATATTGCAGATTATAAAAAATAGAGGATTGTTAGTTTTTTTTTAACTTGTTTAAATGGATAATATTGCTTTTCAACGAAATGCTGTGTGCTGCTGTTGTTGGAAAATGTTTGGAGCCAGGTCTAAATCTTTAATTAGTGTAAATTCAACGGTAGAAGAACTGATGAAGTTGTTTGTTTATCCAGGATATTCTCTGGATGTGTGCAGCTATCCTAATGTTATATGTTCTGGATGTCAGAGAAATCTCTACCTACTAAAAGCTGGAAAACCTCCTCGAGGTTCATGGGGAGAAAAGATTGCCAAAGTATGTAAATATTGAACAAAATATCAAGTTCATTTAATTTATATATATATATATATATATATATATATATATATATATATATATATATATATATATATATATGTTATTATTATTATTATAGTATATATATATATATATATATATATATATATATATATATATATATATATATATATATATATATATATATATATATATATATATATATATATATATATATATATATATATATAATATATATATATATATATATAATAATAATAATAATAATAATAATAATAACATATATATATACATATATAATAATAATAATAATAATAATAACATATATATATATATATATATATATATATATATATATATATATATATATATATATATATATATATATATATATATATATATATATATATATATTATATATAATTTATTCAAGATTGAATGGAGGATGATGACAAGAACAGCTTCGTCTTCAACAATTCAAACCGAGGAAGTTCCTAATATATCAAACTCAAGTATGTCTTCTAAATTATATAGTATATGCTTTTCAACTATTGCAAAAGGATATTTACACAACTGCTCTTCTTTATCTGCAGTAGAGAACCTGATCTTATTAGCATTAAGTCTAGGAAATTTGCAAGCAGAGCAAGTTGCATCTGGTATAATAAAAGCAAAAATGGAGACTGATGAAATTGCGAAAGGGGAACAATTTATTTTGTCTTCTGGTGGAAACCCATTGATGATTACAGTTGGATGTCCTGATAACAAAGCAAATAGAAGGTACATATATACTGTTGAGTACATATTTATCAAATGATAAGATATTAATATTTTGTTCATTTATACCTAGGTCAGTTAAACAAGTATCTCTTCAGATGATTAAAGAACTTCAAATAGTTTTAGAACTTTCCCTTAATAAAACGGGGCTATTGATATCTACTCTTCAAAAAGGAATGGGAAGTAAGTTGGCTGTAGAAAACAACATTTTTGGAAAAATGAGTGACTTAGAAGAGTCTTTATCGTATTTTTATCAAGTAGAAAAGGTGGCAATTATATCTTTTAGTATTGAAAATTAATTATAGCATTAAAAGTTTTTCAAAAATTTATTGTTATTTTTCAGGTCAACTTCTTTGATAGTACCGGTGGCACTTCTATAAAAGACCTTGTTTTTGTTCAAGACACGTCTAGTTTTATTCTTGATTTAATTATTCAACGTTGTCTTGATCCCCAGTCAGCATTTGTTCGTATTTCTATGGATGCAGGAGGTGGTTTCATGAAGGTCATTGTAAATGTTTTCGATGTTAATGAAAATACTACTTCAAATTTATACTTAAATAGTGGTGTTCAACAATGCCAAATCCTCTCCATAGTTGAAGATGTGCAAGAATCTAACTTCAATTTAAGAATAATTTTAGAGAAACTCAATTTACAAGATGTTAAGTTTTCAGCAGCTTTTGATTTGAAATGTGCTAATGCAGTTTTTGGAATATCAAGCCATGCAGGTAAAAAAGCTTGTCTTTGGTGTGAAGGAGACTCAAGTGAAGTTCGTGGTAAACTGCGAACACTTGGAAGCCTTGACTATTGGTATCAAAGATACACTGTAGAAAATAGTTCAAAGAAGTCTAATATGAAACATTTTATGAATGTAATATATCCAAGAATTCTCTACCTCGATGAAGATCCAGATACACTAATCCAACATTTAGTACCTCCCCCTGAATTACATATCCTGATAGGAATAGTAACAACACTGGGGTGTTTATTATTGGATCTTTGGCCAGGTTTTGATATTTTTTTGAAAAATAGTGGTGTTCTACAAAGAGGATATCAAGGTAGAGGTTGGGATGGGAATAATTCAAACCAGATACTAAAGTGTGTTGATGAGTTGGAAAGAGTTGTTTTGTATGAATATCCTGATCTTCTGCCAATTGTTCAATGTTTAAAAGACTTAAAGATTGTTAAAGACTCTTGCTTTGGTAGAACACTTGAGCTTGGGTATCAGCAAGCCATTCTAAAATTTAAGAACTCCTTTTTATCTGCTCAAGAAATTGCAGATATTCTCGGAAAAAAACTTTCAATTAGTTGGAAAGTACATATACTTTTGTGTCATGTGCAACCTTTTGTTGAACATCACAAATGTGGTTTGTCTAAGTTTGCTGAACAATGTGGAGAATCAATTCACTCAAAATTCAAACCAACGTGGAACAGGTTCAAACGACAAGTTGCAAACAAAGAATATGGTGGAAGACTCCTCTCTTCTGTTATTGATTTTAACGGAAGAAGAGTTAGTAATGTTTAGGTGCTTTATGTTCCATATGTCAGTAGTATTTGTAAATATTAGTCATTTTATTGTTTTAAATTTTATTCAATTCATTTAAATTAAAAAATAAAGATTGATAAATAAATAAAAAAATAAGAATTTTATATTTTTTACTAGCTTCTAGGGGCACTGTACCTGACTAATGAAAGATAATAAATTTTAAATAATTTTACAAATCTAAACTTCTAAAATGAATTCAGTGAGAGAAAAAAAAATTAAAATTAAAAAAAAATCTTAAATGGGTTTGGGGCCCCTCAATCTTCCCTTTTGCCCCATTTGGGACCCTTAGCACTTGGTTTAGATTTTAAAAACAACTTTTTCTATTATTATAAAATAAATACTAATAAATAAAAAAAGTTTCGTTTAATTGACACGACATAAAACCTGGCGGTCTCTCTGGTCCACTGTGAGTGGCATTGAGATTTTACGGTTGATATTTGTTGCTTGGTATATTCCGGTTTTTTTATTTTTTGTGCAGACTTCTTGTTTTTTAAAATTTTGCAGATATAAGGCTGCGTAAAACTTTTCGTACAATTAAACTTTTCTGCAGCATCTCATTGACTTATTGAATCATTGTTGTTGAAAGTACCATGAAGCAAACAGCCCTACTTGTTCATTATTTTAGCTGGTCTTCCACTACCATTTTTACGATTGGTTGTTGAGGATCCCAAAATATGGTAAATAGCTGAAACTAAAACAATTTCAGTTTTAAAGTAAATATTTTTTAAATATTTGATTTACAGAAAATATTTTTTCTTGAGATTTTTGTGCATTCAATAGAACTTTACAGTGTAGTATGACTTTTTTGACAGCATTTTAAACAAAACATATGATAAATTTTTGACAGCTAAAACAAAATATATGATAAATTTGTAAACAGTGAGAGTATAGTTTCACATAGATATACTTTTCTTTTTTTGACTTTTGTGGTTCAATATAAGAAGGTTACAATTATTCTCATTTTTTAGTTATCACCAGTTACATAAAGACATCTTTAAAGTTAAATACTACCGAACAAAAAAGTATTTAGCATAATGTAGGCAGCATAGTAAAATCCATAATGAATAACTTTATGATAAGACCAACCTAACTGCTGGCCTGACTGTTTCTAAAGTCAGCAATTTTTTGCTGATCTTAGAATTTTAAATTTTAATTGTATTTGCTATTTTAAATAAACTAAAATCAGCAAAACAAAGGCTTTATTTAAAATCTAAATAGAATAATTAAAATAATTATAATACAACGAATGTTCTATTTAAATTCTAAATATGAAACTTTTACTTAAATTGTAAACAAAACAATTAAATTAAAAATGAAAACTTTTTATTAATCTTAAATAAAATAAAACATTTGCCTGTTTTTCAACTTTTTAAGCAAACCTCAACGTTTGAAAGAAAAATATATATTTACGTATAATTTAAAATAATTTTTAGTAATTACTTACATTTGATGTGTTTTTTAAAATCTGTACACCAGTAATACAAACCATTTCATCAAATGGAACATCAAATCCAGCAGCATTCAGTTGTGAACATTTAGAAACACAAACCTAAAAAAATAAATCAAAAAAAAAATCAAATTAAAGATTGTTGAAATCCCCTAAAAAATAGAAAAAAATTTATAAAAAATTTATTTTTAATTTTATTCTTATGATTTGTTTAAAATTATTTTCATAGAAAAAAAATATAAAAATTGAAAAAAAAAAGAATTTTTTGTAATTTATAAAAAACAACTTATAAACTCCATTAAAAAAAAAAAATGGTTAGATACAAAATCAGTGGGAATAAAATCATAATCAAAACTTATTTTTTATAAAAAGTAAAGTAAAAAATTTAAAATAACTATAAGAAACTAAAATCAAATGAAAAATCAAAAACAAAAATTTTAAAAATCAAGAAAACACTTTATTTTTTTTAGCTTAAACTTTATTAAAGTAACTTTTTTTATTTTATCTTTATTTAATAACACTTGTTATGAAAATATAAAATCTTTATAAAAAGTAACTTTTTTTAATCAAAATTATACTTCTCAGTATATCATATAATCTCAGGAGCCTGAACTAAAATCATATTAACTCAGGAACCTGAACTAAAATTATATTATCTCAGGAACCTGAACTAAAATTATATTATCTAAGGGCTTGAACTAACATTATATAATCTCTGAAGTCTAACTAAAATAATCTAATGTGATTAAACTGGTATTAAAAATCAGGGCAGTATATTATCACATATCAGTACATATATCATTCAAAAATATTTTTTTTGAAAAGTTATGTAAGTGGTTTTATTGTGTAAGGAATAATTTTTTTAAGGAAAGAACATAAGCATTATGCTCCTAGAACCTTAATCTTAGTTAAATAAAATTAAATAATTCTATTTAACTAAGATGAACTTTAAATAATGCAACTTTAATATAACTTATTCCATTTATTGGTACATATTTATTGGTACATATTTATTGGTACATATTTACTGGTACATATTTATTGGTACATATTTATTGGTACATATTTATTGGTGTTTGTGAATTTTCCTTAAAAATGATATTTTCTCTGCAACAGCATTTTTTAACATTTATCAGTTACAGCATTATTAACATAGACAAATAAAAGAGATTTCAAAATGACAGATTAAGCAAGGCCTTGTTATGATTATAGGAAAATTGTCTAGATTTTTTGTATGGTAAAATGCATAGAGCATCTTACAGCAACTCAAGCAAAAAGAATAATTTAAATCTATCACATAATAGTTGATGTTTGTGAGGTAATCAAACAGAAATTATAAAGAGAAAGATGTCACACTGTAGCTTTTTAATTTCTCTACCATCAAAATTTAATCAAATAAACTGAAAAGAGGTCATTGGAAACATCAATTTACGATGACTCTATTGATGGTCCCATTGACAAAAGTTATGACTTTGTTGTTTTTGCATTTATGTTCAAACAAATAAAATCGTGTTAAAAACAAATTCTGGTTGTTGCATTAGAGAACTTTTCAGAGAACTAAAACAAATCAAACAAAATGGTTATTTCATTCTGATGAAGCTGATGCTTAAAATTGTTTAAACATTTTAGTTACTCAAAAAAAAACCCAATGGGTCTCTTTGAACACTGTCATTGAACACTGAACCATTTATCATATCTTCAGTGCCTACTGGCAAGGACTGGTTACCTTGAATATGTTAAAAAGCTTTATAACTGTCTTGCTTCGACAGCAAATATTTGCAGAAAACTTAATTATTCTTTGTTAGAATTTATTTATTCAATCTTTGGAATTAGGGTCGGCATTCGGCAATGCCGACCAAAAAGTGTTTAAGGTTGGCAAAAAATTGCTGACCTCATTTCTATGTTTATATGTTGCTGGTAAGACCTTAGTATCAAACTTTTTTTGCCCACCTGATGCCAACCTCTAAAAAAAAAATTGAGGTCAGCAATAAATTGCCAACTTCATTTTTTTCTAATTCCAAGGGTTATTTATTTATTATAATTTAATGAAAACAAATTATTTTTTTGTGTACATCATTAATAAAAATGGTGTCATTCAATAATACAATATATAACACAATACACATTCAATACATATAGTATACAAATAACACTATAAAAACATTAAACCTTTGGAGTAGGACAAGCCAAACCATTTTTGGCATACACTAATGGATCTGCTGTACCTTTGGTTATGCATTTTGTCAGGTCAAAATAATGAAGAAAGCTTTTTCCTATTCTAAATATAAATAACAAATATTTACAAACTTTACAAATTGTTTTACAAATCATCACAAAAAAACAACAAAACAACAACAAAAAATTTAAATTGATAAAAATTTTGCAAGTAAATTTTTTTTTCCTCCAAAATTGTGTTGTTGAATTCATGGAACAACTTGAAATGAAACAATTTACCATCTAATAAGGTGGTTTAATGAACAACTTTAAAAACAAAACTAAATCGCAATATCGGAAAAACTATTTATGCATATTGCACTTAAGAACTTTTTATATACCTGCTTTTAATGTTCGCAAGTGCAATATGCATAAATAGCTTTTCTGATAAAATTGTTAATTGGTAATTCCATACATAAATAGCTTTTCTGATCAAAACTGTTAATGGGTAATTCCATGTTAAATGGCCCAGGTCATGTCAGCATACATCTCAGATTTTGCTGATTTTTATACAGTTGAGAGTGCTAAGTAAAATAAGAATTCTTTGAAATTTTTAGCCTCTGGCTCCAAGAAGAAGATCCTGAAATATGACCATTTTAATTTTAGCAGATTCAGGCCAGGCCTCTCTTGTCCCTTTAGAATTGCAACATTTATTTAGAGGTTTCAAGTCACATAACTTTAAAAATATTTGTTTTTTTTTCAATTAAAAACTTATTACTGGCTATTTTTGGACATGATGGATGGGAATCCAATGGAATGATCAGAAGTGTAAAAAACTATTAAGTACCTGTAATTATCAATTTAATTAAGTTTAAGCAACTTTTTATATACCTGTTTTTTATTTTCCAAGAAACCCATGTGGCCTTAATGATATCAAAAAAAAAAAAAAATATTATGCATTATTCTATATTCATTGATCATTCATAAAGTATAATGATCTTGATCTGTGAGTATATAGATTTCCATATATGGATAATGGGGCAATTGCAATATTCTGCTACAAATATCCATATATGGATATTTGTAGCAAAATATTGCAATTGGCTTTTAACTAACTTCCAGACTAGCTGGAGCTCTGAAAACTTTGGAATTTCTGTAGTGTCAATGAATGTGCATGTTAAAACTGTTTAACATGCTAAAATTATTCAATGTGGCCACTATTGGCATCATAAAGAAGTTGGATACACCGCTGGAAGGATCTGCATTCTATGTACAAATTATGTTGCATTCTTGACATCTTCTTCTGAAACTTTGGACCATATTTTGCATATAGATTTTTTTAGTGACTCGGTACTTTTATGGGGTATCTTGCAAGCCTCCTTCTCCACAGCCGTCTACATAAAAAAGTCTAATGGGTTCAGATCTGGGCTAGAAGGGGGCCACTTTAGTTTGTCCCAGTACTGACTCATGTTTTCACTAAGAAAATTTATTTTTTTCAGTAAAAAGGATGGGGCACCAGCTCATACTTCAAAAAAGTCTTTTTTGAAGTATGAGCTGGTGCCCCATCCTGCTGAAACACATACTGACCATCTGGATAGTTTCAGTTTAACCTGGGAATGACCTTCTTTTGCAGGAGGTGGATATACTCATCACTGTCATTTTTTTGACCTTTTTTCACAAAATCTGGTGGACACTTTTTTCCATCGCTTGCTATCACGCCAAGTACCATCACAGAAGCTGGTTTTTTTGATGAAAATGAATACCTGATATTCTCAGGGACTTCCTTTACTGTTTTGGCAGTACTAAGGTACCTTGTGTTACGACGATTAGTAACATTATCCACAGTGAAAAGTTTTTCATCAGAGAAGATTGTGACACGCCCAGGGTAAGATTTTTGTCAGTTTAACAATTTTTTGCATCGCTCTTTCCTACTTTCTTTCTGTTTATTAGTGATAAAATGATTAGTCAAAACAGCTCTGGATTTAAGGTTCAAATCTTTAATAACTTATTGCATTGTGGAGTTGGCAACATTCCCTTGCCAACTGGCAGATGGAGCGCAATGGATTTCGCTTGACTTTTCTTTTGACAGACCTTAAAAGCTGAGGTGATCATTTCACAGGTTTTGGCTTATTAAAACGTCGTTTGAAATCTCCTGTTTCATAAAAGAAATTTCTTTCTCGAAAAATTACTGTTCTGGAGCAGTTTAAAGCCTTTCTGATATCTGATGTAGTCTTATCCGATTGCAACATTTGCAGAATGCTTCATCTTTTTGATTCTTGCAGATTTTAATTAAACTTTTTTAATTTTTACATTTTTTTTATTTCTGTGTTGATATCATTGCATAATTTGTAAACAAATAGATCCACCGATATCTACAAGCATGGATAGAGTGGTCACTTGGTAGGTTAAATACTTTGCATATCAGAAAAAGAAAACATATCTGTTATTTTAAAATCTTCACTTGTTTATTTAAAACTAATAGTATCTATAGACTCTGAGTTAAAATGATGATAGCTCCTAATTCCAGGAATTGTTCCACTTAGCTAAAAACATTTTTTCAAAGTGTTGTTCAATTCTGTCGGTCTTTATTTTTTAATTTTGTAAAAAGTAAAACCCTTAAATATTTTTTGCACAGCAGTCAAGCATTTTATTACATTCAATATCTGGTCATTTATGGGACTTTGTAAACTTGCATTTGCAGTTGATCATTTCACAGTACCACCAATACCATCACATGGTGACTTATCATGAGTTGTAGCACAAATGTCCACTCTACCAAGATATATATATATATATATATATATATATATATATATATATATATATATATATATATATATATATATATATATATATATATATATATATATATATATATATATATATATATGTATATATATATATATGCATATATCATGATAATAATATCATGAGTTGTAGCACAAATGTCCAGTCTGCATCGATATCAAAATCATCTTTATGGAGGCAGATATTGTAAAACTTTTTGTGGTTTTTGAACTGTGCAGCACAACTATAAATAAAGAATCTTTAAAATATTAAAATGATTTTTAATATTTTAAAGATTCTTTATTTATAAAAACTTCATACACAAAAATCAATATCATGCTCATTATCTTCTGACATGAAGCAAAACAATTTTCCTTTAAGCTGGTCAATTTTGTTTAATAAATAGAAGGCAAGGAGGTTTACCATGCATTGACTTTGGTACCGATGGTAACTTTAGATTTCATCTTGAGTCACAAACGTGTAGTTTTCTGCGAAAGACGATAAGCAATCTTTTGCCAAATTTTCCTTTTGTTACCTTAGGTATCTTGCTTGACATTCTGCAATGTAGGAATGAAATGTTAGGTTGTTTATTGCCTCTGATAACATCAATTTGTATTCTTCAATTGTTGTTGCCTGACAGATCAATGTTGTTATCTGTTTTCTTTTTGATTCAAAAAGTTTTAAATTATATAATGTAAAATTCTGTTAAAATCATTATTTTAGATGTATGACTGTTTTTAATTCATATACTTGCAAATCAAAAATCTTATAAACATATTTTCTTTCTTAAAACATTTTAAGAAAGATCATTGAATACAGAATGATCAAAAACCGAAAAGAACAAATATTAAAAAAAAATTTTATAAAGACAATATTTTTTTAAATTACCTTTACTTTATTAAAAATGCAAAAATATATATATTTTTTGACGTGGGGCATAACCCCTAGTGCCCTAGCCTTATGGGCCCACTGGTCTTCTACCCTGGGAACAATTTTAACACACATTGATCCATTGATCAGGACTACACAAATGCTGAAAGTTTCAGAGCTCCAGTTTGTCTGAAAAGTAGTAAAAAATTTATCACAAGGTTTGGCTTCAAAAAAGTAGACCCATGACACAGCCCCCCTACCCCGCTGTCTTGGGCTATGAAAACAACTTTAACATATATATTCATTGGCACTACAGAAATGCTAAAAGTTTCAGAGCTCCAGCTAGTCTAGAAGTTAGTGAAAAGTCAAATTGCAATATTCTGCTATAAAAAACGTGGGGACTGTGCCCCATTATCCATATATGGAAATCCATATACTTGCAGATCAAAATCTTTATATTTTTTGAAAGATCAATGAATATAGAATGATGTGTAATATTTATTTTTTTGATATCATCAAGGCCACATGGGTTTCTTGAGCATCACAATCTGGTATATAAAAAATTGCCTAAATTTATTTAAATTGATAAATACAGGTACTTAAAAATAATTTACACTTCTGATCATTTCATTAGATTTGCCACCCCTGAAAATGGCCTGGTACAAATCTTTAAGTAAAAATATCAAATATTTTTAAAGTTATGTGACTTGAAACTTTTAAATAAATGTTGCAATTCTAAGGAGACAAGAGGGGCCTGGCCAGTATCTGCTAAAAGTAAAATGGTCATTTTTCAGGATCTTCTTGGAGCCAGAGGCTAAAAATTTCAAGGAATTCTTATTTTAATAAATATTATGTCCAATTTTAAATTTTTCAAATTTGATCCTGCTAAGATAGTTAATGACTAAATTTTTTCATGTTACAATATAAGTATTTTAATATAAAAAAATTTTAATTTATAAATCCAAACTTATACTTTTTACAAAACATACATAAAACTATTTTATTCTAGTGTGGCTTGCGTTGAATGAGCATTTTCTAACAACTATTTCATTTTAATTTCAATAGGATGTAATAAGCTAATATAAGTTTTATACTTTGGTGAGAAATTAACCAAAAGCTAATTTTCGATAAATTGAGACTTACTAGGTAAACAATTTTTAAAGCCTGTCTACATTGAAATTTTTTGTTTTTATCCGTGACTGAAATAATTATTTTATATATAATTCTTCTGAGAGAAAAAAAGAAAAAAAAGGCAATGTGTATGGTAAGAGTTTGTAAAAGTATATTTCAGAAGTTATCAGTAAAAAGCTTAAATAGTTTCAAAATTTTTTTATTAAAAATGTTAAAACAAGAACTTTTAGTTTATAATATTTTAAGTGAGCTCAAAACTGTTGTTAACATTATGCTTTTAAATCTTTTAGCTCAACATGAACTAGAAAAATTTAAAAGATAATCCAAAAGTTTATGTAATTATTTAAAATATTGAAAATATCCAAATTATTAAACAATTTAAAAGATTGAATCATAATCTAAAAAGATTAGAGAATTATCTCAAAAAGAGACAGGCTTTAGAGAAATATCTCAAAAAGAGACAGGCTTTGAGAGTTTTATCTCAAAAAGAGAAAGGCTTTAGAGAATTATCTCAAAAAAAATTTATCTCAAAAAGAGACAGGCTTTAAAGATTTTATAATGATTTCACATAAATTTAAAATTAATATAAAATAAAGAATTTGTACAATTTTACATAAAATAATTTTTTCAAATTCTTTTTGTCTAGATTGAAAATAAAACAAAAATTATTCATTATTCGTTCATTTTTTGCATCTAATTATTATTATTTAGAAGTTCAAAAACTATTGTTTATAAATTGTTTCAATTTTACATTTATAAATTTACTTTTAATACATTCCCACAGCAGAGACAGTTGAGAAGATTAATTGTTTCTTTGCTACTAATAAATGTTTTTACAGCTTTATTCAGTCCTCTGAAATGCAAAACATCATAAACAACATAAAAACTTTTAAAGTTTTTAAAAAATAAATTAACTTACATGTCCACACCACATACTTTTCCTAAAAACAGAAAAAGTTGTCTAATAAAACTGATTAACATTTCGTGGAATGAGAATTATTATTAGGTTCTAGCAAGAATGATTAATTAGGGTTCTAGCTGTCTTTTTTTATGTTGTGAGAACATAACTTTCTATATTTAATTATCAAAATATTTTAATGTTGCCATTCTTTATAATTATAAATTATAATTCGTTAATGGTATTTATGTTTTATTATTGAACATATATTACTATTCATATCTTTTTTTAAGTTGTTTGTTTTTATTATTAATTATTAAAACTTCAATTGTTAAATTCTTTTAACATAAAAAAGACAGATAAATAAATAGGGACAGATACAGTAAAAGGATGCACTTGTTAAATAAGAAGCCAAGCAAAAAATGAATTTTGGTTTATTGTAATAGAGATGATAGCTCATTTGAGAATTGACTATGATTAGAGAAACAGCATAAAAGAGGAAGGCTAAAGCCTGCTGCTGATGATGATGATGATAATGATGATGATAATGATGATGATGATGATGATGATGATGATGATGATGATGATGATGATGATGATGATGCATGATGATGATGATGATGATGATGATGATCATGATGATGATGATGATGATGATGATGATCATATTGATCATGTTTATAAATACATGTATACACAAAATCAAATATAAATTATAAAAAAAAAAACTTTAGGATGTATAAATGTTTATGTCGTCACAAACCCGGCCCCAGTCCCAGCCCTGGCTATGTTTTATCAAACCTGACCCTGGTCAAATATCAACCCTTGTTGTTTACTAGATAGAGCCCTATATTTCTTGTGCAACAATTTATGTATTAATTATATAGTTTTTCCTTAAATACCTGTACATTTTTTTAAATATTCAAATTTGTATATAAATGAATAAAATTATATTATTAAGATAAAAGTAACTGAAAAAAATATATACCACATACTTATATCAAAACCTTTAACTTAAATATGTTGAATTAAAAAAATAAGCAACAAAATAATAAAAAATTTATAAAATAAATATTTTATTTTAAATAAAATTTTACCATTTGAATCTGTAGGGAAGAGCAGCCGTTTAGGATCTCCTTGCATATAAGCTAAAATTATATATGTTTTTAATACAATTTTTAGATTTCTTATTATTTCTTATTTCATATAGTTTGTGATTGATGCATACTTAAATATTTGTATTGTTAATGTAGGGTTGCTGATGTAGACATTTTTTAACAACACATTGATTTTATAACACTTGCACACACACACACACAAAAAAAGAATTTAAAAAATATTCTTTTAAAAAAAAAAAAACATGTAAGACTCCAAAAAAAAAAGTTAATGTCGTGTAGACCATGAATATATAAACATTGTAGAAAAAAAAACTCACCAACAATACCAACAATTATCATTCCAATCATATAAATAGAAAACAACACACAGCAAATAATATCGGTACATCCTCTAAAATATAATTATTATATTTGATTATTTTGATATTGTTTTTTTGTTTTTTTTGTTATTTAGGTGCCCCAAGAAGACCTATCGGTCTTGTCACAGAGCACCGCGGTAGTGCATTTAACCAGGAAGATCATGCCTCCTTCCTTACCGTGACGCGAAAATATGTATAGAGCTCATTTCGAACCTGGATCTCTTGCTTATAAAGCAAGCGCTCTAACCACTGCGCCACAGCCGCACATTATTGATGACAATGATGATACACACACCACTATATGTGTATATACATATATAGCTTTGTATATATATATATAAATATATATATACATATATATATATATATATATATATATATATATATATATATATATATATATATATATATATATATATATATATATACTTATTTTAGTCACCTTATTTTAGCAGGCACAAGACATGTCTAAAATGTCTAAAATATGTATTAAAATGTTGAAAAAATATTTTTTTCCTTGCATGTTCTCTCTATATCAGTCAATGTATGTAATGAAGCCCCCACAGCTATCTGTTTCAGTATGACGCTAGATTGTCAACTGAAGTGTGCTCTTATGTTGTATGTGCGTGTGTGTGAGTATATAAAAGTGGATATATATATATATATATATATATATATATATATATATATATATATATATATATATATATATATATATATATATATATATATATATCAGAGGTGTACACTCGTGGTCACCCAACAGTACCAGACAATTGAATTTTGTGAAGGGCAACTAAAAATATTCTTTTGATGCAATTATGTTGCTTTTTTGGTTTTTCTCCCCCCCCCCCCCCCTTCCAAGCTGTCATATAAGCATTTGAGTTGGCACATTGAGCAAATTTTGAACTATAGTTGGCAAATTGCAAATATTGAGGACTTTTCATTTTTTGGTGTTTTTAGTTGACGAAAAGATAGATACCCCCCCCCCCCCCTTGGGAGACCTCGTCGGGACGGCTCTGATAAGATTGTTTTAAGAAATAAATTATAAAGAAATATAATCTTTTTCAAATAATTCTATTAATAATTTCTGTTAAATTAGTTTAAATAACTTTTACCACAGTTTAAAATTAAATTAATTACAGCATGATACTTTAAAATACTTTCAAAATATTAATGTTTTTCTATCTACTGTAACAAATAAGGTCTTAATAACTATAACAGATAAAAAGGAAAAGATTTTATAGCATTTGTAAATTGCTTTTTTTATATTTGTCAATACCTGGTTGTTGTAAAAAAGAGCCTATATTTTTTTTTTGATAAAATAAGCGCTCTATTTAAGTGAACCTCGACAACCCTAACCCTGACTCCTACAAACATCATTAGTGTGTTCAAAGTATCTCGAATATGGCCAATAACTTCAAGCATATTTACTGACAACAAATCATGACCAGTACTGTTACAGACCATCCAGACCCAGCCTTGATTCAGAATTCAGTTTGTGATCCAATGCAATCAACACCTAGTACTAGTACATCAGTTTATATGAAACCAATGTTGACTTGTATCTTAAAACCTTACACTCAAACATCAGATATAATATCTAAAACATTTTTCTCCACATGATATCATGCCCTATCCCAAAGCAGAACCTCGTGTCCAACCTTCTTGAGGTAGAAAACAGGGACACTTGCATCCTAACTGATAACCCTGAAAAAGCAGAAATTGAACAATTTGCTTGTGCAAAGATAGCTAAGAAAAATTAAAAAATAAGAACTTTTCAATTCAACTGATGAAGAGAATGATATTAGATATGGCTTTGATTTCCTTTCACATCAAAGGTACATGAGTTTATTTAAAAGTTATTTACATGAGTTTATTAGGAGAAATTTTTATCACAAGCAAAAAATTTTAATGAACTTGTAATTTTAATTTCAGGGAATTCTAATCAATTTATTATACTTTACATATTAACTTTTATCTATAAGTATTTATCTAATAATTTTTATTTATTAGGTTTGAATATATTAAAAATATATATATATATATTTAAAAAAAAAAATTTCATTGTAAGACATATCAATAAAAATTTTTTTGATTTTCATGGGTAATGCATAATTATGCAATAATATTTTGTAAAAGGCTTTTTAAATTTAAAAAATTTACTTCTTTTGCGTACGCATGTTTAATATGACTCAACCTTTTAAGTTAGAATATATCTAAACTCTATTTAAGTACTCTTGCGAGCTTAATACAAGAAGAGGGAAGGGGGGAATAATAAAATAAAAGGGAGGGGTTAATTTGGTCTAGGTCTAATAAACAAGAAGAGGGGATTTAATTAAAAGAATGAGGAGAGCAATATTTTAATAAAAAACAAAATTTTTATTAAGACTTCTTTATTAAATAAAAATTTTAATTTCAAAAAAAAAAACTCTTAAATAAATAACATTTTTTTAAAAGTCAATTATCTTAAAAAAAAAGAAATATGAAAAAAAAAATTTCATTGTAAGACATATCAACAAAAAAAATTTTTTGCCTAATACCCTAATCAAAAGGTTTTATAAGACTTTTACCAATAACATAAGATTTAATTTATAATATGTTTAATTTTTAGTTTAATATAAGAGATTTTTTTAAAGTCCAAAAAAAATTAACAGGTATCACGACTTTTTTTTTCTTTTTTTTTTTTTGCTATAACAACTTTATAAATAAAAGAAATTAGAAAAACCAAGGGGTTGTAGGTACATGTCTAACTCGTTCCACCCCCACCCCCCTATCCCCAACAAAAACTTTATTAATAAAATATTTTTTTTAAGTAAATCATTTTTTTATCTTTAGTGTCAATAAAAACTTCAAATCTTTAACTCAATTGTTTTTCATGGATACAAGTGAAAAAATGTTTACTGCTGAAACCATAAGTAGAGGTTTTAAATTTGCAACATCTGCATTGACTGGCATTGTAGCAACTCTCCTTACAAATGGAATTATCCAAACTACATATCCCTATATTGGATAACAGCATATGTATGTAATCCTAACTTTATATTAGAACAATTTTTAAGGTAAGTTATTTTGTTTTTGTTTGATTAAACATCAATGATACCTAAACATGCCTTAAATCCAATTAATAGGTTAAAAAAGATGTTTGCAATAAGAACTTTCTGTTTGAAGGATAGTCATTTTTTTTAATGGTGACTTTAGACAAATACTGCCTGTCATGAAAAACCAGGGAAGATTGTCAAGAAGGAAGGTCCTTTTAAAGGATGCATTGAAATACAGCATCAGTGCATTGTTAAAGAAAATGATTCTATTGATGAAAAAAGGTTACAATATAAAATATTTAAATGAAACATGTAAGTATGAACGCTGAAACAAACTTATTATGAAAAGAGCAGCAAATGATTGGAATAATTGACTAAATGAAATGAAAATTCGAAAAACGAATTAAAAAATTCATTTGCCAATTGTAGATTTTTTGAAATTAACACTTGTAGGTTTTTTGAAATTACTCTCATAGTATTATCAAAAACACAACCATAACAACAATAACAACAACAACAACAGCAGCAGTAGCAGCAGCAACAACAAAAATAAAAACAATAGCCTGATCTTCTTTGCTATATGAATTTAGCAACAAATTTTAAGAAAAGTAGATTTATCTGTATAATTGTACCAAAAACTTTGTAAAAAAAACTATGATATTGTTTTAAAATTTTGTAAAAATTAGTATTTAATACTAAATATTAATATAATAATGGTTTATTGGCAAATATTTTGAAACTTATATATATATTTTTTTAATCTATTTAAATATTTTAATGAAATGAATAATTTGAACTAATACCGATCTTTTATTGGACCTTTAAAATTTTTGTCATACTTCTTCTTTTGACCTGGAAAAAATTATTTTATATATAAATATGATGGCAACTTACATATTATTTTAATGATAAAAATAAAAAAAATAGTTTTTACCAGTGCCAACACACATTTCTTTATAAAAAAAAAAATTTGTATGAACATTAAAAATTAATTTTTTTTTATTTTATTGTGCACTTAAAACTTCCTGTAATAAACAAGTATAACTTCAATGAGGAACTGTTTAAATTCAATTCTCTTAAAGTTAAAAATGTTTATTGATGTTAACTTAATTACAATTTTTATTATTATTATTATTATAATTATTATTGCTATTATTATTATTATTATTATTATTATTTTTATTATTATTATTATTATTATTATTATTATTATTATTATTATTATTAATATTATTATTATTATTATTATTATTATTATTACTATTATAACTATTAATAATTTATTAGTTTTTGAGTTTAACATTTTTTAATTTATTATAAAAAATCAAATAAAATTTAAAAACAAAACATTTTTATCATTTTTTACTGCTTTTATTTTATTTTTTTTAATTTCTAATTTTTTTTTTTTACTTTTTTTATTTTTCTACTATTACTACTACTCTTAAATTAAGTCTTTAATCTTTTATATATATATATATATATATATATATATATATATATATATATATATATATATATATATATATATATATATATATATATATATTTATATATATATATATATATATATATATATATATAAAAATATATATATATATATTTTTATATATATATATATATATATATATATAAATATATATATATATATATATAACATATATATATATATATATATATATATATATATATATATAATATATATATATATATATATATATATATATATATATATATATATATATATATATATATATATATATATATATATATATATATATATATATATATATATCTGTGTGTGTGCATGTGTGTTTTAGTTTAATAATAATATAATAGTTAATATAATATAATTATAATATAAATATTTTATAATAATATAATTATTATACTAATAAATTCTAAATATTATATTGAAATTTAAGTTAATTAGTATTAACAATGTCCTTAATATGTTTTTCAATACCACTTTCAATTATCTATCAACAAAGTCTAACAAAGAGTGATATTCCTAATCTCTGGAAAATGGCAAATGTGAGTCCCATATTTAAAAATGGAAGTAAATTGCAAGCAATAAAATATCGACCAGTATCTTTGATATCCATACCTTGCAAAGTACTAGAAAAAATTATAAGTGATAACTTAAAAAACTATTTAGAACCAAATAATCTTTTCTGTAAACAACAACATGGTTTCTTAAAGGGTAAAAATTGTATAACAAACTTATTAGAATCCTTAGATTTTTTAACATACCAACTAATGATAGGCAATTCAGATTGGTTAGAGGTGCTAAATGGTGTTTCACAGGGTTCTATGCTTGGACCATTATTGTTGTTGTTATATATTAATGATTTACCATTTAAAGTTAAAAATAAATGCGAACTTTATGCAGATGATAACAAAATTATAGCTGTAGTTAACAACCAGGTAGACTCAAAAAGCTTGCAAGACGATATTAATAATCTAACTGAATCGTCCGACAAATGGATGATAAATTTCAACATCAAAAAATGTAAAATCATGCATTTTGGAAAGCATAATAAGAAATTTGAATATTTTATAAAAGATTCAAAATTAGATTCAACAACTAATGAAAAAGACATTGGATTTTTAATTTCAAATACTATGAAGTGGAATCAACATGTAAATATGGTTGTAAATAAAACAAATTTCAAACTAGTCGATTAGGTCTACTAAGCAAATCATTTACTTACAAAGACAAAAACACAATGAAGATTTTGTATTGCACTTTTGTAAGACCTATTCTTGAATATGCATCATCAATATGGAACCCTTATAATAAAAATGACATACATAAATTAGAAATTGTTCAACAACGAGCAACAAAGTTGATTCCAGAGTTAAGACACCTACCCTATGAAGAAAGGTTAAAAAAACTCCAACTGACTTCTTTAAAAATCAGGAGATTAAGATATGATTTAATTCAATATTATAAAATATTTCATAATTTGGACAAAGTGTGTTGGTATCAACAACCAAAAACAGCAATTTCAATTTCAGCAAATGGACCAGCTTCAAACATTAGAGGACATAAAGCACGTGTAGATATTGAGCTGATAAAAAGAAACAGACCAAGGGAAAATTTTTTTACAAATAGAGTTGCAAAATGGTGGATTAAACTACCAGAAGAGATCATCTCCGCGAAAAGTGTAAATATCTTCAAGGACAAGCTTGATAAACATATGGTTATTATGAAACTCTGATCTCTATGACTATTATGAAACTGTTAATAGCAATGGCTCATAATAGATTCAACATTGCGTTGAATCTCAAGGAGCATAAATAAATAAATGTTTTTATAATTTATAATTTATTAACTCTTCTGTTAAAGGTTGTCTTGGCCTTTAACTAGTTTTTTTTATTTCCTATTAGCAGCCAAATTTAATATTGGTAGCCTGCATTCTTGTTAAAAGTGAGTTTTTAATATTAGAGCTTAAGTTAATTTTCAATAACATATTAAAACAAATTAAAACTAAAATATTCACAATTAAAACTAAACTTTAAAAGCTTAGCATTAGAAAACAGCACTACATTTTTTTATAAACACATATTTTAAAATGTTGCAAAAAAAAAGAAAGAAGAAAAATCAATAAAATATATTGTAAATATTAATAAAATATAATTAAACATTATGAATACCAAATTCTTGATTAATCAATCTACTGTTCTCAGCTTTTTCCTTTTCTTCATTTGTCATTTTACTTTTTTAATGCTTATAAATAGAAAAAAGACCCAAAAAAAATAGAATAAATAATAATGTACATTATGATGCACCAACACCTTTAGCTTCATAAATATATTTAAAATTACTTTTTTCAAAGATTATTTTACTTTTAGATGTGTAGATGCTTAAAAAGTTATACTTAAAAACAGTTGTATAAACTCATTATGATTATATAGTAAACAAACATGCATAACAAACAGGGAAAACTATATGATGTGCAATATGACAAACCATAGCGAATTGAAATTTGAAGTTTAAATTTCAAATAGCTAATTCGAATATGAAAAAATAAACAAAAAACTAAATAAAAAAATGTAAATTTATTCTAGAAAAAAAACACTGCCGTACTTTTATAATTTTCATATTTGATTACTATTAAATACAAATATTCAGACACAATATAAATTTTAAAGAACAATTTATGTTTAAAAATAATTTTCATACTTTTTTAAAATGTTATAATTAATACAAGAATTTAAATTATAGAAACACCTTAAAATTAAAAAAACAATTTTTGATATTTCGTTAAACTCTATTGTATCACGTTTACAATGACTATTGTCATTACATATATCCAGATTTCCAGAAATCTTTCAATAGCCTCGCAAAACTAATTTCACAGCATTGTCTAAGTTAATGCATGTTGATATCATACCATGACATTAAATGTACTTTTACATATTTCATTTTAAATTTTCAGTATGCATAGATAGTTGTTGTAAAACTACCATAAAACAATCTTTTGTGTTGTAAACACAAAACAAAATATTATTTTACAATATATTTTACAGTTTTACAATAACCATTTATTAAACGAGAATCGAATTGCCGTTTTTTAAGTTACTTTAGAGATATTATTCATAAGTAGAAAAAACCCGTAAAGATGATGAGAATAGACAGAGCCAACCCACTAGACACGGCACTGAGTAGCATTAATGATGTTACCATTTTTTTAAGCAGGAGAGAGCGATATAAATTTTAATTTTAAATTCAATCAAAATTTAAAGTAAAAGTGCGTCTATGTAATATGTGTTCGTAATACGGTATTGACCTAAACATCAGATCAAAAAAATAAATTATTCGTACAAAAAATATATACAAACTAATAATATACTTATATTACAGGGAACATTTTTTTATATATCACTAAAATTTTTTAAATCTTTGTTTTACTCCACTTTTTCCTATATGAATGACAGTTCTGGGGGCAAGATAATTGCGAAAATGGAACCTAGAAAGTTTAACAAAAATGTTTTTTTTCAAACAAATAAGAAATAAGTTTAAAAATAAACAAGAGAGATCAGAGCTATGGGTAGCAAATTGGCAAGGAGGCTCATTTGCAAATTTAGGGACCCTTTTACAAATGTAAGGAGCCTTTTTTTTTTTAGTAACATCTAAGGTTTTTGGGTCCATATAACAGGTTTTTTTGGAAGGCAAACCTAGTAGCCCCGGCACTGAGAGAGACAGACTCTCTATATTGTAAGTTTCACGCACTCCGTAATAACTTAATAACTTAAACAAAAACTATACCTTTATAGCCTTAGAAATATTTAGTTAGAAAGCTTTATAGTTTTAGACTTTATAAACCTTTAGAAATAAATGATAACCTTTAGAAACCTTTTTAGTTTTAGAAAAATTTAGTATGGTTTAGTATTCTTTGGTTTATTATTTTTTTCTAATTTTAATTGGTTAATAATATAAATTAATATATAATTATTTTTAAAAACAAAAAAAAATGTGAAAGATTAAAAAGATTAAAACATAAAGCAACACTATTCATTGCTTTTTGTAAGTCAAATAAAGGCCTCGTGGATTTTAAGGACGCGTTTTAGAAAGTTAAGGTATAAAATAATTTCCGCATAGAAGTTTCACATTTTTTTAATTATAATTTACTATTTTAATATATATATCATTCCATGTAAAATTTATCATTTTTTAAAAAAATATATTTTGCATTAAAATACTAATATCTCCTTAACTTAACTTATTTTATATGTAAGTTTAATTTTTTTATGAATAAAATTTCTTGTTATTAGAAAATTTTCAAATAGTGTTGACAAAAAGAAATTTTTTACAGAAGAATTTTTTCACAAAAGAATTTTTTCACAAAATTTACAAAGAAATTTTACAAAAAAAATTTTTTATAGAAGCATTTTTTTTTTTTAATATGAAAGTGTATATATAAATAAAAACTGTACAATAGAAAAAACAAAGATGCTAAAGTCCATTTTTTTGGCGGTTTAAAAGTTGTAATTTTTAAGTTGTTTTTAAAATGTAATAGTTTTTATTTTGTTCTTTGTTTTTACAAACTTTTTTCTTTTTTTTTTTTTTTAATTCAATTTTTGAATCGGATATCTTGTGTACTAGAAATGTATTGGGCTGAAGTTCTGAGAGCATGTTTCTTAATCATAAAGATTTAAGATATAGGGTAGAGCCGGGCAAGTTGAGCAATTTTTACTAAATATAACAGATCTCATGAACGTCGGATTTTGTTAAGAAAAAAATATAGCTTTTAATTTTTTTTGAAAAGATATTGTCTAAAGTTTGCGGAGCTGCTCATACTGCCCAGTAAGTTGAGCAATAGTTTGTGGTAAGTTGAGCAATCAACAAATAAATGAATATGCATGGTACGAAACTTCGGTGAATCATCAATAAAACTTTCACTAACAATAAACGTGTGTATATTTATTAACTTTTTATTTTGTGCACTTTAATGAAGTAAGTAAAAGAAAAGTTAAAATATTAAGAAAACGTTATAAAATATTGAATTATTATTTTATCAACTATTTTGAACCTTGAAGCCCGATATAAAAATTACTAATTTTAAAAATTTATATAAATAATATACCGCTAAATCATTTCTTGTCCAAGTTGTTTTTTTTTTTTACGTTCGATAGTTCATTTTTATTTTTTTCAAAGCTGCTCAACTTACCCCTTCTAGACAAGGTAACACATTAGTTAGGTTTTAAAGAGAACAGTAAGACTTAGGAAAAAACGGCTAATTTTAATCGAAAGTCCAATAAATTGATAAAATATTAACACTTAAGTGATGGAAGATAAAAAAAATTATAAGTATCCAAAAGAAAAATAGCGAAACTTTTTTTTTAATTTTTTGGTAAAAAATCGAAAAAGTGCCCGTGTATCTTACTCAACTGCTTTCCAGCAATCTTTTGTTGCGCATTGTATTTACATTCTAATTCCCTAACTTTCATACATCAGATGTTTTGTCATGTGATGTGTAGTTTTTGAGATTTTTTAATTTCCCAACGAACGATTATGCTCAAATAACCCCGCTCTACCCTACTAAGTTAAAGTTAGGGAAGTAGGTTAGAGTGGCCACTCTACCCTACTAAAATAATTAACGAAGAATAGTTTTAAAACTTTTAAAACACAAACACCTATTTTTTTTAATGTATAGTTTTGTTATTTTTTTTAATATTGTGTCCCATTTTAGATTTTTAAAATAATTTTTTATTCTTTTAGTAGAAATTATTAATAATAATATAATGAAGTTGTGAGCAAAAAATTTTGGAATTTCGAAACAAATTAATCAAGAAACTGTGTTTTAAATTTTTTCAGACTTTTCTCATTTTACTTTTGATTTCCTATTTTTCTTTTCTCATTTTACTTTTAATTTCCTGTTTTTCTTTTTTCATTTTACTTCTGATTTTTTTACCTAAGTTTTTGATAAAATCTACTTTATATAATACTTTTTTTAATTTATTTATTTTTAGTTTTATATATCATCAAAAACAAATTAAAATCAGAAGCGGATTTTAGTGGTGGCCATAGGGGTTGTAGCCCTCCCTCCCTTGTGACTTTTTTTCAGAAATATTCTTTCGTAAGTTGACTATTATACAGAATTATACTATTATAGTGACAAATGAAATTGACTATTATACGTAATTATATGTATATGAACTTGATTATTACACTAAAGTACAAAAAAATTAAAAAACAAAGTTTCTTATAAATAAACATATGCGAACCTTATTTATTTTATTTTTTAGACCTTTTTAGCCCTCTCTTTGGCGAGTGACTAAACCCGCCCCTAATTAAAATTTATATGAATAACTGAAATTGCTTCTATTAAAAATTGTTTTCTATAAGCGCCATTTTAATAAAATATTTATTTACAATAGTTACGTGTTTGCAGAAAAAAGACTTAAGAGTAAATGGTAAATTGTAAGAATTATATAAAAGCGTGTACAAAAAATAAATGTGAAAGTACAAAAACAAAAGTAAAAAAAAAAGTACTCATCAACTTTTATTTAAAACTAAGTATTATTTTTAATACATTAATATAAAAAGATAAAATGTTTCAAATAAATTAATTGATTCCTGTGGGCATCTAATAAAATTTAAAACTTTTTCTTTGGTGGTACCTTTAAGCTTGTACCAAGATTAACAATCAAAACTATTTAATGCTTTTAAAATGAAATTTTAAACATTTTTTAACATTTACACACACTTTACATACATACAACACAAACTTTAACATTTCTGCATAGTTTTTATTTTTTTTCATTTTTCTCTTAATAATTACCGAGTTTTTGCTTAATAATTACCAAACTTTGCAACAATTTTGATTTATAGTCAGTTTGGAGGATTTGCTATTTTAGACACAACTTTCACGTCTTTTTTGTTTATATCATCCCGAGCCAGTTTGCTGTAATAACTTGATGATAAATTAGACGTCTACTATAATGTGATTTAGTAAAAGTTAAAACACGAAAAGTTAAAGAATACATGTCTACTATAATGTGATTTAGTAAAACTTTAAAGCCTCTTTAACATGTATTTTACTAGAATAACTTACTACTTTTACTTTTTATGACACAATTTTTGAAACAGGATTTATACCCTTAATTAATCGCCCCACTAGGGTAACAATAAACTCGGCTACCCTAATAGATAATATCATTACAACAGACATTTTTAATTAAGGTATTCAAAAAGGTATCATAAAAACTGATATATCCGATCATTTTCCTATATTCCTAATTTTAAACTCAAATTTAGAAAAAAATATTAACACCCCAATAGTTGTAAAAAAACGTATTTTCAAACAAAAAAATCTTGAACAATTTCAAGATCAGCTATCTTTACTTCATTGGAATCATATTGATTTTAATGACAATGCAACTAACATCTACGAAACATTTTATAAAACGTTGTTTTCTGTTAACGACGCTAATTTTCCAATTGTTGAAAAAATAATAAAAATAAATAAAAGCTCCAAAAGTCCCTGGATTACAAACGGATTAAAAAAATCGTCAAAAATTAAACAAAAGTTATATATTAATTATCTAAAAAAAAAAAAACACCTGTTAAAGAAAAAATATATAAAAACTACAAATATCTATTTGAAAAAAAAAGTAAAAGCCTAAAAAGAAATTACTACTAATTAATAAATTTATGTCAGTATGGCAATTAGCCGGATGACAATAAACTACAATATTAGAAAAAAAAAAAAAAAAAAAAGAACTAATTTAATAAAAAAAAATTAAAAACGACTTGAAACGCACATGGCAAATTATGAAAGAAATTACTGGAAAACAAAAATCATGGTTAGGTTTTGTGCCACAGATGATTAAAGTTGATAACGTCAGTTTATACGATCCAAAAGCCATATCTCTTGAATTTAATAAATTTTTTATTGGAATAGGTCCTTCTCTATCAAATAAGATTCCAAATACTTCTTTTAATGATTTTCTCGTACCTATCGATAATTGCATTTGTTCAGATGAGTTAACCTCAGAATTATCTTTTGAGGAATTTGAAGTAGCTTTGAATTCTTTGAAAAGAAACAAAGCAACAGAAGCAGATGAAATTAATGGAAATATAATTATAGACTGTTTCGATATATTAAAACATGTTCTTTTTAAAGTTTTTAAAGCTTCTATTAACCAAGGAATATTTCCAGAACAATTAAAAGTTGTTAAAATTACTCCTATTTTTAAAGAGGGTGACAGATCGAATATTAGCAACTATCGTCCCATCTCTGTTCTTTCGGTATTTTCAAAAATTTTAGAAAGAATAATGTCTAACAGAATATACAAACAGTTAAGTTAAGTTAAAGTTAAATTACACGGAGCGGGCGTGTTCCGTAAGCCCATCATAAGCTAGCCGTGATAGCTCGTGCGAAATTGCACGAAAGATGATGCGATGTAGTAATTATTAAAGCTGATCGAATTTTGCTTTGAAGCGATCGACACTGGTAGCACTGACTACTACGTTAGTAAATGCGTTCCATGGGTGAGCGACGCGGTTGTTGAAGGGATTATAGCGAACGAGGCAGTTGTTGTCCATTTCACGATGAAAGTGCTTGCGATGACCGTAGTTAGGTGGGATGTTGGGTGGATCTATATGCCAGCTAATTGATTCGATACTGTTTTCGAATTTATATTTTTGAATGAGGTCGCCGCGTAAACGTCTATTTAATAGAGAGGTGAGACCGAGTTTGATGCATCTTGTCTCGTAATCGAAGCACTTTGTTTCGTGCGGTACTTTGGCAACCCGATGCTGAACACGTTCTATGACATTTATGTCTTTTTCAAGATGCGGGCACCAGGCAGTAACTGCAAACTAGAGATGTGGGCGTATATAAGTGGTGTAAAGTTTTTTCCATATTTTGGTATCTCTGCTTATAAACGTGTTTTTCAATGTCCCGAGGACTTTATTAGCCTTGGCAGCGGCTATTTGTGCTTGCCTCTCATATTTTAAGTCGTTGGAAATTTGAACGCCTAGATCTTTTTCGGATGTTGAAGACTCGATTACTGTTCTAGTGACGCTACCGTTAGCGTCGTACTCGTTTATTAAATAAATGTGTGGGGAAACATTGCGCTTATTGAAATGCATGACTTTGCATTTCTTGATGTTGAGTTCCATTAACCAGGTTCGAGTCCAGGTAACAACGCTATCTATATCGGATTACAGACGAGCTTTGTTTTCAGTGGTTTTGACGACACTCAGGATTTTAGTATCGTCTGCATACATTTTACATAAGTTTTCGCGACTGATGTGTTCGGGTAAGTCATTAATAAATATTATGAACAGCGTAGGACCTAGCACTGAACCTTGCGGAACGCCACTGGTAACCTTTACCCAGGTGGATGACGTATTACCTAATATGACACGCTGTGATCTATTTGAAAGGAAAGCTTTTATCCAGTTAAGAACGTTATCTTCGATTCCGTAGGATTCAAGTTTTTGAAGTAATCTTCTGTGAGGGACTTTATCGAAGGCTTTAGCGAAGTCAAGAAAAAGAATCCAACGTTTCTCGCAAGCTTCTAGATCTACTGGAAGCTTGCGAGAAACGTTGTAGGTCAGAAAGTCCATGGCCTCAAGCAGATTCGTGACGCAGGCTTTTTTATTGACGAAGCGGTGCTGGTAATCGGCAATAAGTTTATGAGCTACAAGATGCTGCAGGATCTTTTCTTAAACAATTTTTTCCATTATTTTGCATGGTACTGAGGTGATGGAGATAGGCCTATAGTTTTCTGGGTCGAGTCTGGAGCCTTTTTTGAACAGTGGCGTCACGTTTGCCGAGAGCCACGCTTTTGGGAGTACACCTTGATCCATCGATTTCTGAAAAATGCGGGGTAGCCGCCGCATCAGCGCATGCTTTAAGCACAAATGGACTGATACCGTCACCTCCAATTGATTCATTGGTGTTGAGAGCAGATAGGTGTTTGTAAACGGAATCATAGCTGAAGATGACGGAGGAGATTAAAGCGGTTGTACGTTTAACAAAGGATGTAGTTGTTGATCTGATGGTTCGATTGTGAATACTGACTGGAACTGGCTGTTAAGTATATTGGCTATGGATGCGTGGTCGCTACCTATTTCCCCAGCGGGTGAGCACATAGAAGTTATCTGGTTACTGATGGCGCGTTTGTTGTTTACATAAGCGGTTTGGAGGTGACACGCGGAATAAATTTGTCACATAATTTGATATAGTTGTCGCAGAAGATTTGATAATATTCGTCGGCATATCGGTCTTTAAATAAACGACTTGGGAGAGTTTCTCGTTTAGATTCGCGTAATTACCTTTCCTGTATATAAATTTTAAGATGTTAAAACGGGGAGAGTTGCAGACGTTTTAGGCTAGCTGGTGTTGCCATGTCATAGTGCAGTGACCTTGCGAGGCGCTACCAAGAGAGGGACCGATAGTAATATGGCTTAATCGTTCGGTTGTTTTGGTAATTACAAGGACCGTTGGCTTGGATGAAGGTGAGATTGATAACGTGCTGGTGTAGATGTAGGTCAAAAATGATTTCGGCAAAATTAGTGCCAAAAGTAGTTTCAGCGCCGGTGGTATTGGTCCAGTCGTTGTGCCCTATGACGTCAAGAAAGTTGAAGTCACAGGTGATTATTAGACCATTAAATTTTTTGTTTTCTACAGCCGATTTCGCGTAGGAACATTATTGGTAGGTGGGCGATAGATGCAGCCGATTAGGAGAGATTCTTGTGGGAGTCTAAGTTCGAGCCAGATCTGTTCTGAGAAATTGCTTTGGAAACCGATGTGAAGTTGAAAGTAGTCAATTTCGTTGGCAAAAATGCTGTTCTTGACATATATGGCTACTCCTCCTCCACGACTAAAGCGATCTTTTCTAAAGAGATTGTAGTTGGGAATAGCTGGTGCTGAGGATTCGTCAAACCATGTTTCAGTGATAAAAATGGTGTCATAATCATAGAGGGACGTTGCTAATTCAAGTTCGGTGAGTTTATTAGGATTTTGAGATGTGGCGTTTGCATAGAAGACAAATGGGAGAAGACAAATTATTAATTACATGGAAACGGTCATGAGTTGAATGTTGCGACTTCTCATTGGTTGGTTTGGGCCGCCGCGAGCGCTTCTTTCCAGTTGATGAACGTGTGTTTTTCCAAGCCATTGATGTTGACTTTTTTGCTAACGTCGATGCATTTGTCGCTCCGGATGACAAAACGAAAGGGCTGATCAAGTTTACCGTTTATTTTAAGGCCATTGTTGAGCTTAAACTTTTCGTTGTTCAACTTGTTAAAAAGATCTTGCTCTGAAGGATTTCTGTCTGGCCGTATGAAGACACTTTTGTATGGTTCATAAGTGGCAAGGTTTTTTTGCGATTGCTAGAAGACCGTTGCGAGTTTCATTGGTTGCGAATTCGATGATAAGAGACGGTGGAGCTGGTTGAGTGGGGGCAGTGACAGTAGAAGAAGTAGATATGCTGGTGTTTGGCAGCGATTTGTTATTTTTGTTAGAAATAGAGGCAGGAATGCGTCCTACAAGTTTGAAGAAAGCAGAGTAATGTACGTATTGTAATATATCCTTTACCGATTGATCGACGACGGAAGCATCGGTACTGGCTGCGTTGGGAATTCCGGTGATTATGGCTCTTTTAGCTTTTGACTGTTGAAGCTTGGCGTTTATGTTCAGGGCATTTAAGATGGCATTGTTTGTGGCTGATCTGGGTTTGGTAAGTTGCGAAGCAAAAGATTTTAGGATTGGTTGAGAAACGGAAGGATAAACTGCCGGTGGTTGGCAGTTAGTAAGTTGAATTTGCAAGTTGGTGTTGGTTTTTTCGAGAGCTGCTACTTTTTCAAGCAGTAATTTGACTGTTTTAGCTAGAGAGCGGATCATGGCGTCACATCTTTTAGGTAAATAGCCTTGCCTTTTCCAGGACCCGGCCAATTTTCAAGCAGGTCTATTGGGTTTAAAGGAGGTGAAATTGACGACATTTCATACAATTCGTTGGCGGGCATTTTGGAATGTTGAGGATTTAATTAGATGACTGAATATTGGATTTGAGGTTTATGCTTCGGATAAGTGTTGTGGTTGGATAACAAATTTGGTTATTAAGTTGGTAGATAGTTGAAAGGATATTTTATATATAATTTTTGTATATATATAAATAATACTTATATGTATTTATATAACAGTTTTTCCGTATATATAGTTATATATATTATTAATGTTTGTCACAATCACACACACACAAATTATTTTTATGTTCAAAAATTAATTCGAAAACAACAAACAGATTAAGAATCAGGTGCAACGCAACTATAAAAAAAAAAACTACGAAGAAAGTTGAAAAACTTTTAAAATAAAATAAAAATGAAATAATTAAAATAGGTTTTCAAGAAACAAGTTAAAAACTTGTTACTTTAATAATATAAGCGCAAATCTTCGATTAATAAAGTTTATTGATAATATAGTCATATATTTATATATAAATATAGATACGAGAAATAAAAATAAAATAAAAATAAAAACACTATATATTTAGTTACTATATAGTTAGTTCGAAGCGATTGACTTTAGTCGATATAATATATTATAATATAGTATAAGGTAATGAATATTAATGTGTATTTAGAAGAAGAAAAATAGTAAAAAGGAAAGAAAATGTTAAGAGAAAAAAACAAAATAAGAAAAAAAATAGCTCAAAAACTTATGACAAAATAAAAAGCGTCTTATCTATTCAAAGCCTCTTTTGAGAAAAAAAAAACAAACAAAAAACATTTCAACAAAAATGACTTACTATATAACAAACAATTCGGCTTTAAAAAAGGTAACTCAACGGAGCATGCAATAATCCAGTTTGTGCATGAAATCTCGAAATCTTTTGAAAAATCACAATACCTGTTAGGTATCTTCATTGACCTATCAAAAGCTTTCGACACTGTAGATCACTATATTTTACTGCAAAAACTTAAATATTATGGAATTAAAGGTACTGCTTTAAAATGGTTTAGAAGCTATTTAAAAAAAAGAACACAATTTGTAATTAGTAACGATGGTTATCAAAACAATTATCTTGATATCGTATGCGGTATTCCTCAAGGCTCAATCCTCGGACCCCTACTTTTCCTGATATATATAAATGATTTGAATAAAGCTTCCAACCTTATAAAAACACAGATAATACCAACCTATTTCTCTCAAGCAGTAATATATATGAACTCTTTACCACTATGAATAAAGAACTAAAACATATATCAAATTGGTTTAAATGTAGTAAGCTAACTTTAAATATTAATAAAACCAAATGGACTTTATTCCATTCGTATGCAAAAAAGCGATTATTACCAATAAACTTGCCACAACTTTATATAGACGAAATTGAAATAAAAAATGATTCCGTTACAAAATTCTTAGGCCTTTATCTCGATGAAAACATCTCCTGGAATTAACATATTAATTATGTTGATACTAAAATTTCAAAAAACATTGTGATTATATATAATGCTCGTAACTACCTTAATAAAAATTGCTTAAGCCAACTTTATTACTCTTTTATCCACAGTTGCATAAATTATGCTAACACTGCTTGGGGGAGTACTGTTAAAAGTAAATTAAAACTTCTTTATCGTCGTCAAAAACATGAGATCCGCATAATTAACTATGCTGATCGTTTTGCACATACAAAACCAATTTTTACTGAAATGAGATTACTAAATCTATTTGAGCTCAATGTATTTAAAGTTTTATGTTTTGTATATTTATGGAGAAATAATTTATCCCTTACCGCTTTTAATAATATTTTCAAACTCAAACCTAACAATAAATACGATATGAGAAACATAAATTTTTTAAATGAGCCGTTTCGTCACACAAAGTTTAATCAGTTTTGCATTGCTTATCGTGGACCCCACCTATGGAATAATATTGTTCTGCGAAATCTCGATCAACCAACTTCCTTTTATCTTTTCAAGCTCTAGCTTAAAAAATTTATTTTTTCACTTGATAATATACTTAGATACTTCTGATATTTTGAAAATTGTTATTTGACTTGGGTTTTATTACTTTTTATTTTTTAATTTTACTTTATTTTATGTATGTTATACTTGTCTTTATTTTGCTTGCTTGTATTTTATAAGGTTCTGACGACAAGATCTTGTGATCTTCTTTCAGATCCTAGCTTATGTTAATTTATATATATGTACATCTATTCATCTGTAAGTGTATATATGCTTATATTTATATGTGAGTGTTTTTCTTATTTCAATTATACTGGTAATGGAATTTTTTTAATTGTAACACCATATATATACGGCATATAATTGTACTGTGACATTTTAATGTAAGCGAAATTTAAAAAAAAAAGTATAACCCACATGGGACTCATTTTGGGCCCATATGTAAAGCCCACATAGGGCCCACTTGGGCAAACCCATATGGGTCCCAATAGGACATGTTCGATGGGTTTCTGAAAGACAATTCAAGTATGGCGAAATCATTAAATTCGTTTTAGTTTTAAACAAAAAAGTACGTTTTAACTCAAAAAAGTTTTTTTTTTGGATCCCAATAATTCACCAATGAATCTATATCTCCCACTATACAGGTATTTCATCTCTAAATAAACATTTACGCAACAACCGCATATAATGACTGCATTAATGTTTGTTGCAATAGAACGAAGAACCCACAACGGTAAAACTGTCGCATTTCTATTTTTCATTGTTATGAAACACAAAGTCGTTGTCTTCTATTCTTGGTCTCATGCTCCCATTTTTTCTACTAGAAAAAAAAAAGTTGCTTGAACGAGGTAACAAGTTTGCATTATTAAACTGATTGGTTGAATAATATTTGCTTAGTAAGCTGATTGGTTGGATAATATTGGATCAGTATAGATTTTTAAACTTAAAGTAACAAATAAAGTAAAGCTTTTACATTTTATAGCTTTTAGTTTTTAAGTACTGTAGCACTCGCAGTATTTACTCTCCACATTTGATATTGAGATTTGTTTTTTTTTTACAGAAATTTAATAGCTCTTCATAGTTTGATAAAATATATCGGACAAAAATCTTTAATAAAAGTCTGGTAATATAGTTGGTTTATAAAAGTTTAATTTTTCTGATATAATCCATGGATATAAGTTACATTACTCATTTTCTGAGAATGTTTTACATTCTATCAATTTTCCTACGGACATTTGTTTTTTAAAGTTACGTTCTAAATGTCTTTTAAACGTTTTTTAAACGTCAATTAAACGTTTTTTGCGTATGAATGTTTAGAAGACGCTTAAAAGACATTCAAAATAATTTAGAACGTAAATTTTAAAAGCTGGATTGGCTATAGTGAGACACGCATTACATTGTACCGGTTAGTACACCCGGGTTGAATGATTGAGTAATGAGTAACCGTTGTTTATACTTAAAACAGAATCAGTATAACGGCTTTCCCTAGCAAGTCGTTTTACCGATTCTAAAATCATTGAAATAGTAACAACAATGTCGTCTCGTTATAAATATCCTTCATTGTCATTTTAATGTCATGATATTTTTATTATATTTTCATAATAAACATTTATGGATACACTATAGTTTATCAATAAATGTTTATCTACATAAGAAATATCCAAACAGCAAAGCCAGACAAATGTAATCCCGCAAAAAATTTTAGAACTACCATTGCTAAAATTACAAAACTTTATTACAGCGCACTAAAATGAATTGACATGTTACTTTTTGGAATCACCGCTGAATGTCAACGGAAATATGTTAGAGTTTAATGAGATAACGCCAAACGTTACTCCAAGCTTTCTGAAATATAGCGCAAGTACATCTGCATACCTGCGACAAAAAGTGAAAAAAATTTTCAATTGCTTCAAACATTCTTTTCCTTTTATTTTTGCAACAATAGTTCTTCCCTCGACTTAAAACTGTATCGGTTTAATCTTTAGATATAAATGCAAGCTCGATGGAACCACTTTAAAAATGTCACGTTTTTGCGTCACATCACGTTTTTGCGTCTTTTTTGTTTTTTCAAAAATAGTTATCCTCAAAATCTGCATAAATTTTTTTAATTAAAAAAGATTCATCTTATTTTTATTTTAAATAGATATATTAACACGGTGTTTATGAAAAAAAATGTGTTTTAATTTATTTTGTTTATTTGTAAATGTCTTAAAATTGTTGGTATTTTTTAGACGTTATTCAAATTTTAGTCTCTTCCTTGTTTCAAATGATACAAGAAGATCGTTTCATATTATAATTTTTGTATTTACTAAGCGATAGTACTTGTTTGAGAAAAAATAAATTAAGTAAAAAACCCTTTGTTTGACGAGTACCTGCACCGTCATTTATACGATTTTCATTAGCCTTATTTAGAGAAACTAAAAATTATGATTTAAGTCCTCAATAGAAAACAAAACATTTATGACGTCATATATTTGACGTCACTTTGTATTTACTTTTTAATCAAAAATTTTCGTCTTAAATATTTTAATGAAGCCTATTTTTCTATTTGAAATATGGCTCACTCTGATAATATCAATTTCAACTCATCAAAAATAGACAATTCCCAGTTAGAAGACAATACTTCAATTGATCAATCGAACAGTAGCTCAGCAACAGTTACAACAACAGTCAAATGCAGTTCAAAAGTAAATGATTTTGTAATGTTACTAAAACATGGCTATGTGCTTTTTAACAAAAAGTTAGGCGAAGGAACGTATTCAAAGGTCAAACACGCATATTCTAAAAAGCAAAACCGAGACATTGCTATTAAAATTATCAACAGAAAAATTGCCCCGAAAGAGTTTTTAAAACGCTTTTTACCTCGGGAGTTGGAAATCATTGGCAACATTGAACATCCGAATATTTGCAAATGTTTTGAAGTGCTTGATGCTGGTTGCAAAGTATATTTGTGTCTGGAATTTGCGCAAGGAGGAGATTTGTTGGAATACATTAAAAAGCATAAGATAATGTCAGAAAGCGTAGCTAAAGTTTTTTTTTCTCAGGTCATATTATGATTATTTTTATATATTAGTATTATTTATTTTTTTAGTCAATAATTAATAATTATTTAAAACATATTTTTCAAATATTTTTTTTGTGTGTTAGGTGCTTGATGCTATACTTTATCTCCACAGTAAAAACATTTTGCATCGCGATTTAAAATGTGAAAATATACTTATTGGAGATAAACTAAAACCCCTTCTAGCAGACTTTGGATTTGCAAAGTACGTTAAAAACAATGATCTAAGTAGGACGTTTTGTGGAAGCTCTGCATACGCCTCAATTGAAATTCTTAAAGGTATTTTCCATTTGAAGCTTGAGCCAAGTCTCATATATACTTGTAAGGCAACTCTATTTCTTTACCAAAATTAAAAAAAAAAACCATCAGTATGTAGTTGTACCTTGTCATAGAATTGTTATCAACTTTAAAGTAATCTATGTGTTTATATAAAATAGATAAATAACCATATAACTACACAAAAAACGCATAAAATTATATATTTTTTTTATAATTTTACATTTGTTGGTCGTATTACAACTATATATTGCCAAAAAAAAAAATAAAAAAATAATAATGATAATAATAATAAACTTTCACAAATATAAAATAAGGTATCTGAAAGAAGATCAAAGGATATTGTTGTCAGAACCTTAAATAAGCTCAAACAAGCATTAACAGTATCAAATTTTTACAAATTTCATATATATATATAATCCAAATATATATTATATAATCCAAAGAGAGATCACGCGGATCTACTCACCAATATTTTATATAAACGTATACGTTAAGTAAAGAATATAAAATCAACAAAATAAGTAAGAATAAACTTTTTACAAATGTAAATAAGAAAAGGCAAAGTTATTAATTCATATTATTAATAATAACATAACACGTCTAATGAAAAAATTAGGGTTTTTAATTTACTTTTAAAAAAACGATTGTGTTTGTGTATTTGTGTAATTATTTGATTTAAATGCAGAAAAATAATTGGATAACATAATTATGTATGAATAACTATAAAAATAAATTAAACATATTATAGCTAATACTTTTTTAGAGCCTTATGTTTGAAACAAAATAACTTGTTTACGGCTATGGAGTATCTGTAATTATTTAACTGCCTTTTAATTTACTAATTTATATTAATCCACTCTTAGGAATTGCATATGATGGGAAATGTGCTGAAGTGTGGAGCTTAGGATGTATTCTTTACATTATAACAACAGGTAACATGCCTTTTAATGATTTTGATAAAGTTAAACAAATCAAACAAATGGAACGTGGTCCAGCGTACCGTAACTTGCAACAACCTATATCAAATACACTTCGTCAGTTAATATCACGTATGTTAGACATTGATCCGAAAACTCGAGTTACCTTAAAAGAAATTGGAAAACTAAGTTGGATGAAAGAATAATTTAAAAAATATTTTTATTTATTTGTGTAATTAATGTGTTATTACTTATATTGTTAGTGCGTTAAATATTAAATTGTAAAAAAAAATCAATCAATTGTAAAATTTAACACATTTATATCTTTGAGATTGTTTAACGCTTTTTCACTCGTAAACAATAATTTTGCAAAACTGAACCAATTTTTTTTCGGGTAGGTACAATCGGCAGAGCAGAGCAGATTGGCAGAGAAGATCATTGTAATGTTGATAGCGGCAGAGCAGATTATCCAAACAGCCATTTTCTAATGTGTGATCTGCCAAATATTATTTGGCAAATCACACATTATTCAAATATTATTTGGCAGATCACGCATTATTAAAATATAATTTTGCAGATCACAAAGTAGAAAACGGCTGATTGTCTGTCTGTGATAATCTGCTCTATCGTTATTATTATCACAATGATCTGCTTTGCCAATCTGCTCTGCCGGTTGCATTATGATCTGCCGAAATATTTGGCAGATCACACATTAGAATACGGCAGATCACTCTTTTTTAGGAAAAGTATTGCGACAATAAAAAACGTTTATGTTTAAAAAATCAACTCATAGTTTATTCTATTCGAAGTCAAATATCGTTTTTCATAAAAATATTTGGCAATCACATTATAAAAATTCTATTATATGATCTGCCGAATTATTTGGCAAATCACACATTAGGAAACGGCTGATTGAATAATCTGCTCTGCCGTTATTAATATTTCAATGATCTGCTCTGCCAATCTGCTCTGCTCTGCCGATTGTACCTACCCTTTTTTTTCTTTAACCGAATTAAATTTTGAACGCAAACAACACCAAATTTTTGTGTTAGCTAGCAAAGCCGTTTCTATGAAGCCACTTATAAAGTAGAAGTATAACCGTATAGTAAAATCAAATTTTTTTTTTTCAAGTTGTTTAAGGTGCCCCAAGAAGTCCTTACGGTCTTATCACAGAGCACCGCGGAAGAGCATTTAATAGGAAGTTCACGCCTCCTTCCTAACCGATGTCGTCAAACTTGCCCAGAGGTGGGGTTTGAACCACGGATCTTACGTTTCTAAGACAAGTGCGCTACCACTGCACCACGGCTGCTCGGAATTTAAAACACTATATTAGTAAATTCTAATAGTTAATTTAAAAAACCGTATAGTATAAATACTTTTAACATACATAACCTTGGAACTAATAAGATTTTCCTTTTTTCCTATAATGAGACAGTTGCAAAAAAAGGTTCTAATGATGTAGCATCAATTTCGCTGCACTACTTCACTATTGCCTTCAGAAGTCAATAAACTCAACTTTAACTCTTCTATGATTCATCTCATGGACAGAATAAAAATTGGACTATATTGCGGTTTTTGAACGACATGGTCTACCAGAAAAACAAATTTGAAAAATATTAAACTAGCTTTTCCAATCAGAGGACATTCCTATATGGAGTGTGATATGACTCTGATAAATCAAAAGCTTCATATAGACTTATCATTATATATGAAGACATTTTGAGAATGCCAGAAAAAACCCTTCTCCTTTTCACGTAATTTAAGAAGAAAACATCATGTTGCTAAATATAGAAAAACACATTAAACCTTTCTTTGTTACAACTTCCTTAATTAAAACCCAGACACTTCGAGAAGTTATTATCTCTAAAAACCATGCATATAAAATTCTTTTTAGAGAGAACTAGAACGAGCAATTCTCTGAGGGGAATTGATCAGTTAAAAAGAGAAAAATGTCATTGGAGCTCCTTCAGCCTTTAAATAGAGTGCATGTACCTCTTTCCTCATCAAAGTATGAAGACCCATTATTTCAAATGTTTTTGCAAGCAAGACGCATAAGAACTTTACAACTATTTTCCATATCAAAGAGGGATCAATCACCACATTTAAAATACAATATTTTGGGATAAAATGGCTGCTGGGATAAATAAGTTGTGGTTTGTGAAAAGAAACTACAGGTTAAATTGCTATATATATATAGTTTGGAAATTTATTATTAACAGAATATAATACTAACATTTTAACAGAATCGATATTTTTTTGAGAATTAATAGTCTTTTCAGATAATTTTTACAAAAAATGTTCTTTTTTGTTAGTACAATTATAAAACTTTGAAAAAATTTAAAAACTTAAATAAAAGTTCAGAACTTCGAATTTTAATTGAATGTGTCAAATATTATTCAAGTAAACATTTTCACATATACATCATTCGATTAAATCCTATTTAACAAAGGAGAACTATTTCCATATTCCTTTGTGCGTCTATATTACCTAAATAGCATTATTTGTGTACCAATTATTTATAATACCCAAAAAAATTATACAATAATTGATGTGCCATAAGAATTATTTGTATAACAATTATTATAAAAAGAAAAAAGCTAAAACCAGATTATGCCGGGTTTTAACAAACAATCGATTAAATTTTTTAATGAAGTTTTATATTAGGTCAACATCATAACCGAAGTTGAGCGAATACTCGATATTGAGTTTTGTTTGAAACCAACTAATAATTTTGTAGCAAATAAATTTTACGATGAAAAAAACACCCCATTGCCAATTAAAAAAAATTCAAAAACCGGTTTTAATTCAATCGCAAAATCGAAAAAAAAAAAAAATTATGTAAAAGCGCTATCAAGTTGTTTTGATAAGAATTAATCAAAAAAAAAAAAAAATTAAAAAAAACTGGCGTGAATAAGGCATAGTTTTGGACGAAGATGGGTTGTGAGAAGGAAGGTGGTTAAGTAATTTTTGCCGTTTTATCACTTTTCTGACGTCACTCAACAATGTTATTAAATACTTTTTTTCATGTAGATTCACTATAATCACAATAATTCAAAACACTTTTTCTATTAGTTAATATGTATTTAAGCCTGGTATATGTTTTGCGTGTGTGTATATTATTGGAAAAAGTTTTTTTTATAAAATACAACAAATATTTTTTGGACAAATAATCTAATGTTGTAAAAGCTAGCTTACTGGAGATGGGGGAGGCGCAAAATGCGTACGAATACTATTACCATATGCTACAACACTAGTTTCTGTATCTGAGGAAGGCCTATCTTCCTCTGACAAATAGTTTGTGCACGGCGTAGGAGGTGGATCAAATATTAAAAGTCGATTGTTAACGTCTCCGTAATTTCCCTCTCTTTCGTAAGAAGAGTCCAAGTCTGATTCCTCCGTACATAACCATTGTCTTTGTAAGGAATCAACTTTAGAAACTCCTTTTCCAGAAATATGGGAGCCGTTAATTTTATTAGAAGTGTTATTGCGAATGTTGCGGTTTCTACTTCGCACTCGCTTATTGCTGTTATTATGAACTTGATGAGAATTATTTGAAATGCTATCTAAATGGTACCAATTTGCTTGTAAATGTTTGTTAATTGGGCAATACAATTCTAACTCATCTAATGAAGCTAATGTAGGTGGTGGAGCATCGTATTCTTCCCCAGTTTGACAACTACACTGATCACACGATGTGTAATCGTACGTTCTAGGAGCATCAGAAATCACTGAAAATCCCCGATCAGTCGTTGGCGATGGAGGAGGATTTAAAGGAATATGGCTATAATCGGAAACGACAGAAGAAGCACCAGTAACGGTATTTCTATCATAAAACGATTTATCTGTATTTTTTGACATAGTAGATACGTACGTCGATATGGAACTTTTTGTATAATTACTTTCACCAGTTAATGAACCAATTTCAGAACTAAGTTGATTCAACGGCCACATTGACATTTCTTGTTCTCGAGAAACAGTTTTTTTCGATTGTCGAATTCGGATGAAAAAAAACAACGCAAAAATAAGTAATATTATGCAAACAACAACACCTGATATTATTCCAGCTGCAATGCTAGTCTCTTTAGTCTGTTGAGTTAGTTGAACTTTAGTTAAATTTCCTAAAGAAAAAACACAAATAACGTATTAAATAGATAATAAATTTAAATTTACAAAAAATTCTACACACTCCTCATTTTTAGAGGTTTTAAGTTGAAGTTATTTTTACTTAAGATTTTTTTAACTCTTTCGAGCAGGTTGACATGAAATAGGAACCGTTGAAAACGAATTAAAAACCGCATCTTTTTTTATTTTTTGACCATTTTTCTTAATACTTAAAAACCTTCAAAAAATGAGGGGGTCCTAAAATTATGTGGTTGTATCTTTTGAGCGTCAAAATATATTTTGATAAAATTTAAAACCTAATTACAATTTATAATGGGATTTTTCATTTTCAGCATTTTTCAAGGGTATTCATGCACCTGTGATTTGAATGCCGTGATTTTTAGCAAAAAAATATCATTTAAATGAATATTAGAAAAAATAATAGTTGCAATTATCTTCTTGTCAAAAATCTATTAGGAATGCAACAAATTTTCCATCTCTACTGACACACACAAAACATGAATAAATCTCCAATAACAAATTCAGACAAATGAAATGCCACAAACAGTATTATCATATTATATGTTACAAAAAAGACTTGGTATTTTTTCAATCTAAATATATTCTTGAAAAATCTTTATACAATCTCGTTGAACTGTATTCAACAATCATAGCTTTTCACCGTGATGGACGTTTTTCTCAGACACAACGAACCTTTTCAGTGTCTTGTTTAAGTTTTTATGCACTGCTTCAGATATTTGTTCTGATGTAATACCAAACGGGATGTTCCTATCGAGATACTCCTTGAGATGGAACCTGATTATGTGAAACTTCCATCCAAGTGAAATCTTCATTGCGAATACATCATGGACAAATACTTTTAAGCGAAGCATGGAGTCCTCAAACTTGCTTTTCTTTTCTTTGTAGGATATATCAAGTTTCATCCCAAAACAGCATTCAGCTACTAAATCAAACAAAAGCCTTTATCATAGAAAATAACTTATAGGTATTGCTTATTTAAAATATAAAATATAAATGAAATAAGGTACTAATAATCCAATGATGATGTTGATCCATTTGAGATCAGAAGCCAAGGTAAACTTTAATTGGTTGAGTTTGGTTAGTTTAATTGGTTGGTTTAATTGGTTGGTTTTAATTGGTTGAGTTTGGTTGGTTTTAATTGGTTGAGTTGAAGGAGTTGGAAAGTGTTTTCAGATTGTGATGACTCTTTTCTAAGTTTCGAACTATACCTAAGACAATCACTTTATTGACTCCGGTGTACTTCTGGTTTCTTGGTTGAAAATCTAATACTGATGGGTCAAACACGTTCATAACAATCTTTAGAAATCCCTGCCCTCCATCAATACCAACACGTACAACAGAATTAAAAATATCTAATTTCCTGAAGGAACAAACTTCAGTTACGAGCATAGATAGGTCAGTACAATAAACAATATCTTTTTCAAAAAAGTTTTTACCGAACCTGACATTTTATCACATCGTAAAACCTATTCAAGTAGCGTGACCTGTTCGTAATTTCAACATAGGCGCTCTCTTGTATTCCAGATTGTCCAACATCTGTTCTTATCTCCTTCATTATTCCTAACACAGCGCAATTTGGAAGATCGTGGTTTATCTTCAAGTTCAGGATTGTTTCACTTTTTATATGCTTTATAGGTGATAGGTCTCTGCATACTTTAACAGGAAGAGCTTTTTCTTCTGTCGCAAGTTTTATTTTTTTACTGTCACCAAAAACAGATATTTCTTTTGCGTACAAGAAACAACTCACTAGTCAGCGATGTTTTGATTTTTGAAGTAAATACAGGGTTTATGCGAAATATAAAACATTTTTTAAGAAAATATAAAACATTTTTTAAGAAAATACAAAACATTTAAAAAAAATATATAAAACATTTTTTAAGAAAAAAAACAAATTTTAAGAAAATATAAAACATTTAAAAAATAAAATAAAACAAATTTTAAGAAAATATAAAACATTTAATTAGTTAATTAAATGTTTTATATTTTAAATATAAATCATTTAATTACTTAATTACTCTAAAAATATTTGGAGTTTATGAGGTTTATTCATAACAAAGAAGATAACTATAAAAATAAAAAAAAGAACGACAGTAGTTAGTTAGTTGGTAGTTGTAAGTACCTTAAAAGAATAATTTTTTGAGTCTATTATCAAACTTTTTATCATACTTTAAAATTTGGAATCAGACTTTTATGTTTGGAATAAAAGTTTTATATTTATAAAATATTTAGATTTAATATGGTAAATAATGTTCGTTATAGTTTTAAGTTTATATTAAGTACAATGAAAAATATAAAATTACTAAATATTAAATATTAAATAAATGCTTTTTTTATCTAGAGAAAACTTTTTAAATGCTATATACAAGTCATGTCTTACTATACTTATAAATAAAATTTATCAAGCTTTATTATTCAAATATATTATTCAAGCTTTATTTTGTTGTTTTAATCAATAAATGGAAAAAGAGTCTTACTATACTTATAAATAAAATTTATCAAGCTTTATTATTCAAATATATTATTCAAGCTTTATTTTGTTGTTTTAATCAATAAATGGAAAAAGAGTCTTACTATACTTATAAATAAAATTTATCAAGCTTTATTATTCAAATATATTATTCAAGCTTTATTTTGTTGTTTTAATCAATAAATGGAAAAAGAGAAAGAAAAAAAGAACACTTATTACAAAGGATATTGCAAGAACCATATGAAAGTCAATTCTTAAAGAAATAAAGTTAAAAGAAATTGCGGAAGAAGTTGAAATATCAGTTTCTGCAACACGTTCTATTTCTGATAAAATCAGTAAAGGACTTAGTGATGATGAAATTGCATCAGTAAGAAAAGGAAAGCACAGCTCTTATGACGAGACACTTAAATCTGAAATTTGATTGTTAATTGAGCATGATTTATCTTATACATTAGCATCATTGAGAAACATTCTTGTTGAAAGGAATATTAATGCATCATACCAACAATATCTAAATATTTGAAGACGATGGAGTTCACTAGAAAACGACTTACATTTGTACCAAAAGAAAGGAACTCGATGCAAAACGTTGATTTAAGACAAAGTTTTTGCAGGACTATTAATTCGATTCCTGACAATAACTCAGTGTTTCTAGATGAAACAGACTTTAACTTACATACTTCTAAGCAATATGGCTATTCTATAAAGAATACAAAATATTTTGTTACAGTGCCAGCAAATCGTGGAAAGAATGTAAGTTTAATGGCCGTTATAACAGTTAATAGTATTCTAAGCTTTAAGATAGTGGATGGTGCCTATAATGGCAATCTTTTTTGTGATTTTATAACCAACAATTTAAGACTGTATTTCCAAATGAATCCCCATTCTGTACTTGTATTGGATAATTGTGCATTTCATTGTCAAAGAGATGTAATCAATTTGCTCCGCCAATCCAATATATCAGTTTACTTTTTGCCACCTTATTCAACGCAATGGAAACCAATCGAGAAATACTTTAGTTGTCTTAAAGCTAATTATACTTCTATAATACCGTTTCCAAAAACTAGCAATGAAGTTAAGGCTACTTTAAATTCGCTTATACCGACAATCGGCTTTGATTTTTGTGGTTGGTATTGTAATATGAGAAGATGGGTCTAGAAAGGCATAGCAAGGCAAGAATTTTGTTAAATTGGATACTTTGTTATTTATATTATATCTTTAAATATAATGAATTATAGTTATAAAAAAATACTCTTTACTCTCTAGAAATTTATGAATAACTTTATACATCATAAACGCACTATTAAATCAACTAAAATGTTTTATATTTTCTTAAAAAATGTTTTATATTTTCTTAAAAAATGTTTTATATTTTTTTAAAAAGTGTTTTATATTTTTTTTAAAAATGTTTTATATTTTTTAAAAAAATGTTTTATATTTCTCATAAACCCTGTAAGGCGTGAAGATTTTGAACAGTTTTTTTTTGTTGTTGCAAGGATGACGAATACCAGGACCAGCAATTTGACAGCATTCTGAGCAAAATGAATTTCTTTTTTCGAATGCAATCTTTTCAGATACTACGCAGGTGAATTCAGAAAGATTAAGTGTACCACTACTTTTAGTACACTAGGCAGCAAATAGCACAATTACAGTTGCCATCTTTTTGTTTAATTCTTCCCAACTTTTAACTTAATCACAACCATTTATCCAGGAAGTCTCCACAACTTTAACGATCGCTTTACCTTTCTGTTTTAAATATAAGTTTGTCGTACAGCTTCCGCATATTCCAGACGGATAAGAACTTAGGTTCAGACTGAATCCAGGGTCTACAAAGTCTTTGATCAGATGAATCAATGAAGCAATCTTCTCCAAAGATAAACATATTTTGTATTTATTGACACAACAAAAACATATCCATCTCCTATTTTCTGAATGAGATCTTGCTTTTTGCAGACTCATTTTGTACAAAAACATTTTTATTTAGTATTTTCTGTATTAGGTTATTTAAATTTTATAAATCAATACTCTAACAAATTGTTTAATTTAAACAAATTATCAGATGATTGACGTAATTTATTGAGACTAATTTGCCTAAATTGTTGTGTTTATGCCTTTAGTTTGATATTAGATCATTTGTAATTAGCCTTTAAATAAAATTAACTTCAATTTCAGGCACAAATCATGTGGTTTGCAAATAAGAGTAGAAATACCCTTAAAAAATGCCCCCTGCATCACTCTGGTTGAGGGAAAGTAATTTTTGAAAGAAAAAAAAAAATTTATCTTGAATCCAATTATAAATTGTAATTAGGTTTCAAATTTTAACAGAATATATTTTGACGCCCAAAAGATACAGCCACATAAAATTTAGAATCCCTTCATTTTTTGAAGGTTTAAAGTATTTAGAAAAATGGTCAAAAAATGAAAAAAGATGCGGTTTTTAATTTGTTTTCAATGGTTCCTATTTTTCATGTCAACCTGCTCAAAAGAGTGGTTAAAAAAATCTGAAGTAAAAATAGCTTCAACTTAAAACCTCTAAAAATAAGCAGTGTACAGTGACACATCTTGATACATTTATACGGCGTCATTTCTAATATCAAAATTCAACCAAAGCATTTTTATTAAAACACAAACCAAGAATACTGCATAAAACCGAAAATGTCAATATTGAAACTACATTAAAAAATGACAGTATCGGTTAAGATCAAAAAAAGAGATTTGAGTGTGCCAAAATACCCTAAAATCATTGTCAACATTACACGCTTAAAATTTGTCATAATAATGAAGGCATGTTCATTAGAGTAAATATTTATTTAAATAAACATTAAGTATCAATTAAAACGTCCTTATAAGCAGTTATTGACATCAATTTGACAAGTACATCAAAACGCAGTTTTGCATTTTTTTTTGATTATCAACTTTCTTAAGCTACAATTGTTTTAAACAAGTTTTACTGAGAGTCATTTTAAATAATATTGTTTGAATTAATATTTTTTTTTAGTTCCATGCAGTTAAAAGTATTTCCATACAGTTAAATGTATGTGTAATCCTTAGGTTTTATGCATCAATAGCAGACAGTTTTTTATATACTTTTTTCTTGTTAACTTTAACTAATATGTAGTAGATAAAATATTCTCCAATATTTCCCTAACATTTCATTATGTGAACCTACTGTTCAATGTATGTAAATAATAAATATATTATCACTTTTTGCCCTTCATTACTATCAATTGACAAGAAATTCATTAAACTATCAATTGATGAAAAATAATGTGCATTTAAAAAATATGTTTTGTAAAAAAATATTACATAAAATCTTTCTATACTGTTATAATATCAAAATTGTGTAAGTATATATGTTATATTATGACAAGAACATTAAAGATGCTGTTTTTAATTTGATAACAGATTTAAGGTTGCCTTAAAAAAACTTTTTCGTAAAAACCACGAAAAGCTGAAATGTGAATCCAAATCATTTGTTTTAACTTTGATTTTTATTCTATCTTATGTAATTATTTATAGAACAAAAAATAGATCTTTATATTTTTTTTATTTGAAATACTTTCATCTATGTTTATAAAACTTTACATTGTGTGAAACAACCATGACATTTGGTATTTTTAGTATTAGAATAAATTTTTTCAAATTTGATAAAAGATTTATCAATTAAAAAATTATATTTTTTTGGTAAAATTAAAAAAAAAAAAAAAAAAACAGAAGTATAAACAGTACTGTGATAATATAAATAAAAACAACTATATTCTTATCTAATTACTGTGATGCCCTTTTATCTAATTACTGTGATGCCCAAAAAGATTTTATAAAAAACAATGATAAAAAAAAAAGAAAATAGAGTAAAAAATAACTTTAATATAAAATATCTAAATTTTACATTAATATAAAATAATTAATTTTTTGCTTACGGAAATTCAAAATACACAAGTGACAAGGAAAGCTAACCTGTTGATTATACACACATGCATAAATACATACATACATACATAAATACATACATATTTATATATATATATATATATGTGTATATATAGGTGTATGCATATATACATATATACATATATATATATATATATATATATATATATATATATATATATATATATATATATATATATATATATATATATATATATGTATATATATATATATATATATATATATATATATATATATATATATATATATATATATATATATATATATATATATATATATATACTTAAATTATATATTTACTTTTTTTGCAGTTAAACTCATCAGAGGCATCAAAGCAGTCTGTTAACCCATCACATATTTGAAAATCATTAATGCATCTTCGGTAGTCATCTTTGCAGTGGAACTGATTTTGGCCACATAAATCTACTTAAACAAAAAAATTAATCAACAAATTTTGTATTCACACTGATTTTTTAATATAAATTTTTTTACAAAAAATAAAAATAAATAAATTGTAAACTTTACCACAATTATACTCGTCTTCTCCATGAGGACAATTAACTTTACCATTGCATCTTTTACTCACATCTATGCAACCTTTACTTCCACATGCTATAAAGCCTGTATTGCATGGTTGGTAAGGGTAAGCTGATGAAGAAACAAAAACTTTATTAAAACGCAAGCAAATACATACTTTTTTCATACAATTCAATGATTTAAATGACTGAAGGTGATAATTATAAATGATGAGGGAAGCCAAATGAGTATGGTCCGAAGAAAATATATATATTTATATATATATATATATATATCCTTAACTCTTGTATCTCACACAGTTACATGTTAAAGAACAAGGAAGAACAACGTTAAATACCTTACCTTTAAAGAAACTAAAAAAAAAATCTGTTTGCTTTATATAAAAAAAAACAGATTGTTAGTTTTTCCAAGTTGTTAAACATTTATTATACGAGGTATGTCATTAAACAAATATTACAAAAATAAGGTTGTTTTTGGTAAAGTTTCTAAATTATATATTTTTCTTGATTTATATATTTTTATTATATTATTTATTTATATTTATGTGTTATTTATGTTATTTATGTTTATGTGTTAAAGTTATATGGGTTTATATTTTGTAAGTGTGTAAAAATAATTTATGTGTTTGTAAATATTTTTTCAAATTGTTGTGACTTGGCTTAGTTTACAGCAAGAGTGTTGACCTTGCTAGCTATAATCATTATAGCTAAGTTCACATTATAATAATGATTATTATAATGTGACTTGGCTTTGTTGGGAACAAGATTGTGGTCCATGCCAGTTAAGTGGTGTACTGTCATGATGAAACACATAAATTAAACCTGCTTGAAGTTACTGTAGTCATAAAAAGTGTTAAAAAATATTGTTTAAAGAATGTGTTTATTAGAAATGTTAAAAAGATATATAGTTTTTTAATATCTATAATTTTTTTAATATTTATAATTTTAGTTAAATTTTATTGAACAGATTTATACTTCATTAAATATTTATATACTGTTACTTTTTTGAGTAAGTTTGTTTAAAAGATATATACTCAGTTCTTTAATAATTTATGCTTTTTATGATAAATTTTGTTAAAAAACTGTCTTCCTTTTTACAAATAGCTCCTCCCCATTTAAACATTTAAGAGTCTTTATTTCCTTCATTAAATATATTTAACTTAATTTTAATGTTTTTTTTTTAAAGGTATGTGTACAAAGTGCCACATAAGTTTTAGTAACTTTCATTAAATTTTCAGGATTTTTTATAGAGAATGTTTTCTCCATATTAGTATTTTAATGTTTTACATATTGACCTTTTTTCTTTAGAATATTAAAAATATAAAAAAAAAATTAAAACAGTTTAAGAAGTTTCAATATCTTAGGTTTCTTCACTTAAAGCAAATAAGATTGTTTAGAAAGGTTTTTTATTATTAGTTTTGTATTTACTTATTAATTGGAAATCTCGCATTAATTGCATTTCAAAGTAATGAAAGGGGTTTTTTGACAAATATTTACATTTTACCATTTAATGTTACCAGTGCTTGCTGAGCAGACAGCCCTTATAACTTTTAAAACATTTTTAAGTTTTATTAAAAACTTTTTGTTGTTTTTTGATCAAATACTAATAATATTTTTATCAAATTTTTTGTCATTAAATATAATATTACTCAGTTATTAAGATTATATCTATTTATTTATAACTATAGTTCTTGATAGAAACATCTTTACACATTGCCATTGTATTTTAAAACATTTAATTTAAATATGACTAATACTAGAGGCTGAATATAATTAGATTATTATATTATACTTTGTTTTATTTAACATAAGTTAAGAAAGAAAATATTCAACATCATATTTACACACTCCTTTTATGCTTAGTTATGTCTAATAATTAAAGAAGTAAAACTGTAAGGCTTTGTTGAAATTAAAGAAACCTGGCAAGGCAAAATGAATTTAACCGTTACCAAAATGAAAGAGATAAGCTTATTCTAGCTGAGGCAAATTGTCCTTGAAATGAAAGAGATAAGCCTAGGTGTGCTGAAAAAAACTGCCGTCGAAATAAAAGATACCAGGATAAATGTTATAATTACTTTTTATTTTTTGCTTAGCCAAAATAGCTCATCCCTCAAAAAATTGCATTTCTGTTTTAGTTTTTATGGGCAAATTTTGCATTGTGTTGGAAATTTAAGGTCTGAAGAAGGTTTTCTACTCATGTATTGTCAGTTAAATATATATGATCCTAATGTAGCAGTGTCAATCAGAATGTAGCAACCTGGTAATGATGGCTGTATAGATGAGTTAATGCAACTCTTACAAACTTTAAATAATCAAGAAAATCCATTTGCTTCTGCATTTAAAAACATGGCAAAAGTAGATGAGAAAAACGATGATGGCACTATTAACTGGAGCATCATGTTACTCTTTATCCCAGTATTATAGTTGTAGATTTGCTGTTAGACAAACTTTTAGTGCTTAATACAAACGAATTAGTCCTACTTAATTAGTGTTTAATTTGATGCTGCTTACTCATTCGTTTAATTTGATGCTGCTTACTCATTCGTACTTATTGATGCTGCTTACTCATTCGTTACTCATTAGTGTTTAATTTGATGCTGCTTACTCATTAGTGTTTAATTTGATGCTGCTTACTCATTCGTGATGCTGCTTACTCATTCGTTATTCATTTGATGCTGCTTACTCATTCGTTTGACTCTGAGTTTTTAAAAAAGATTTGTTACGCTTGACCATATAATATATCACTTTTAATTTTTGACTACATGATAAAGTATTCTCAAATCTTTATTATCTCTATTATAATCTGTAATATCTGTTGAATCAGTTATAAGATCTTTAATTTTACATTAGATAATTTAATGCAATTATAAATTCTATGTCATAAATGTGAAAACACCTGTAATATAAAATGTGCCTCAATGTATGCTATGGGTAAGTGGTTATGTTGTTTCCATGGCTTTAAGGTGTTGTGACTTGGCATGTGAATTTACAGCAAGAGTGTAGTATTATTATCAGGCTTGGTCGGGAAACGGTAGCGATCGCTCTCAAATACTGACCACGGAAATTATATTTTGTTGCGAAAAACTGGCCAGGTTTTTTAGTCGTTTTAAGAACATTTAAGTTTATGTACGAAACAAAAAATTTTTGTTGTACGGACATACATGGAAACATTACAAACTTCAATGTTCTCAAAACATCTTTGTGCAAAAGAATAAAAAGAATATTTGCGAACATTAAAAACCCGCCAAATTAACGAAAAACTAATTCTATTGGTTCAAAAAATACGCTGACTTAGCGAAATAAAGTTCTAGAATATTCTGTTGAAATGTTTTAGAAATAATATTAATCACGATTTGTTACGTTTTGAGATTTCTAGTTTTCTTGTTTTAAAGATATATATTATTTGTTTACAAAAATAAATATTTTAAATATATATTAAATTGTCAAAATTTCAAAAGTTTATTATAAATTTTAGATTTTATTAGTATATTCTTATTTTTTATTTAAAAAGTATGTATTCTTTATGTAAATGTAATTTTGTGTATCTGTTTTTATCATAATGTATCTTTTAAAGCAATTTTTATGATTTAAACAAAGACTTACAAAAATAATTGCGTTTTCAATGAAGTTATAATCGTTATAGTTAGAAAAACTAATTATGTAACAAACATATAAGAAGTTTCTGGTTACTAAACACAAACAACGCATACAAAGTAACTCGCGGATGAACAAGCATCGCGCCTGAGGTCACGACAGAACACAAATATATATAGCAAATACTTAGATATAAAGAAAAGTTTCTATATATTGGTTTACTAACTCTAATTATTTTCACTTAAGTTGCCATTCTTAAAACTCGTTATACTTTTTTCTGCTTTAAATATTAATTAAAACTAAAAAGCCCACTCACTAAACATCATCAGCGATATTGTGAAGCAGTTTCGCTTCCTCGTCATAAAGTATTTTAAACCTTTTTAGTTGATTTCTATCTTGTTAAATTAATTTCTATAGTAATTCAATGACTTAATTATTTCATTTGTTTATCTTACTAAGAAGAATTGCTTCAAATATGTTAAACTTTTCAAACTACGCTAAACATAAAATAGGTATTAAAAAAAATTAACTTTTTTATTTATAAAATAATTTAACTAAAACTTGCAAACTTTGCTAAATAAAGAGCATTTGTTTCCTTTTTAAACAATCATAAGTTGTTACTTTATATAAAAAACATCGCTTAATTTTATAAAAAATTTTTTAAAAGAGCGATGTTTCGAAAATATTTGTTCTAAACGTAATTTATTTAGCTTAAAGTTTTTTCCCGTTTAAAGATATTTTATTTGCCTAGTTTTTTTTTTTTTTTTTGTAATTGTCTCTCATCGGTCTAATTACTCTTTTGCGCTTTTTTTCTTTTTGCTTTTTAAAATGTTCTCAAAACGACTAAAAAATCTGGCCAGCTTTTCGCAACTAAATATTATTTATGTGGTCAGCAATCGAGAGCGATCGCTCCCGCTTCCCGACCAAGCCTGTATTATTGTATTTTTTTTAATATATAGCTCTAGCTGCTTCTTCTGGCTCAACAAATGTTGTTGTAATCTTACTTGACTTAGTACATAAATTGATTGTTTTTATTAAGGTAAAAAAATCAAATAAGCTAATTTAGATGCCTACAAACGTTATTGAATTAGTTATTTAGTTGCAGAAATTGTTCTACAAAGAGCTTCCTCTAATAACTATTTTTTAATTGCGTTTTTCCTGAAATATGTAATAAGCATCTTAACTTTGTAGATATATTTCTTTAAATTCAATCAATCAATGTAATAAGTTAAGGTTAAGTGAGCACAATAAGTTAGTTTTACTTATATTTAATATCTAATAGTTATATTTTCAAACATTTGATAAAGTTGCAATTAATCTCAAAAAGCCTTGGTTTTCATACAACCAATTCTATGTAGTATGTTCTAAAACCAAGTCATTTGCATTACACATGCATAACAAGTCATTAGCAAAACACCTGCATAATATTTGCATATGCACATGTATAAACAAGGTATGTCATTGAATGAAAATTTCACAAATGTTATAATTGTAAATGTTTTTAATTTATAGTTTTTGACAAGTATTTTTATGTTTCATATCATGTGGTAATTTGTGTTTTTACTATGTGTTTTATAAGACTATATGGGTTTATATTTTGTTAGTGTTTCTATGTGTGCGCTGTTATCAGTTAAAACCTGGATAACTCAAAAACCCTCAACTTAAACTAATTTTAAAATTTCATTTGAGCCATTATTTATGGATAATACTGCCAATAGCATTCTCTAACAAGTTAATTTCTCGGTCCACATATAACAAATAACATAACAGTAAACTCTAAATTACTCAAGGTTTAAGTAATTTAGAGTTTACTATTATGTTATTTGTTTATTTTGTGATGTTATTGTTGTGCTGATTTGTGTTGATAGATTAGATGACTTGGTTTACTTTCACGTCGGGGTCTTCAATTTAAAATGATTATTAGGTAGTTTCATTACTGAAACTGACAACATATAATCATTCACTAAAAGCTAAAGATTCAGTTTTTTTAATAAAAATATATATATCTTATTGTGATCATTTGTTTTAGCATTGCTTTTTTAAAAAGAGTTGTTAATCCAAACTTGCAACAATAAATCTTGAAACTTTCACAAAAGATAAATAACCTCACAAAGTAAGTTTCTTATTTGTCATCTGTTTAGTCACATTTTTGAGTTATCAAATAAATAGAGTACATAACAAATTAATGTGTATTAAGTGTATTCAATAATAATTTTTTTTCCATTTTTAGGTCGAATTTCTTCTCCTATGACTGATTTTAAAAGTTCCTACATACAGCAGAGTTTAAGAAATGTTCTGAATGTTGAAAATTGTATTCAAAAATCTAAAACAAAGCTTGATAATTTTCATACTAAAAGATATAATAATGAAAGAATGTTTCAAATTAAATTGTTTTTATAAGTATTTTTGAAACTTTTTGATGATGAAAATAAATTTTTTTTGTAGTTTTTTTCTTAAGTTTATTTTTTTATTTTATCCCAAGAAAATTTTTTTGTAGTTTTTTTTTTTAAGTTTATCTCAAGAAAAATTTTTTGTCTGTCTCTCAAATAAATTTCTATATTTTTTACCTTCAGAATTTTTGTTTAGAATGGATATATTGGCTATTTTTACTTTGTTTTTTATATTTCTGTTTTTATATGTGAATGGAAACCATTTATACTTTTATCACTTTTTGTACGATCAAGTCGGTTTCCATTTGCATTAAGTATCAACTTGAATAAATGTTTACAAACAGTGAAAACAGCTGCATTTAAAAGACTATTAAATTATTCTGTATTAGCATTACTAGTACTTTTTTCACAAGCACTTACTTTTAGATTATGTCATTTATCTTTTAATAATAATAATAAAAAAAAGAAATTTTTTTATCAAATGGTATACTTCCACTTACAAAGGGAGTGCCCATAAATTATGCAACACTAAATTTAACTGATAAACAAAACAAAACAGAAAAAGGTTTCCCTTACTATATTTTAAAATTAAAACAGCACCTAACTTCAATAAAAATTGTTGCAAAAGAATGCCTAAAAGAATCTCCTATTTTTTAAATAAATTTAGCATTGCATAATTTATGGAATAACACAGATTTGAAATTTAAAAAAATAATAATTGACATTATATTTTGTTTTCTTTACTTTTTAACTACTTTTATTTGTTAGATTTTCTTTGAATATTTTTTTAAATATATTTATTCCTTAAATTTCCTTTAAATAAATTCTCTACTATTTTTATTTGTTGAATTTCCTTTAAACAGTTTTTGTACCATTTTTATTTTTTAAATTTCTTATAAGAAATTTTTCTATTTTTATTTCTGAAATTTCTTTTAAGTAATTTTTCTACTATTCTTATTAAATTTCCCTTTTTTTATTAATTTTTTTTCCATTTTTTGTTTACATAAATAACTTTTCCAACAATTCACAATATATTTACTTTTATATAATATATTAAACTATTATTTTTTGGTTTTGAAAATTCTTTTGCTTTAATAAAGCAAACTTTTTGTTTAAAGTCATTTTTTCATTCAATTTATTTAAAATTATTTAATTGAAAAATTATTGGAGGAGAAGGGGGGGGGGCGGGGCAGGGGAAGGAGAGCCCTCCAGTTGCTACAGGCCTGAACTCTAAAGTTAAATATAACTTCAAACACTAGAGAAAATTTTTTAAAATGTTTTTAAATCCTTGAAAATCAAAAACATAAAGAAAATTATAATATACATAATATATTACAACATTTAACAGTTCTAGTTTGTACCCGTTCTCCCAAGCTTTTTTGATTGTTTTACATTGAGACTCATTCACAATTACAATGCTTTAAATTTTATTTTAAATATTGTTGACTCATTTAGAATTACTATGTTTTAAATTTCTGATGATCTGTTTTTGAATTTATTTCAACATTCTCTTTTATAGTCAAAGTGTGTAATAAAACTTAAACCTTCAGCAATACCATAAATTTAAATACTGCATTATATTTTATAATACTTATGTGGTAGTGGTGTAGTGGTAAAATGCTTTTGAAAAAAATATATATTAAGATATTTATTTTAAAATATATACATTTTGACAATAATTTTTCTAAAAATCACTTTCTAGCAAAACTACTTTTTAAATTTTTATAACTTTTGTTTTATATTTTATAACTTTTTACAATTTATTAACTTAAAATCCATTATCATTTTCAGAATTTTTTTTTAAAAAACCATACTTAAGTTTTCTTGCTTTTAAACGGTTTCTCGTCTTTAAATTGTGTCTATTTTGTTGTTAAATGGTAACTATCTTGTTGTAACTATGGTAACTATATTGTTCTTTTAACTGCTTAAGTCTTTATAAATTAATTTTAAAAGAGTGTGACCAATCATTGCTGTCATTATGTGCAATAAAACACACACACAAAAAAACATAATAAAAATAGATATAAAAGGATAGAAAATTCTATTTTATGACTTTTAAAACAATTTATGTAACCTAGCTTCCCACCATATAAGTACAAATTAAAATTTTTTGTATTGTCAAACCCATCTAGCCATCCATAGAAAAACACACACAGATTATTTTTTAGTGAGCTGAATATGACTATGAATGTGATATAGTGTAGTGATTTTTAAAGTGAATACATGAAAAAATTTATTTTAAAATTTATATTTTACATTTATATTTACATATTAAAATTCTTTATACTTTTTGAAGATGTCAAAAATCACTTTATTTATTCATATAATTTGTACTTATAAAAATTTGATATAGTTTTAATAAAATTTTGACTTACAACACAGTTCGTCTTCACCATTTGTGCAGTCTTCTTTATAATCACACTTTTTTGAACTGTTTATGCATAAGCTATCAGATTTACAAAAAAATTCGTTGACACTGTTGCAATGTTCATGAACTAAACATAAGTTTTTTTGATAATAAAATATAGACAAAAACTTCAACTTTGATAATAAGTCTCCTTATGTCATAATGATTAAAGGGACCACCAAGTCCAAGGACATGTTGTGTTCATATTTAAGAGAATGTTAAAAAAAAAACGTCTGAGCAAATTTTTTTTAATTAAAACTAATTAATAAATGTATACCAAGAAAAACAAGTCTTGTAGTTCTAGTCGAAGCTTGTCTTCTCCATTTTCTGCATATTTGGAGTCTTTAAAATAAACGCTATTTTCCAGGCGCATTATACAAATTTGATAATTTATTCAAGTGTATTTAATTCATAGGAGTTTTAGCACATGACATCATAGATTTTTTGTTTGCTTGTTTAAAACACCAATTATTATTTTTTACATACAATTTCCAAATCATTTTCATTTTTATTATATTTTAAAGTTCTAAAATGTGTTTGTAAAAAAATTAAAAACAAAAAAGTATTTTATTTGCGCAACTTTTTTTAAATAACCGTTTAGACCACATATATTTTTATTTCTTTTGTTATAAGTTTTTCTTTCAAAACATTAGATAAAATCATTTTTAACCTAAAAAAATAATGCACTTTTATTAATTTACTTTGTAAATATTAAAAAAAAAATTACGCATTTTTTCTCTGATTTTCAAAAATGTATTTTTTGGTATTGAGGTGATCTTATTTCATTATTTATATTTCCATTATTATAACATCCAATATATATAATGGCTATGGAAGGTCCAAAAAGTTGAGGGAGGGGCTGAAACAAAAATAAAATGCAGCCAGAATCATAATTTCAATGGAAAAAACAGAAAACTTCAGAAATTGGGGGAAGGGGGGGGGAGGCTATTGCCGTTTTTTTTTTTTTTTTTTTTTTTTTTTTTTTTTTTTTAATTATCTTCGCTTCCAACAAGGTTGCAAGCAACCACTAATTAGTGTTGGAAGTTACTGGAAGAGAAAAGATGAAGATTGTAGAGCAAGATAACGATTGACAGACGACTTAAAATATTGCAAACTATATGAATCAGGAAAGCAAGATGAAGGAAGCGAATTCCAAAGAACTGATGTTCGAGGAAAAAAACTAGACGAATAAGAGTTTTTGGAGCACTTAGGAACAGTAACAGAAAAAGGATGAGACTTAATTGAATGACGAGTAACACGAGAATGAATATTAGTAGATGGCACAAGAGACGCTAGCTCTTTAGATCAGTGCCCATTATAGTATTTGTAGAAAAGAGAAAGAGAAGAAACATTATGACGATGTGACAGAGGTTGAAGGTTGGCTGCAAGAGCAGGTCCAACTATGTTTACAATGCGTTTTTGCACCTTGTCTAAAAGAGAAAGAGCATCATTAGAAGATCCACCCCAGATATGGCAACAGTATTCCATACAAGGCCTGAATTTGAGATTTATAGAGATAGAGAATAGAATCCAGAGTAAGAAAGTGACGAGCTCGATAAAGAGAAGCAACTTTAGCAGATGCTAATTTTGCAACGGATTTGATATAAGGTTTCCAAGAAAGATCAGAAGTAAGAGTTAATCCTAGAAGATGAAGGGTAGGAGACTCATCGAGTACATTACCTTTCATAAATATAGGAAGGTCTAAATTATTGTGATAACGATTGGCCAAAAAAAATTGAGTTTTATCTGAATTAAAGTTTGTTTCTTGTCGGTTCATTAACTTAGTAATCTTCTTCTTGTCGGTTCATTAACTTAGTTTTAAATTTATGTGTGTAATATTTATTAAACAGTAAAATATATTTTGGAAATAAGTGAAAAGATTTTTTATTTAGATAATTTTCATACACTTTTATGGTACTCTCCTATATAAAAAGATAACCTTGGTCACATTATAATAGATTCTAAATTATATAAAGTTTACTGTAAACTTGTCGAAAGGTATAATCGAAAGGTATAATCTACCAGCATGTGTTGTTTCAGCAATAAGATCCAGGTTTCCAGATGTCAATGGAATTTACACGAATTTTAAAGGTGATGACGAAGGTGCCTTAGGTATATCTGAAGTGGTAGATGCCTGGAAATATACTGATGGATTTGAAAGTCCCAAAATCTAAGTAATAAAACGGCTATTTTCATAGCCATAAATTCTAAAAAAACTTTATGTGCAATAGAATATATAATATATATTTTAGAAACTTAAAGATATTCTAGGACATTCGAAACTGATTGCCCAAATTTGGGAGGGCAATGTCTACTTTTATAGTCACTTTTGTTCCAATCAGCGCAATTTTTCGGAAAACATCCTGATATGACATAAGTATGAACATACGCAGTTTTTTTTCATTTTATGAGTTTCATTTCTAGTTTTGATTATTACTGTTATTGTATGAAGTTAGGGTAAAAATAAAATAAAAAAAATCTTTAAATTAAAGGGACCAAAACATAGAGTTTTAAATAGTGAAGGGGCATGCGCCCCCTTCCATAAAGCTGCAGCTATTGGATCTAAGCGTAATCTATGAAGCGATTCATGAGAACCTGATTTGTTATTGCTAGAGCAACCAATAACAGCGCAACGTGGCATTGTAATTTTTGTTTAGAAATTTACTCTTTGTTATTTTATAACCATGAATTTAAAAAGATGAAGTATTTTTGTAACTATTTATACAATTCACATTTAAAGTAAATTACACACAGCCGTTTTTTAATCAATGTAATAATTAATACATGGTAAAAATTCAAGACAGAAGGTGCACATAGTGAATGCGGTCACAGTGCACAGTTGAAAAATGCATTATATTGAGTATTTTTCAATTTATGTCGAATTTGCATTTAAATTGAAAAACAACATCGTCAATAACAAATAAAAGTTTGACTTGTATTTATTATATTTTTGGAGTCATCAACTCAATAATAACATTTTCTTGCAATCTTCAAAAATAATAATTCCAATTTTTTAAAATCAAAAATATCATACAAATTTTAGAAAACAAATTTAATTAAATATATTCTGACATGCAGCCAAATAAGTTAAAATTCAGTTAAAGTGGTAACATGACTGTCAACACAGCCTTCAAAGTGGGGGAAATTTCAAAGAGGCTTACTCCCCGATTTAAAAAAAAAAATCTTACATTTCAAGAAAAAAAAATTTTTCTTAAAAAAAAATTTTGGGAGCCGCCAACACTGGGGGCCCCTATCTCTATAAAACATGTCATTAGGGTCTCAACATTTATAAAAACTTTGAATGTTAGGTATAACGAAAAAAAAAAAAAAAATTTAATTTGGTAAAATTAATTATAAAATTAATATTAAATTTTAAAAAAAGAACATCTAAAATTACACCCCCCCTCCCCCCGATGGGCCACAGCATGTTATTTTATTGGGTGGGCAGAACAATCAAAAAAATCCAAAAATACCAAATCTAATACTAAAGCCTACTTGGTTCATGAAAAAAGGAGATTGAAAAAAATTTGGCGCCCTAGGAGTCCCTAAGTCTACCATCGCCATGGCCCATGTAGCCACGGCTCTGATAGCTACAAAAAAAACTTTTAAAATAAAATTTTTTTCAATGTGAAGATTTTAGGAAATGAAATAACTAACTGTAGTTAGTCATTTTAGTAAAATTTAATAGGAAAATTTTTAAAGAATTTCTAGAATGTTTTCAATGACACCATGTACTAAAACTCCTATGAATTAAACGCACTTGAACAAATTATCAAAATGCCTGAAAAATCGAGTTTATTTTACAGACTCCAAATACCGCAGAAAATGGAGAAAACAAGCTTCAACTAAAACAACAAGATTTGTTTTTCTCAGTATACATTTATTATTAGTTTTAACCAAAAAAAATTTGCTCAGACGATTTTTTTTAACATTTAATATGAACACAACATGTCTCGGGACTTGGTGGTCCCTTAAAACACTTAAATTAATGATTATATCACATAAAAACTTTTATAACATTTTATAAAATTTCAAAACAAATTGTTTATTATTTATTTTATATTTCCTCTTTATTAGTTGAATAAAAAATGTGAAGAAGAGCAAAAATGTTACAAGAACATTTTCAATTTGTTCAAAGACAAAATTAAATTGAAATGGATGAATATTATAAGTAACTTCCATAGTGATGTAATTCATCTCAATAAGTGTCCTAGCAATAGGACTGACCCTTAGCAACATAACCTTAGTAACCTTAGTAAATATTTATTTATCAGTTTTTTTTAAATTTGATTTTAAATAAAAAATCCTTAATTAAATTAAAAAATCCTGTTAAAGATTATTTATTTGAATATTTATTGTAAGATATTTAATTAATTCTTATTTATTTCAATATTTATTGTAAGATATTTAATTAATTCTAATTTATTTCAATATTTATTGTAAGATATTTAATTAATTCTTATTTATTTCAATATTTATTGTAAGATATTTAATTAACTCTTATTTATTTTAATATTTATTCTAAGATATTTAATCAATTCTTATTTATTGTGCATAAGCAACCAGAATGCAAAGTTATAATACTTCAAGTTGTCAAAACAAAATTGATAAGGGCATCAAAGATTATAAAAATTTATACTTGGTTTAAAAACTAATTCCTTTTTATCATTATTTATATCATTCTTCCTTCAAAAATTCATTGCTTGTGTATGCCGAAGTTTTAAATAATATAATAATATTGGGACTAGGGTGTAAGGGTTAGCAAATGGTAATCTAGCATGACTACATTCCAAACACAATTACAGTTATCATGGGAGATGATTATCTATAAAGCTTTGTGTCTAACAATACAAGACTTTACTAAACAACAGAGACCTATACATTATATTAACTACATTATACCTTGTTTTTCTGTTTATAAATAAGTAATTGGTTAGAATATATGAATCTACATATGTAACCATTTATGTATGTATGTGTTTATATTTGTTAGTATGTATAAATGTAGTATGTATGTATGTATGTAATTTTAGTATTACCTTCACAAGTGCTACCATTAACAAGAGATTGAAACAGTGGGCATGCACACAAAGGCATTGGGGAACTTTTTAAAGGTGAATGATCAATTTGATAATTGATAGTACAAATATCACTGCAACCTCCATTGTTAATTCTGCAAGGATGAGAATCTAAATTTAAAAAACTATAAAACATTCTATTGAAATGTTTAGAAAAAAAAAAGAAAAAAAAAGAATGTCAAGCCCTTACCTTTTCCTCGTGTTAAATTTACAACAACTAAACTTGATAAATGTTCGTATTTACCGTGAAAAACAGTTTGAGTTGTTATATTTTCTTTAGAAACTTTATAAATAAAACTTCTTGAACTATCAGCATAGAATAAATATTGGCCAAACACAGCAAGAGCTACAGGTGTATGAATATTTTGAACTATGTTATCAATAAAATCTTTACCAGATAGTGAAATGCTATGTATGGAGTCTGTGTCTAACCAGAAAAGGCGATGGCTTATAAAATCTATAGCTATGTCAACTATAATCGATTTTCTAACTTTTAACAAAGTTGTAGAGTGAACACCTGATATTTTAGTTGACATGATGCTACATTTTTGACTTTCTAAATCTTCATTGGTCCAAAATAAACTGCCATGTTCGGGAAAAACAGCTATTTTGCGCGGAAAATACAAATTTTCATGAAAAATTGTTCCGTTTTTTCTTGTAAATAAATTAATAAACTTTATAGCATTATTATTTTTATCGGTCCAATAAATGGAGTTACTAAATTGATCCAAGGCAAAGTCATATGGATCTGGTAAAATACTGGATTCAGAATAAGAAAGCATTATACTTTCATAACCACTTCCATTTTGATGCACCCTAGATACTGAAGTTGTACTAGAGTCTAACCAATACAAAAAATTACGAACCTCATCAAAAGCAATAGCTGAAGACTTTACCTGACTATAAATAGGTAAAACAGCTTCAGGAACTGAGTCCTGAAAAATCACACGTGCAAATGAGAACTCATAACTAAAAATTAAAAAATGTTCTGGTTGAAAACAACGGCCATCTTCAACAAGGTTATAATGAGTAGCGCAACTGCAAACTCTACTAGTAACACTTAAAGCAAAGCAAAGATGTTCACATCCACCATTGTTTCTAGAGCACAAATTTGATCCTAAGAAATTTAAAAATGCAAAAATTTGATAAATTTTATTACACAATAAGAGTTTATACTCATTACACCTATGAGTTTATACCATTATATGATCCTTTCTAGCAAGTATTTAAGCTATACCTAGTTGAAGACCATTATGAACAACTTTTATGTCATGAATAAAAGGAGTATCTTTTATCAGATCAATAACTTGACCTTTTCCCATCACAGATAACTTCTTTATTGATGTAGAGTCACCATGACTTCCAAATATAAGACTGTCTTGAAATACAAGCAATGCGTATGTGGGGGGTAAACCACTATGAACTAAAACACGTTTAAAAGATTTAAAATCATAGAACTCAATAGAAGAATCCTGCAATTTTTGATGAACCCAATAAATGTTGTTTGTCTTGTAATCAATGGAGCAGCTTGTTGGATGAATTCCTTTTATTAAAAGATGTCTAGATGAACCATCTAAATTAGCCTGCCATAATGAATATTGATCTGATCCATACAAACTTTGTTGGAACCAATACATTCGACTATTTAAAAAAAATAAAAACTTAGAAATTTTAAGAAAATTTAAAAATATTTTAACATACATGTGCATAAATATAATAATATATAAAAATATTTACACTTATGTAGAATATACCAGTTTCACAAGTGTATTTGTTTTATATCCAGGTTATTATGCTAAACTAATTCTATATTGGGCAGGGTAAAACTTTTGGTAAAACTGTAGTAAAGTTAACTTAAATAGGAGGAAAAAAACTCTGTTAAACCTCCATTTTAATTGGGAGAAAGAGTAGAAGTTTCTGATCTTTAGATAGAAATCCTCCTACCTAGATGTTTCTGAAACTTGGATAGCAATCCTCCTACCTAGAGGTATCTAAACCTTGAATATAAATCCTCCTAGCACTAGTACCAAGTTAAAAAAACTCTGTCTTAAACTGCAAAGCAGGTTAATGCTAGGAAAGGCACCCAGTTTATAAAACTACTCTAACATTTTCATTACACCATATTAAAATAAGAAAATTACATTATGGAAACCCATACATAGTGCCATGTAACTAAATAAAAAAATTTTAAAATTTATGAACATTTTTACTGGACAGAAATTGCAGTTAATAATATAGACAAGTACATTTGCTCAATATATATATATATATATATATATATATATATATATATATATATATATATATATATATATATATATATATATATATATATATATATATATATATATATGTGTATATATATATATATATATATATATATATATATATATATATATATATATATATATATATATATATATATATATATGTATACATATACATATATATAATTTGCAGACCTCAATCTTTTTGAGGTCAGCATCAGGTCAGCAAAAATTATTTGATACAAAGGTGTTACCATAAAACATAAAAACAAGGTTTGCAATTTTTTGCCGACCTCAAGCACTTTCAGGTCGGCTGTTTGGTTGGCATTAGGTTATGTAAGCTGACTGCCGACCCTAATTCCGAGGGTGGTATTTATATATATAAATATATATATATATATATATATATATATATATATATATATATATATATATATATATATATATATATATATATATATATATATATAAATAGTAAAAACACTTATTTAATTTTTATTTTCTTCTACAGCTTGTTTCTCCATCAGTAGGATCATCAGGAAGCTTCTTGATGATCCTACTGATGTAGAAACAAGCTGTAGAAGAAAATAAAAATTAGATAAATGTTTTTACTATTTATTATTGCTCTGTTCTTTAAGAGTATTGAGCACTATATATATATATACATATATATATATATATATATATATATATATATATATATATATATATATATATATATATATATATATATATATATATATATATATATATATATATATATATATATATATATATATATATAACAAGCAATTTAATCTTAAAAAATATGAAGAAAAAAGAAGCCAAGCAAAACAACAATATTCAAAAAATCAATTAATTTTTTTTATGAAAAAGTTTCTTATATTGAAATATTACCAAGATGATATTCATATATATTTTCTTAGTAATATTTTAATATAAAAATGCACTATCAACATTATTGAAGTTCTTAATTATGAATATACAATACGATTTTTAACACAACACAACAGGACTGTAAATAAGCATCAAAACACATTTATTATTATTATTATTATTATTATTATTATTATTATTATATATATATATATATATATATATATATATATATATATATATATATATATATATATATATATATATATATATATATATATATATATATATACATATACATATATATATATATATATATATATATATATATATATATATACATATATATATATATATATATATATATATATATATATATATATATATATATATATATATATATATATATATATATATATATACATATATATATACATATATATATATATATATACATATATATATATATATATATATATATATATATATATATATATATATGTATATATATATATATATATATATATATATATAATAAATGTGTTTTGATGCTTATTTACAGTCCTGTTGTGTAGTGTTAAAAATCGTATTGTATATTCATAATTGAGAACTTTGATAATTTGATAGTGCATTTTTTAAACATATTATACAATGTTGTTAACAATAATTTATACTTTTTTTCTTACAACATTGATTGCATCATTTTATTTGCTGTTTTTAAGCATTGGATTTTTTGTTACAACTGCCACAGTTATGACCGTTACAACAGAAAAAACATAAAATTGCTAGTAAAAACTTCAAGTAAAAACTATGAAACTCAGCATATAATAACATCAGTATGTGCTACACCAAATACAAACACCAAATGTTTTTTTTTTTTACCACGCTGTTTGCATTAAGTCTGACAAAGTTGTTTTGTTCAAAAGTGGTAAATAGTAACCATTACAACCTCAAGCTACGTAGAGTTATTTTACATTTTTGGAAAGTTTCAAGCCATTTCCATTTTCGGATCATTTTTAATAGCTTAAGGAGTGTCAAATATTTTGACCTCCACTCTCGCAGAATCGCCCAAATATATATATATATATATATATATATATATATATATATATATATATATATATATATATATATATATATATATATATATGTTATAGCATATTTAGATGTATATATATATATGAAAGCAAAAAAAGTGAACAAGTGCTCACCTAAATATGCTATAATAGATATATATGTAGATAGATAGGGATCTCAGGTTAAAGTGATTTGAAATATATATAGATATATAAAAAATTATTAACATAACTTTTAATTTTAAGTTTTGGAACTGCTTTTAATGTTTTTTAGTTTAAATAAAAATGAACTAACCTAACTACTGGATTAATTACAATCAGAGTAAGCTCCAATATGTCTTCTCCATAGATCAAGACTTTTCGAAATAAACCATTAAGCCTTGCCACTTCAATCCTACCATTAATCCAGTAAATATTTTGAGCCATCCAGTCAATTGCTAAACCATTAACATTTTTTAAGCCTCCAGAAACAACAGTTTTAAATCCACTACCATTTAAATATGCACTGTTAATAGTATAGTAGGGATCTGTTTCTTCTGACCAGAAGATACGACTTTCATTAGAATATATTTCCAGTAATCTTGCCGATTTAGAGTTTGGCAATGACAGTTTTGAAGCTCTGTTTGTATTTATTGACAACTTTTTAAGTCCATCAATACTACCAGAATATAAAAGAAAGCCGTTTGGAACTAAATTAAAAATAAATAATAACATTAAAACATATATTTCAAGATTGCAATTCTTAGTTTTAAACTTTCCAGCCCTTGTTTCAACAATTTATGTTTTCAAAAATTTTTTAATATTTTTCAACAACTTTCCAACTTATTTTCAACAAATTATTTTCTTTATTAATTTTCTTTATTAATTTTCTTTTTTAACAGTTATAGCGTCAGAAATCTTTTTAAAAAATTTTTTATTTTGAGTTTCATACATAAACTATAATATAACATACCAATACATGTCACAGTATCAAGAGACAACTCCATTTCTGCTGGACAAGCGCAAACGGAAGCATTTTTCATAACATTAAAAAAGCAAAGATGGCTGCATTTAGTATATTGATAGTGACATGGATTGTAACCAGTTAATAGCTGAGTATCAACAGCTTTTATGCTCATAACATCAGCCATTGAATCACCTGATATAAGCTAAAAGCAAACATAAAACATCAACTTAAAAATAGCTTTAATAGAAGTGCTTATACTTCAAATTAGGGTGTAAAGAGTAGGAAATGAAATGAGCGTGTAAAGAGTAGGAAATGAAATGAGCGTGTAAAGAGTAGGAAATGAAATGAGGGTGTAAAGAGTAGGAAATGAAATGAGGGTATAAAGAGTAGGAAATGAAATGAGGGTATAAAGAGTAGGAAATAAAATGAGGGTATATAGAGTAAGAAATAAAATTGTAAAAGATATCTATTATAGAAACACAAAAAATTCAAAACATTTTATCATTTTAAAAATTAAAGTATTCAGACAAATTTAATATGATATCAAAGTTAAAAAATAATTAAAAATGTATATGAAAAGTTTTTTTTTTTTTTTAAATAATATTAGTTCTAATTAAAGAGTGTTTACTTAGATTTTTTTGTCTTTTATTACATTTTATTTTATTTTTTATTTTTTTAATTTTTTGTAGTAGTATAAATTAAATTATAAAGCAACTTTAAAATTTATTTACTTTGAAACTAAATTTTCATAACATATAAACAAAAGTTGAGACCAAAGCATACCGTTCTAAGTTCTTTTGTAGCAATGTTAAAACGAGTTACTTTACGTAGAAAATCAGTCAAATATAAATAATTATCCAAAGCAGATATTGCAAATAGTTGTTGAACTTCAGCTGAAAGTTTAAAACGCTGCTTTTTTATTGTATCATACATTCCGATTTCTGTTACTCCATCATCAGTCCAGTAAAGAATGTTCTTATAAAAAACAATACCATTTACAAATAGCAAATTTTCCCAAACTATATCAATTCGGTTGCCACCATCTAAATCAGCACACTCAATTCTAGTGTAATTTCCCCTAACACTCCAGTAGATGTGACTACATATTTTAAAGTTAAAAATTAATTAATATTTTGAAAAATAATTACTATCTATGCATATATACATACATATATATATATATATATATATATATATATATATATATATATATATATATATATATATACATACATACTCTAGCGCTATTAGACACTTTTTCTACTTTTCTACTACCTAAAACAGCAATTTCATATATTTTGAGTGTGTCTAATAGCGCTTCCATTATTATTACTATTATATATATATATATATATATATATATATATATATATATATATATATATATATATATATATATATATATATATATATATATATATATATATATATATATATATATATATATATATACATACATATATATATATATATATATAAATATATATATATATACTTATATTATAGCAGCACTCCCTTGCGAGTCAGACTAATTGTCAGTTGATGTAGCAGTACTCTGTTGCGATTCAGGCTATAAGATAGTCGATGTAGCAACACTCCGCGCATGTTTTAAAAATATATTTTAATAAAACAACAACAACAACATAAAAACCTTTAATTTAAAAAACTTCCTAGTCATTATTATTGCGATTTTTTCAAAAAACAATAAAATTTAATGTACTTCCGCATTAATTTAATTGCTTTGACATTTCGAAGACAATAAAATGCAAAGCCTGCCAACTCGACTAAAAATCCATATATTTATGTGTAATTGGCCGTCCATTGAATTATGGGATATCTTGAAGAGCTCTCAAGTGTTTAGGGTTTTTATTATTAAAACAACAAATTTCACATCCAACTACAGGAGCAAAAGTTTATATAATATTTGATTCACCACATCTTATAAAAATGTTAGAAACAATTTAATAAAACATGATATTTAATCTGATGGTAAAATAATATCGTGGAAGCATCTGGAGGAACTAATTTAGACAAGGTTAATGCTGTGCGACTTGTGCCAAAGTTGACAGATCGTCATTTAGATCCAGGATTACTATTAGCCATGCTAGTAAAATTGGCAACGCAAATTTTTAGTAGTCAAGTTGCTACTGCTTTGACTGAATACGCTTCTGCAAAACTATTGCCTGAAAATGTTTTGTCAACAGCCTTTTTTATTATAAATATGGATATTTTATTTGACATCTTAAATTCTCGTAAACTAAAAGCAGATAAATCAACACGCTCTGCTTTAACTCTAAATAGTAGTTTTATACAAAAGGTTAAAAATTTAAAACTTTGGATTAAGGTTTGGCATTTTACTGGTGCTCGCAGCTAAAAAAGTATATCCAGTCATTGGGGTTTAGATGTCACTATTTTTAATAATCTTTGTCTTGCAAACAAGTTGCTTCATGAGGATTTTTTTTATGTTTGCACAGTTCAATTTAATCACGACTGTTTATAATTTTTTTTTTTGCATTAGTACGAAGCAAAGGAGGCTGGAATGACAGACCAACAGCAATGCAGTTTAAATCAGCAATATTTAAATCAAAATTATTTAAAAACAAACAAAAACCTTACACATTACAAAATGTTTCAACTGATTCAGTTTCACAGTCAATTAAACATGTTTTGAAATTAATTGCAGATAATTTGATAAAGAAAGTTCAAGTCTGTCAAAAATGTGTACAAGTTCTTTCAAGTGTGACACCCTGTGAATTTAATTCTTAACTTATTTAATTCTGATTCTTTTTTACTAAACCTACTTCACGAAATGGAAACTGTTTTTATAATGCAAATGAAACTTATATTAACTAAAAAAAATATTGTACAACAAATTAATAAAATAATAAAAAACGATTGCAATTTTTTATTTCTTTATGATGAATATTTTGATCATGCTTTTCATTTAGAAGAAAGTTTAATCAGACACTATGTTTGTATGAGAATATCAAGACATGTAAAAACAAGTTAGCTCGCATTATCCATGCTTGATTTTATTTTAATGATAATTTTTGAAACAAGATATTTATTGCTGTTGTTTTTTCTCTCAGTATTATCAACTATGTATTTAGCATCTAGTTAAGGGGTATATATTTAAACTAATATGGGGTATATATTTAAACTAATATGAAACAAATACAGTGATAATATGATTAAAATAATTTATGCAAAACATGTTAAATTTACATCAAATTTCACACCTGCGTCAACATATTAATGATAGATTATATATAAATGTTATATTAGCAAAATTATGAAATAGTTTTAAAATTATTTTAATTTATAAAAGAAAAGTTTTTTTATGGGAAGCCCTCTGGTAAGAATAATGCAAATAAATATTTCACTAAGAGTTGCGTTGTTTGTGATTACTTGCTCCCGCAAGACATCCCACAATGCTTTGCGGCTAAAATTACATATATTTATCGGGAGTTGGCAGGCATTGATAAAATGTAGCTTAACTGTCGAGGTAGCAAAATTGTAATCGAAAAAGCATTTTTTTTACATTAAAAGTCTCTTTCGACTACGATATAAGGATATATATATATACACCAACCCTCAGATTTAGGAAAAATGAGTAGGAAATATATATATATATATATATATATATATATATATATATATATATATGCAGATATAAAAGCACACTTCTTGCAAGCTAATGTCACACTGATTTAGGAAGTTGTGAAGGCTTCAGTTTATACATTGACTGATATTGGGATATATTTATATCTATATCTACTATAGTGTATATTGATAAGAAATTGTTACTAGTTTTTCATATCTGTATAGCATATGGCACTTTAAGAAAAAGAATTAAAAAAGCAAAGAATGATGAAAGAAAAGATTGCTTCCCCGTGCCTAACCCTCAGTCAATGAAGGGACACTCTTTTGCAGCAGCAGGCTATAAGATAGTTGATGTATGTACTGAAGCCCTTGCCAGCAGGCTATTTTAGTGTGAAATCAGAGATGTTATATAAACACGCATTCATAGTTTTATATATATATACAAATAGTATTGCGTACTAAGGTAAGCAATCTGACATCATACTGAAATAGCCTGCTGCTGGGGGCTTCAGTACATACATGGACTGATAAATAGCCTGACTCGCAGTGGAGTGCTGCTACATTGACTGAGGGTTCGGGATTGGGCAGCAACCATTCCATTCATCATTCTTCGTTTTTTTTCTTCTTTTTCTAAAAAAGCTGTATGGGTTAAGGTAAGCAAAAAAAGTGAGCAAATGCTTATAAAAATACGCTTTAGTAAGTGTATATATATATATACATGTATGTATATATATATAAGAAAATTGTTGCTACATTACTGGGGATTTGGATTGGAGCACAGATAAGTTTTTTAGAATATTCTTTATTTTTCTTATTTTTGAAAAAAAAGCTGTATGGATTTAGGTCAGCAAAAAAAGTCAGTTAATGTATATCTATATGCGCTACAACTTATAAACTTGCTACTGATAACATGTAATTTAGTACAGCCTCATGCCCTATTACCTTGTAGAAATTGCATTATTAGGTAAAGTCTATGAAAAATTAACTTTGACTTAATATACCCCTTGTCTTTGGGCTCTTGATTCAGTAAAGGCTAGAAATGGTGTCTTGATACTACATTGGCAAGCAAAAAAGGTGAACTGTATAAAAACAGTATAAAAGTAAACTTTTTTATTTAATGCATAGGGAATGACATATACTTATATATTTATCTTAAGTCATTTCTTTTTATGAATTTTATTTTTAATTTTAAAGTCACATAAAAAACCCCTTGTTACAAATTTGGTTTACTTAAGAAGAATGAAGCAATTGCATAGCTTATTGCTTAGGGTGTAATATTACTATTTATGAGACAAGTTCTCTATAAATTTAAAACATGATTTAAGTGCCTAAAATTATTAAAAAAAAAAAATCATTACCATCAAATTACAAATACTCACAGTCTTTAAAGTAACTTGCAAAATTCAATAGATCTACTTGCCCTTTGTGAGGCATTTAGCTAAGTTTTATCTTTGAAAATTAGCATTGGTATATATTATCTTTCGATTTGAAAAGATTCTTAGTGTTAAACACTTAGCCTGGGAACATACGAACATATCAACTCATATATTTAGCCTGGGAACATACAAACATATTATTTACACTTTAGCCTGGGAACATAAAAATATATCAACTCATCTATTTAGCCTGGGAACATACGAACATATCATTTACACTTAGCCTGGGAACATACGAACAAATCATTTATACTTAGCCTGGGAACATACAAGCATATCAACTCATCTATTTGTCATGAAAGTTTGATCCGTTTGACTATTCTTTTGTTTAAGTCAGTGGTACAAGAGCTAGCTCTTAAGCTCAAAAATTTTATCTTACTCAGATAGTTAACTTAATGACTTTTCTTTCCATAAAACCTTAATTATTAACCTTCACTCATTTAAATTCTATTGTTTATTTAATCTTATGCTGGCTTCTCCTTGTTCTTCTTTAAGTGGTTCTAATCATGCTATAATCTTTTCACAAAAACATTTATCTCATACTTTTTTCATAGCAAATTCTACCATTACACTTCTTAATGCTATTTAAAGACTGACTTCTATTCTAACTAGTACATTAAGACTGACTCAGATTCTATTCTTTATTTTCTTTGTGATGGTCTTTGAGCTAATGTTCTTTTAAAGTCCATTATTCTCAGATAAATCTTGTATTCTATATCATAAGTTAGATACTAGAGGCTGTCAGAAATTCCTTAGTAATATCATTAACAAAGTGTGGCAAAAATGTCTGTACCACAAAATGAAATGTTAGTAAGTCTAACATTTTAGGTTATGGTCCAGACATTTTTGCCACAGTCAAGACACTAATTAACTCATTTGTGTCTAGTCAAAGTCAAGACACAAATTAACTCTTATAACACAATTTATATATATATTTTTTATCATTACTTTTATAATAATTAATTAATGTTTAATTTAAAACATTTAAATCTTTTTTCATATTTTATTTTACATTTTTCATATTTAATTTCACATTTTCATATTTCATCTTTTAATGTAAAGTTGTGGAAAAATTAGAGTATTTTGTTACCTAGGTTACCTATGATAATCATTGTGGAAAAATTAGTGTATTTTGTTACCTAGGTTACCTATGATAATCATTGTGAAAAAATTAGTGTATATTGTTACCTAGGTTACCTATGATAAACATTATAGTAATCTTAAGGGAACTAATTTTTTTTTTCAACATTAAATATTGCATCCAACAAGGCAGTAAGCAACCACTATTAGGGTTGGAAGTTACTGAGTCTCTAATTTAAAAAAGGTGACAAATAGATTTTTTTTATAATCATCCAGAGTTTAACAGAGTCCTCTGAGTTACTACAGTTAAGTTTTATTAATGTTTCATTTATTCAGCAAGATTATCTGTCACAACAGACATAATATAAAAAAGCATTCTTGGTATCTCAGAAAATTGCTGTCAGTGAGGCACAGGGAAAAATATTTGATATTTAGTAATCGAAGTTGTTAGAATTTAAGAATTTTTCACAAGGTTCTCTTGATAAAGATTTAAATACTGTTAGATATTGGTGAAGTTCATAACCCCCAAGCCTAAAAGTTTAGGACTCAAATTCTTTGGTTCAGCCTGATGAGTCAATAAAGAGTTACATTCACAAACTCCATTAGTTAACAACACTGAATCAATTTTATTATACTACTTTTTTAAATTTCTTATTTTTATTATTATTATTCAATTTTATAAAAAGTTATTTTTATAGAATTGAATAATTTTTTCCTACTAGTGGTCGGCCAAAAGACTCTCAAACAACAATTAGTGAAAAAGAAGAAATCAGGAACAACTCAACTTAAGATTGAACTTACTTTATTGAACTCTGGCTTGAAAATTCAAACAAAAGTAACATCTCAGCTGGCACAAACAAGTTTTTAAGACAAATATGAGCTCATACTTGTTGTCTCAAAGATGGCTATTAGATGTCTTATAGTTATTTGAATTATATGGGATATGAATCCGTTTAAAGAAAAAGGATTAGAAAACATTTTTCTTTTACTTGGTCATATCTGACTAGTATCTAGCTAGAACTAATCAAGCAAAGGAATCTTTGGCTATGTCAAGCATGTGATAATGAACTATGTAGCACATTTGTGATATGTTGTGACCAATAATTAAAAGTATTGGCTTAAAGACTGCAACCAAGAGGAAAGTTTGGTTTTGCAAAAAATGTTAAAAAAAGAGACCTTTGAATTTTCAAGTAGTTATCAATTAATCTTTTAACTTGTTTTTTATCTTTTTATCTAGAATAAACTATATTTCAAATGATTTTTCTGATAATGAGGGAGAATTTCTTTAATCAAGTTGTGATATCTTATCAACATCTAAGCTCTCTGCAGCTGATTTACACTATATTTTAGCCGAACACATATTCTCTGCCATCTACGCAGTACAGAAAATGATAAAAATGTTTGAGGTTTACAAGATCCGGTTCTGGGACAAAACTATTCCTTTAAAATTGTTAATGAGCCATTTGTATAGGCTTTGCATAATGGTGCTTTACACAATTTGCACTTTTGGATGTGTGCAAGATGAGATATGTGTTTTAAACAGAATGTTTCATGGCAACATAAAAACCCATGCTATCAGGGATTGCTCGCTTATGCAATGTTCAGAAGATATTTTAATAATACATGTTTTACTAGTGTAACAGTAATCAAGTGGTGTTGATTGTGGCTTATTTGCATTGGCTTTCACAAAACACCTGTACTGGTTCAAATACTTTTTTATTGCATTTGGTTCAAGCATGATGAGAAAGCACTTACTTAAAAGCGTTACATAGAATCATTTAGATATTTTCCAAATACTAAAAAATCAGTAAATTTTTTGCAAGGAAAGAATGTTTTCTATACATTGTAGACATCTGTGGAAGCCTTCAGACAAAATTATACAAAATAGGTCAGTTGGTAATTTAACTAAAGTTTATTAATAGATTATTCTTAGTAGATTTAGTTATTGACTTAAAATTTTTTGATTTTTAATTATTGATTTATTTTAAATATAAAGTTAAAATATAAACTTAATATTAATAATAAAAATATAAAGTTTAAAATATGAACTTAATATTAATAATAAAAAAATAAAGTTTAAAATATGAACTTAATATTAATAATAAAAATATAAAGTTAAAAATATGTATAGTATTAATAATAAAAATATAAAGTTAAAAATATGAACTTAATATTAATAATAAAAATATAAAGTTAAAAATATGTAAATAATAATAACAAAAAACTAATATTAACAGATTTAGGGATTTAGTACAGTTTTCAGGTTGTGAAAGTTTCAGGTTATAAAGATATAAGGTTGTGAAGATTTGTTTCAAGGCTCAAATTAAGTGATAGCGACACAGTGAGCCATAAAGACTATCAGGTTCGAAATCTCACCACCTCAGATTTTTTTAAAGTAACCTAAGTTTGCATAAGTGTTTTTCAAGTGCAAACCAAATCTGAATTCGATCAGAAGAGTTAGTAATTTAAGTTTAAAAAAAGTAAAAAGGACTAAAAATTTAGCAATTAAAACAATGTAATCCACCATTTTCAGCTTCTTTTTTAAAAATAATTTTCAACTGATAAGAAAAATAGTTGGAGAAAAACCAACAGAGCAGTAAAAATGGCGGATTTGAAGCAGTCTGTTTGTGCAGTTTGTTTGGTAAAAGAATTGTTATCAAAAGTACAACCATCTATAGCAAATAAAATCAAAGAGTATATTTGGTACAATGAAGATTTCATTGTTTGCCCTGACAAAATATGTTCAAATTGTAGAAGAAACATATTTTTGCTGGAGAAGGGATCAAGTATTTATCTGTTAAACTGGATGAGTATCTTAAGTACAGAGTTTATTAAATTTAAATGATTAATACATAAATATATAAAAAATACTTTTTTATAAAGTATATGTTTCTGAATTAGGTTGACAGGCCAAGAATTAGACGCAGTACTGAACTTATTGATATTGCTCAACCATCTCGTGGTAAAACACTAGCTGTAGAATCTCCAAAAGAAAATATATGCAGTTGCTGCTTTTCTCTCCTTGCAAGAGGTTTACAAATAAATATTAAATTATTTGATAACTAAATAAAAAGTAGTCAAATATTTATGTATACATACATATTTAATTATAATTATGTAAATTGTAAACAATATGTAGAATTATACACAATTAGTTTTTTTTAATTATAATTTATATAACTTCACTAAAAAATAACCTTATTTTTAAGCTTAATAAGTTTATATAAATTTTATATTTAATTTTATTCTTCAGGAGGTCATAGCAATTGTTGTTCTGGTCAGGCTGTTTTAAACCTAATTAATTTGTCAGAAAACCTTGATTCCACGCCATGTGAACAAGTAACTTCAGGCATAATTAAAAACAAGATTAAGCGATAAAGGCATAGAGAGAGGCCAACCCTTTAAAATATCTACAGGTAGCTTAGTTTTTTATTTTCATTATAAAATTATTGATAAAAGATTTTAATGTTCATATAGTCTATATTATATATTATAAAACTTAAAGGCATACAAAAATAGATATGAGGCATATAATTTAACAATTATTTTGATTGCTAACTTTTTTGAAATATTTGTGTTCTAAATTTAGTTATGGTAAAAAAATATATTTAACTTAGTTATACTTTATTTTAAGGTGGGAATCCATTAACTTTAACCGTTGGAACTAAAAATAATAAATCTTCCAGAAAGTCTTTCAATTAGATATCATTCCAAACAGTTATGGAGTTAACTTCTATACTGGAATTAACAAAAAATCAAACAAAAAAAATGATATACTGTTGTTGAGAACTATGTCGTTAGCATGATGACATGATTACAACAAGAAATTGAGTCTAAATATAAGATGATTTTATTTAAAATGATGAAACTGTAACAAGAGATATAGTATTTATTCATGACACCTGAATTTATTCTTAGTATTTTAATGGAAAGAGGTTTAGATCCTCTTTCCAGTATGGTATGTGTATCCATTGATGGAGGTCAAGGATTTCTTAAAGTAATTGTAAATGTCTTTGTCAAGACCAATAAAAATGAGATACACATCAACAGTGGAGTTAAAAAGTGTTTTATACTTGCTATTTTTGAAATAGAAGACCATGGAAATCTGCAGAAAATCATCAGTAGATTAAATCTAGATGATGTTACGCATCACCTTGCATTTGATTTAAAATGTGCTAACAGCATTTTCGGTTTATCTTATCATTTTGGTAAATATGCCTGCTTATGGTGTGAAGGTGAATGTACCCTAGAAAGTGGTATTTCAAGGATGTAAGGGGCTCTTGATAATTGGTACAAGTTATTTGTTAAAAATGGGGCAAAGCGATTGCAGATGAAAGATTTTAAAAATGTGATTAGTCCTTGTCTTGTTTATTTTGATAGAAATCCTGAAGTTGAAATTAATCACTTAGTTCCATCACCAGAATTACATCTTCTTATGGGGATTGTGGCACTACTTGGTAGACTACTTTTAGATCATTGGCCTCTGTTTACGAATTGGCTCAAAGAGCATTATATTTTACTTTGTGGTTATCATGGGATAGTCTTTGATGGTAATAATGCCACAAAACTTTTAGAAAAAGTAGATATTTTAGAAAGAGATATTTTAGCATCTCAAACTTATTTGATACCTATTGTTCATCACCTCAGAAAGTTTTCAAAAGTTGAGTGCACATTTGGACAAGAATTAGACAGTAATGTTTCTTCAATTATTGAAGAGACATTACTGTCATACATACAGCAGTATGCAAAAAACATACAGCATACATACATACAGAATGCAAAAAACATACAGCATACATACATAAACATACAGCAGTATGCAAAGATACATTTAAATGCAGAGCTGAATGTTACTTGGAAAGTACATATAGTGGTTTGTCATATTCTCCCATTTGTGAAATATAATTCTTGTTCTCTTGAGTCATATGCTGAACAGACTGGTTAGGCTTTTCACAGTGCATTTAAACCAAGTTGGTCTCAATATAAACGAAGGATTGGGCATATAGAATATGGTAAACTATTAAAATCTGCCACTTCCACTTTTTGCATTGATAAGATGTAAATATTTCAATATATAAGTAGTTGTGTTAATATTTTTATTGCATTCATTGTTTTTTCCTTGTTATTTTTCCTTTGTATTATTACTATAAGGGACTCTGATGATTTAAGTTTGAAGTTATAGATTATATTATAATACTTTAAAGAGGATAATAAAGGATATTGATTTTTAAAATAATAATAGAAGGGGTTACTTTTATAGGGGGTAACTTTATTGCTTTAAGGGGGTAAATAGGGTTAAAAAATTAATTTTTTGTGGTATTTTTGATCTACTTTATATTTATCCAATACACAAAAATAATACATTTTAGCAGGATTTATCTTAATATTAAAAAAAAATTAGAGGTGGGAAGAAGTTCAACATGGCAGTCTTTATGGCACACAGTGGCAAATTGCAATATCCAGAAATATTTTTTAAAAATCGTTAACACTTTTTTAATGAAATGGTCAAGTTATCATATTGCATAAATTAATGAAAAAACAAAACAATAAATTTACTACTGCAAAAATAATAACAAAATTTACATATTATTAATTATTGTTTTTTTAAACACCAGGTAATTTAGGGATTATAAATAAAAAAAAGCTTTAAGACAAAAATTATTATTACTAAAGGTCCAAAAAACTTTCGCAGTAATTTAAAAATCAACCATTAAAATGGTAATGCTATTTGCGCGTTGTATGAAACATTGTATAAAAAACCAACCAATTAAAATCTATGCTATGCTACTTGCGCATTATATAAAACATTAAAATAGATTTTTATTTAAGGGAAAAGTTTATGGAATTATTTATTTAAAAACTTAAATGTTTTAAATTAGAAATTATTTAATTGATAAGAAAAAAATTGTAAAATATATTTTTAGAAAATATGTTATTAGTTTCTTTTTTGTTTGTTTTTAAATAACTATAAATATTTTAAATTAGTTTTTATATATTAACTCCTCCGTCTTTCAATTTTGTATTCGTATCTGCTAAAGTGTTACAAGTGTTTAATTTATAAGAAAATATTATTAAAGCGCTTAATTTATAAGAAAATAGATTTAAATAAGATATAAAAGTATTTTATATCTTATTTAACAATTTCTTTTATTTAAAATATTTTGATCACTGTTAAAGTCTTTAGACTGTTGTGATTAGCGCTTGTTTTTTTAATATTTATATCGTAGTTTATCGGCTTTATTTTTCCAGTTTTATCTGATGTTTTATAAAATAAATTAAAATATCAAAGTTTAAATTATAATCTTTAATAATAATAAAAATAAAAGTAATAATATGGTTTTACAATAAGATTTTATATCATAATCGACATAAATATTTTTTATTGAATGATATCTATTGAGTTTAGTGATCAAAACAGTTTTACGGTTTTTAAAAAGCTAAAAGTTTAAAGACAGGAAGCATTTCCAGATATAGCAATTCGCGATCACTTAATTCAAGCCCTGAGTTTCCTGGTATTTGTCAGGTTGTGAAGGTTTCTTGGTATTTGTCAAGACTTACCAGAATATTTTCTGAAAATGAAAATCTAGAATGGTCTTGTCGAGAACTTTTATTAATATACAGTTTATAGTTATTACTATAATTGTTTATAAACCGACCGGGGTTGATACTTGACCAAGACCGGGTTTGATAAAATATAGCTGGGGCTGGGTTTCTGACCGGGGCTGCATAAACATTTATACATTCTAAAGTATATCTTTTTTATTCAAACTTCATGTTATATTTTGTATATATATGCATATACCAACATCATTATGATCAAATGATCATCCTAATCACCATTACCGTCATCATCATCATCATCATCATCATCATCATCATCATCATCATCATCATCATCATCATCATCATCATCATCATCATCATCATCATCATCATCATCATCATCATCATCATCATCATCATCAGGCTTTAGCCTTTCCTACTTTATGTTGTTTCTCAAATCATGATCAATTTTCAAACAAGCTATCATCTATATTATGATAAATCAAAACTCTTTCTTGCTTGGCTTCTTATTCAACAAGTTGCATCCTTTTACTGTATCTGCCCCTTCACACTATAAAAACTTTTATTAATCTAGTTTTTTTCTTTTTACATAAAAAAAACCCTTTTAACTCTTACCCATCTTCACGTTTTCCTTTTTTATACAACCTACAACTTTTTATGTTTTCAGTTAACCATATCCAAGCTTTTTAACATATCCTCTATTTTAAAGTAACTTATAACTTAGTAGTGGTGGCTAATTTACTTCAAACCTTGTTTGAAGTAAATTAGAGTTAAAAAATATATAAATATATGCCAGTACTTAATAAATAATTAATGTAAGTATAAATTTATAATATATAAAGTACTATAATTTTTTTTTGTAGCCCTGGCTATCAACCCCTGCTAAATCTTATAGTTTTGCTGGGGCCAGGGCTGGGTAAGCAAAAAGTCTTATTTTAATTATTTTTATCTCTATATTACTTTAAACTTAAATGAATTGAATAATTATTTTCGCTGGTTGTTAGTGTCAAGAACATTAATAACGCTTTTTTTGTTTTCATAGTCATATATTTTTAAATAAAATTACGGGGTTAGTTTTAAACATGACAAAAGCTATTGTAACATGGTTGCATGGTGAATGGTGAATATTTTGTATATTAATTAGGCAATGATTCATTAATTAAGCAATGTAAACACACACATCCTCAGGATAGCTTTTGCTATGTTTTTAGCATATTGCATTTCTTTTATTGGAAGAACAATATCTACAGCTTCTTTTACATCTAGTGATATCATTCTAAAATCCGCTTTGTAACCAACCAATAAAAACTTCTTTAAAAAGTATCTTGAAAAAAAAAAAAACTTCTTTAAAAAGTATTTTTAAGAAGTTTTCTTTATGCTTATTTCTGATAATTCTACATATATAGTATTATATGCTGATTTATTTTATATTATAAATGGTTTTATATATAAATGGTTTAAGTAAAAGAAATTACTAGATTATGTGCCACAAAGTTTTTATATGCTGATGAAACACTAAGCTTGAAATACTAAATTTAAAAAAATGCGTAATAATAAAAACAATCATTACTGATTATTCCCATAAAGCACCACATAACTTAATCTACTACAGTTAATTTCCAGTAAGTCAAACACTGGTTAACTCAAACTTTTTTTACCTTGAACTATTTTCTATAGTCCGTTGAAAGCAATAACAATTGTTTTACTTTGCTTAAGTTGAACATTTGTTTAATAAAACCGTTTTCTTTGGTCCCTTGGAGGTTCAAGTTAACTGGAATTTACTGTATTTACTAATTACCTTCAATATAATGGCAAATATCTCAATATCACTAAATTGGCAACATTAAATAGGCCCAAATCCAGATGCAGTGTTTTGAAGTTGGCAAGGTCTGCTGTATAGAATGAATAACAATGAGGCAATACTGCCTATTGAGTCATTTGCTGCACAAGGGTAGTCAAGGTAAGTGTGGTAAATGTGTAAATGAGGTAAGTGTGGTAAATCTTGTGATCTTAGTGTTGACGGTTATCTTCCTTTAATTCGTAAAGACTATAATAGTCACATGCTTGGCCTAGGCATTTACATTCGTAAGAATTCACCCATTTGTCGGGAAACTAGGTTTGAATCCACAGACTAATCTTTTATGTGCTTTTGTTAAGCACCACTTCACTCTATCACCTTTCTCTTTGTTCTATATCACTCTCCTTCATCTCAAGACTGCACTCTTCTTGATGTTATTTCTGATTATATTGACCAAGCCCTCATTTTTTATCCATCAGCCAATATTGTTTTTGTCGGTGACTTCAATGTTCATCACACTGAATGGCTTGGCTCTAGTATCAGTGACTCTGCAGGCATTAAGGCTCACAACTTTTGTCTATCTCAATCCCGAACTCAAATAGTCAACTTTCCAACTCGCTTTCCAGACAACCCGAATCATTTACCTTCTCTACTCAACTTATGTCTTGTTTCTAATCCTAGTCAGCGCTCAGTTTCTTCACACTCATCCTTGGGTGTTTCTGATCATGGTTTGGTCTCTCTAAAACTATTATCTCATTCTTTTTTACCATCAGAATCCCCCTACCATTGTACATCTTACAACTACCTTACTACTACCTAACTAAGCTGACTGGGACTCTTTCCGTGATTTTCTTTGTGATGACCCCTGGGTAGAAATCTTTTGTCTTCCTGTTGACAAATGTGCTTCTTACATAACTTCGTGGATTCAGGCTGGCATGAAATCCTTTAATCCCTCTCGACAATTCCAGGTCAAGCCTCACTCTTCTCCATGGTTTTCCTCACATTGTGCTGCTGCAATTGCTAATCGAAACCATTACTTCCATATCTATTAGCAAAACAATTCTCCAGAAAACAGACGTCTGTTTATTACTGCTAGGAACCATTGTAAAAGGGTTCTGTCTAACGCCAAAGCCCGCTATTCTCAGATCATGAAATCTTGTATTTCATCACAAAAATTAGGCTCTCGTTACTTCTGGAGAATCTTTAGTAATATTAATAATAAGGGCAAGTCTGTAATTCCACCTCTTTTGTACGGTTTAGACTTTGTCACCTCACCTAAAGACAAAGCTGAACTGTTTGCCAAGAACTTTTCATCAACATCATCTCTGGATTCCACTAGTTGCGTTCTACCTGATATAGTTGTCAAACAGGTTGATCCACTGCTCGACATCCGTATCACTCCAGCTTCTGTATCGAAAGTGATTTCTTGCTTAGACTCTTCTACAGCTTGCGGCCCGGACAACATACCTATTATAGTCTTGCAGAAGTGTTCTCCGGAGCTGTCCTCTATCCTTTCAAAACTATTCAACAAGTGCTTATCAGAGTCTTGTTTTCCAGCCTGCTGGAAAGCAGCATCTGTTATCCCTATTTTTAAAAATTCTGGAGAGTGATCCGATTCGTTTAACTACCGTCCCATTAGTCTTCTTCTTATCATAAGCAAGGTTTTTGAATCTTTAATTAACAAACACTTAATCTCTCATCTTGAATCTCATAACCTATTTTCTGATCATCAATATGGATTTCGATCTTCTCGTTCTACGGCTAATTTGCTAACAGTAATAACTGATAGGTTTTATCGCGCATTAGATAAAGGTGGAGAGGTTAAGGCCATCGCTCTTGACATTTCTAAGGCGTTTGATAAAGTTTGGCATGCTGGTCTTCTCCATAAGCTTTCTTCTTACGGTGTATCTGGAAACATCTTTAAGATTATCGAATCCTTCCTTTCCAATCGTAGAATAAAAGTTGTCCTCGATGGACAGCACTCTTCTTCTTATTCTGTAACCTCAGGGGTTCCTCAAGGTTCAATCCTTGGCCCTATACTCTTTTTAATTTACATTAACGATCTTCCAGATTTTCTCACATCTAAGGTGGCATTGTTCACTGATGATACTACCATTTATTCTTGTCACGATAAAAAGCTAACTCCCTCTGATTGCTTGCAGGGGGGATCTGAGCTTGAAAAGGATCTCACTTCTGCTACAGCATGGGGCTCACAGTGGCTGGTGAACTTTAATTCAGATAAAACTCAATTTTTTTCAGCCAATCGTTATCGCAATAATTTAGACCTTCCTATATTTATGAACGGTAAAGTACTCAATGAGTCTCCTACCCTTCATCTTCTAGGATTCACTCTTACTTCTGATCTTTCTTGGAAACCTTACATCAAATCTGTTGCAAAATTAGCATCTGCTAAAGTTGCTTCTCTTTATCGAGCTCGTCACTTTCTTACTCTGGATTCTATTCTCTACCTCTATAAATCTCAAATCCGGCTTGTATGGAATACTGTTGCCATATCTGGGGTGGATCTTCTAATGATGCCCTTTCTCTTTTAGACAAGGTGCAAAAACGCATTGTAAACATAGTTGGACCTACTCTTGCAGCCAACCTTCAACCTCTGTCACATCGTCATAATGTTGCTTCTCTTTCTCTTTTCTACAAATACTATAATGGACACTGCTCTAAAGAGCTAGCGTCTCTTGTGCCATCTACAAAAATTCATTCTCGTGTTACTTGTCATTCAATTAAGTCTCATCCTTTTTCTGTTACTGTTCCTAAGTGCTCCAAAAACTCTTATTCGTCTAGTTTTTTTCCTCGAACATCAGTTCTTTGGAATTCGCTTCCTTCATCTTGCTTTCCTGATTCATATAATTTGCAATATTTTAAGTCGTCTGTCAATCGTTATCTTGCTCTACAATCTTCATCTTTTCTCTTCCAGTAACTTTAAACACTAATTAGTGGTTGCTTGCAGCCTTGTTGGAAGCAAAGATGTTAAAAAAAAATAAAAAAAAAATAAAAATACAATTTAGAAAATTGGGTTTGCCATTGTGTAATAATTTGACCATATTTTGATTGAGTTGGTTTTTATACAAGGTGTGGTTGTAAAATCAAGTTGACATTTCAATTATTGGTGTCTAGGTAATAATAATATATAACATTTATAGTAAAATATTATTTCATATAATAATATTTTTATTTTATCTTATGTTGTGTAATAAGTTAAACACTATTAATTAAAAGGTAAACAAATAAAACTTTAGAAGAGACTTTTTTAAAACCAATGTCTTTTATAACTCCATTGATCCTTAGTTGCATAATTTATATTTTTGTTACAATTGTGTGCAAATCCTGTCTAAATCTTACTCAATTTTTTATAATTATAATTTTTTAAAAATTTTTTATAATATATTTGCATACGCATTATGCATAAAAATGAAATGCAAAAAGAAATGCACCCATATCATCCTTGTTTAAAATAAAAAATGCTTAACGCAATAATCTAATGTGAATTTGACGTCATAAAATTCTCTTTACTTTTTTATTTTTTAAAGACACAAACGTTTTTAAATTACTGCAAAAATATTATTTACAGCAAAACGAGTTAAATATTATTTAACTTCTTTTTTTATTATTACTATAAGGGAATATTTTATTTTTTTTATTTTTTTTTGAGTATTAAATAATTAAATTTAATATCACACTTTTGAAAATGTTTGATATTTAAAAAATCATTTCTTTTCTTGACATATGCATAAATTAAATAAAATAAGTTAAATTTTTGAATTTTTAAACGATTATTTCTTAAATTTCTAATTGCAGCTAACAGCGAGTTCTAATTAGCGAGTAACAAATAAAAAAAAATTACGTTAATTTATTTACTTTGTTTATTAAAGGTTTATAATTTTATTAACAATTTCCTTATGAAAGCAAAGAGTATTTTTTCAAACATTTATAAAATTATATAGTTTATTAAAAATAATCGCTGCGATTTAACTTAGTGTTATAAAAAAAAGTTTTTGTGCAAATTTTTGATGCAGCCATTTATTTAAAATTTAATTTTGAGTAAAAAAAAAATGTTTAGGAAATAAAACCAAAAAAACAATTGCGATAAAAATGAGCTAATTTTTTTTTAAGAATAAATAAAATTTAAATATTGAATAATATTTAGTAATATTTTTAAATAAATTTGACAGTTAAGTTAAACCCAAGCATTAACTTTAATTTTAATAAACTTATATTTTTTAAATTAAAATTAAATTATATTTTTTAAATATAAATTAAATTCTATATTTATTTTATCAGAATAAAATTATATATTTTATTAAATTAGTTTTAAATTAAATTTTTTATCAGAATTACATTATGTTGTTATGATCTTTGCTTCAAGCCTAAAGTATTAGCGTTTTCCAAGCGAAAAAATCAATCATTAATAATAAAAATAAAAAAATAAAAAAAAATTTATAATTTTATTTGAGTTTTTTTCATTAGTAAATAGCGCTTATATCTGACATAAATGTCATTCTAACTTTTATAACAAATATTTTTACATAATCGCCATTCAAAAGTTGGTTTTTTTAGAAATTAATGACTTATTTTATCTTACCGCTTATAGAATAATTTAAATGTTAAAAATGTTAAAAAGTCACTTAACCGAAATTGCTTATTGCTTACATAAAATCATTTAAGACCTACATAAACCACTCTACGCGTAACGCTTCAAAACAAGGCCTGCCATATATATGAAATGATACATATAAAATATATAAAAATATAATATATAAATATATACATATATATCAGGGGTGTGAAGTCTGGAGTCGGAGTCCATGGAGTCCCTATTTTAGCCTGGAGTCTGGAGTCTCGGTAGTCCATAAAAATTTTAGGACTCCGAGACTCCTTTTTTTTAAATAGTTATTAATATGCTTAAGAAATATCTAATAGTCTTGTCACAAAACACTGTAAAAGAGCATTTGATCGGAAAGATCATCTCCTTCCTTACCAGTTTGAACCGATACTCAGATTGAGTGTCGGTTCGAATGTTATGCCTTGTTAAGAGGCTTTACCAAGCTTGCATTTTATATGCGAAAAGGCCATATGCCAACATGTTCAGAAGTTTAACGTTAAGAGAAAACTTTTATCTTTTAGAATATTTAAATTATATTTTGATATCATTTATGTGACATTTATTCAGAAAATATAATGTTGTAAGTAAAAGCATTTAACAGCAATTGTGATCTAATAGATTTTTTGTTAAAGAAACAGTTTGTTTAATAAATTTTTTTTTTGTTAAAATTAGTTAAAGAAAATAGTGTTTTAAATTTAAAAGTTTCATCATATTTAATGTTAAGTTTTATATTTCTTAAGTTTATAAACTTTTATTTACAAATTATGTTCCATTTATATGTAACGATTTTTGTTTATTTATTTATAGTTTTAAAACAATTTATTTTTTTATCCAATTAAAAAAAAGTACTTATGATTAACTGTTTATTAAAGTATTTCCTCATCATCAAATTTTGAGACCCAGGGGCGGTTTCACGGGTTGTATGAGAAGGGGGTTGTTGCCCCTTAGCCTGAAAAGAGAGGAAGTTAACATTCGACTTACACTTAAATATTTTTTATAAGACATTCGTCTTATAAAAAATATTTAAGTGTAAGTCGAATGTTTTACCCAAGTAATTCAAATATTTTACCCAAGTCAAGTTCTTTAAAAAAAATTGTGGATATATTTTTTGCTTTGTTTAAGCACTGTTTAAAATTGTAAACTATAGTAGGAAACTATACTTATAAATAAATGAAGCTTGTAAGTACTATTAGCTGGCTTGGTCGGGAGGCAGGAGCGATTGCACTCAATAATTGATCACGGAAATAATATTTAGTTGCGTAAAACCGGCCAGATTTTTTAGTTGTTTTGAGAACATTTCAAAAACAAACAAAAAAGTGCAACAAGATTAACTGGACCGTTGAAAGACAGTTAAAAAAAGAAAATAGCTTTTAACGCGAAAAAACTTTAAGCGAAATAAATACGATTAGTTAGTTAGTTAATTTAAGTTACACAAAGCCACAGCCTTGTTAAACTCATCATCAGCTGAGTATACGCATCTATACCCAACTCGTATTTCGGCCACTTTTGTGTGGCATTTATGGTAAATGATGAGTTGTAGCAACTATGATGACTGAAAACTGTCTAGTAGTTGTTTAAATTTATCAAGTGATGTTGCCTCTATGACATTATCTGGCAAAGCATTCCAGTCATTTACTACACGATTGTTAAAAAACTTATGTCTGATTTCACAGTTCCTGACAATCTCGCGATGAAATCTGATTCGATGTTGAGCTCTAGGTGCTATGCTGCCAGGCATTACGTGCCAATCAATTAGGTTTAAATTGTTAAGAAGCTTATATTTTTGAATAAGATCGCCTCTTTTCCGTCTTCAAGAGCAGTTAATTTCATGATTTTACATCGAGTTTTGTAGTCTTTATTTTTCAAAGCATGAGGAACTTTCGTTGCGTTGCGTTGTACCTTTTCAATTTTTTTTATGTCACTATCAAGGTAAGGATTCCAGGCTTGTATGGCAAACTCCAGATGTGGTCTAATATATGCAGTATAATTTTTTTTCCAAATGTCAATGTCTGTTGATACAAACGTGTGTTTAAAAATTCCAAGCATATTACCTGCTTTGCTTGCAGCTATATTGCACTGTTGAGCATATTTAAGATTTTCGGAGATTAGAATTCCAAGATCTTTTTCAGAATTTGTGACTTCTAAAATTAATTTGGAGCAAATAATTTTGAAACGTCACTCTTTTATAATTATTTTTATAAAATTAAGCTACATTTTTTATATAAAATAACAACCTACTATTAATGATTGTTTAATAAGGAAACAAATGTTCTTCAATTTATTAAAGAGTATATATAATTTTTATTTATATACTTCAGGCTTGGTCGGGAAGCGGGAGCGATCGCTCTCGATTGCTGACCACGTAAATAATATTTAGTTGCGAAAAGCTGGCCAGATTTTTTAGTCGTTTTGAGAACATTTTAAAAAGCAAAAAAAAAAAAGCGACGAAGATTAATTGGACCGACGAGAGACAATTACAAAAAAAAAAAAGTAGGCAAATAAAATATCTTTAAACGCGAAAAAATTTAAAGCTAAATAAATTACATTTAAAACAAATATTTTCGAAACATCGCTCTTTTATAATTTTTTTTATAAAATTAAGCAATGTTTTTTATAGAAACATCAATTTTTTATAGAAACATACAACCGTCAACTTAAAAGATTGTTTAAAAGGAAAACAAATATTCTTTATTTAACTAAGTTTGCAAGTTTTAGTTTTACTTAAGCTTAATTTATTTTATAAATAAAAAAGTTAATTTTTTCAATACCTATTTTATGTTTCGCGTAGTTTGAAAAGTTTAACATATTTAAAGCGATTCTTCGTAGTAAGATAAACAAATGAAATAATTAAATCATTGAATTACTATAAGAATTAAATTATCAAGATAGAAATCAACTAAAAAGGTTAAAAATACTTAATGACCAGGAAGCGAAACTGCTTCACAATATCACTGATGATGTTTAGTGAGTGGGCTTTTAAATTTTAATTAGTGTTTAAAGCAGAAAAAAGTATAACGAGTTTTAAGAATGGCAACTTAAGCAAAAATAATTAGAGTTAGTAAATCAATATCTAGAAACTTTTCTTTATATCTAATTATTTGCTATATATATTTGTGTTCTGTCGTGACCTCAGGCGCGATGCTTGTTCATCCGCGAGTTACTTTGTATGCGTTGTTTGTGTTTAGTAACCAGAAACTTCTTATATGTTTGTTACATAATTAGTTTTATTAACTTTAACGATTAAAACTTCATTAAAAACACAATTATTTTTGTCTTTGTTAAATCATAAAAATTGCTTTAAAAGATACATTACGATAAAAAATAAATACACAAAATTACATTTACATAAAGAATACAATCTCTTTTAAAATAAAAAATAAGAATATACTAATAAAATCTATGATTTATAATAAACTTTGAAAATTTTAACAATTCAACTAATATATATTTAAAACATTTATTTTCGTAAACAAATAATATAAATTCTTAAAACAATGCTAAAAATCTCAAAACGTAACAAATCGTGAATAATACAATTTCTAAAACATTTTAACAGAATACTCTAGAACTTTATTTCACTTAATCAGCATATTTTTTGAACCAATAGAATTAGTTTGTTCGTTAATTTGGCGGGTTTTTAGTGTTCGCAAACATTCTTTTTATTCTTTCGCACAAAGATGTTTTGAGAACATTCAAGTTTTTTATGTTTCCATGTATGTCCGTAAAACAAAAATTTTTTGTTTCGTACATAAACTTAAATGTTTTCAAAACGACTAAAAAACCTGGCCAGTTTTACGCAACTAAATATAATTTCCGTGGTCAGTATTCGAGAGCGATCGCTCCCGCTTCCCGACCAAGCCTGATACTTATGTCTTTTTTCTTATTTCCAGTGCTGGAATGAGGAGGTAAGGGAAGGGGGTAAATAGGCTACATTGCCCTGGGACTCACAATGTTAGGGGCCGCGAAATAGTCAAGAGGACCACTCTGTATTTTTTTAGTCATTTTTACGCTGTGGCACATAATAAAGGCCACCAAAATAATGCAGCCCCAGGCCCTGAAAAGTCCAACAAGATTCAACCAATAAAACTAACGCTAGATCATTTATTTATAAATAAAAAAGTTCTTTTAATAACTGTTTTATGCTTTGCGTAGTTTGAAAAGTTTAACACATTTGAAACAATTCTTCTTAGTAAGATGAACAAATGAAATAATTAAATCATTGAGTTACTGTAGAAATTCAATTAGCTAGATAGAAATTAACTAAAAACGTTAAATTACTTAGTGAGGAGGAAATGGAACTGCTTCACAATACTGCTGATGATGTTTAGTGAGTGGGCTTTATAATTTTAATTAGTATTTAAAACAGAGAGTAACTTTAAGTTTAAGTATAACGAGTTTGTAAGAATGGCTGAAGCAAAAATAATTGAAGTTAGTTAACTGTAATGTTTTGTCTTTATCTTTATTATAAAGAGAATTCGACTATGATTTTTATTTATTTCAATATTTTCATATTAAATTATCACAACTAGTTTAAATATAAAACTCTGTATAGTTTCGCGTCGAAACTTCAACTGTATTTAAATTCAGCGCATTGGCTTTTAAGCGAGAATTCCTCGTGTGGAATTCTCTCAAGGGAATACTTTCGATATAAGTTTTTGTGCAATTCGCAAAAGGGAATTGCTTGTTTTGCAATCACTAATTGCTATTCTGAATTGTTTTGCATAACAATCATTACACTTTCCTTTTTTTTTTTAATGTATTTCGTAATCAATTTAATGTTTTGGCTTCCTCGAAATTCTTCCTGATCGCGTGACAATAATGTGGTGGTCTAATGATTCATTTTGATTTGTATTTGAATCAATGTTGGTGTTATTCAACAATTTTCTTTTACCCATGAATATGTCTTTTGATTCATTCATATCGCTTTCATTGTCTGATAAATTTACATCCCAATCTAATTTTTCTTTTGTTTTTAGTAGATGTCTTCTGTTTCTTCTAACAATATTTTCATTTAGGGTTTTTATATTGAAACTTCGTTGCTGTTTGCTCTCAAAAATTTTTCCTGGTTGCCATTCATTTCCATCATGTAAACGAACACAGTCCCCATCACTTTCGTTTTCCAATGTTTTTGCATTTTTTATTTCTTCTGTAAATTTTGATTACATTTATTTTTTTCAATAATTTTATTAGCTTCATTCGTGTTTACAGTTTTTACTACATTTAGTAGTTTGATAGCTTTTAATTCTTGTGAAGTTTGTAAGCTAAGAACGAGTTTGCTTGCTGTTTCAACTACAACTACATTTAACCAACATTTTACGACTTTTGTAGTGACACATCATCTTTGATGTTCCAAGCACTGGAATATGATTTCTTCCAAAACCACGTAGTTTAACATTTGTATAAGTGAGATTATCACGTGATGTTAGTTGATTGTAGACTGTTTTTGGCATAACATAAACTTCAGCTCCAGTGTCAATTTTTCCACGTACCAATTAATTATTAATTTTAAAGATTATCAAGGCTTCATTTTTACCATTCATTTCACCAGATGATACAGATTCAACATGGTATTCTACAGCGCAATTTTTGTGTATGTTTTTCGAGTTGTTTTTGGAACGAAGAAAATACCAAATTTATTTAAATTTATCTCTTTATTTCTTTTAATTTCAACCCAAAATGGTATGAGATAATATAATTATGTACATTGGTTTTCAGTCTACTCTGCTAAGAAAATGAAAATTTTTATTTTAATAATGCCTAGTCAAAAATTGCAATAAAAGCAATATGGTTTAGATACGAAAAGCTATCAAACTTCACTAATTAATTATATGCAATAAAAAATCAAATTTGTCTGTGAGTTTGCGTTATAAAGTCAAGCTAACGATCTAGACATTAGCAAAAAACGTACCATCTAGGTCAGAAAGTAGCCAAAAAAAGCTTATAAAAATACCTCAACAAATAAATAAAATTATTTTGCGCAGCAATTCCTTTTACGGAAAAACTACTAACGTAATGTTTTTCCGTAACTTTTTTTAGCAACCTTATATGACACTTAGAAAATATGCAGAGCTCCTATTTACATTAAAAAAAGAAAAATTAGAAAAAAAAATAGAAGAAAAGAATAAGAAGCAAAAAGCCATCAAAGGCAGCACTCCGTATTAAAGTGTTTTGTACCACAGCAAATTAATTTGCATATAGTAAAAGATGAGTTTTTAAAAGCCTTAAAACAGCTGGTTTTGCTTGAAGGTATTTCATTCCAGGTTCAATTTATTTTTTTGTTAGTATTTATTTTTTAATTAAAAAAAAAAAAAATCTAAACAACTATATGTTTTCTTGGAATTTTTAAATAAACATTTATCATTCTAAAAACAATATCTATAGGCATTTGATTGGGAACCTATTCAAAAGCTATGCGGAAAAGTTTCATCTCATTTTAGATTTAAAATGAATAGAGATAATATGAGAATTAAAATTATCGATCTTGCCAAAAAGCATTGCAAATAAATCAAAAACAAATTATCGAAAATGCTAATTTATTTAAAAGTCGATTCTACATCAAGGCATATGCGTCACTGCCTTGGTATAAATGCCCAATACTCGAATTGCTGTGATCAATCTTGACACCATTGATCACAAACAAACGATAACAAAGGGAAAACAAACGGCGGAATACACAAAAAAAATTATTGAGATGTGTTTAGATAAGTTAGGAATCAATAAAACTAATATTTTTGGCCTCAGTGTTGACAAATAAAGTTGGTGAGCGACTTTGGCATCAGCGCCGTTGAGGAAATCGTAGATGAAAAAGACAATTTTTGTAGAAACTGATGAGTTTGACAAAGAAGATTCTAAAGTGGACAATGCAGCAGCAGTCTTGGCAAGTGGAGTTGCCAGTAGCATGAGTGTATTACATCTTCAAAGATGCGCTGTCCACACTTTACAACTTGCCATAAATGATGCATTGAAAAGGCCTACAATAAAAAATTTAATTAGCCATGCCTAAGATGTTGTCAAAACGGCAAGAATTTCGAAGTGGATTGACTTTTTCAGGGACCATACTCCACATCTCATTCCAATTTTAGATCAGGCTACCCATTGGTCTAGCTAGTTCAATATGATTGAGAGGCTAATTAAGGTAAGTTATAACTTATAAGTTTTAATTAAAGTTTATCAACCAGTTTTCTAAACGGTATAATATAAATCCAATTATTTCAAAGTTAATGACATTTATACTACTTTATAATTGCAGCAATTTATGTTGATATGTTGGCATGGCTGTATACTAACAGCGACTGAAGACAAGGTTGTTTTTTTAATAAAATTTTATTTATATATATTTACTTATTTTACTTTAAAAAATACATATTCCAAAAAGAATAAATACTTCTATAAATAATTGCAGCTGATGGACTTTGGAAAATATATTACAAACTGATTCAACTTGCTAATGAAAATAAGAATGAGAATAAGAGGAAAATGCTAAACCAGTTGCAAAGCGTCGACCAAATTTATTTATGTTATGTGAACAGGAGATTCTAAAAAATTCTTCAGAAGAACAAATGCTGGTTCAACTAGATGTAATCAAAAAGGAGTTTCGACAAGCTCTAAAAACAATTTCGGAAATTAGATCAATATTTAACGGAAGATAACTCTTCCAACTTATACAAGTTTTTAAAACTTAACCCATTAAAATCAATTGAGCAGTTCCCTGAAGTTGTATAGGATGCCTGCCATGTCGCTTTGTCGCTACCCATATACCAAGTCAGTGTAAAGCTTATGTTTTCAGTCTTAAAGCACATGACACCAGACCATCGTAGTCAATTTATATCTGAGTTAATTAATGATATGCTTTTTTTTACAAAAAAACAAATTTTTTATTTAAACATTTTTTGATGATGTAGATATTGTAATATTTTGTTCTTGTAAACTAATAATTTAGCATGTAATTAATGTAAATAAACATTTAAATCTTATTATAATTTTAAGATCATGTGGTTGCAAATTGAGTGAGAAATCTGAGAAATCTGTCGTGCGACAATAAAAATCTTTGGAGTTGTATTGTTCTTATTAATTCTTACTATCCAACAAAAGCAGGACAAATTAACTTTTAGATTTAAGCAGCCGTGGCACAGTGGTAGCGCACTTTCCTAAAAAAATAAGGGATCTGCGGTTCAAATCCACCTTTGGTTTTGCGATACCGGTTAGGAAATAGGAGTGAATTTCCTGCTATTTGCTTTTCCAAGGTGCTCTGTTATACGACCGAAGGACTTCTTAGGGTACAAAAAATAAACATAATTCATAAGAGAAAATATTATTGGTACCCTTTCATTTTTTTTGGAATTTTCACATAAAAGTTCCAGATAATAAAAATCCCATATATAATTATAGAAAAAAAATTATTCTGGAGTCCGGGAGTCCCAAAAAATTGATGGAACTTTGCATCCCTGATATATAATATATATATATATATATATATATATATATATATATATATATATATATATATATATATATATATATACAAATAGTATTGTGTACTAAGATAAGCAATCTGACGTCATACTGAAATAGCCTGCTGCTGGGGGCTTCAGTACATACACCGACTGACAAGTAGCATGACTCACAGTAGAGTGCTGCTACATCGACTGAGGGTTTGGGATGGGGAAGCAATCGTCTTATTCATCATTCTTCATTTTCTCTTCTTTTTCGAAAAAAACGATATAGCTTAAGGTAAGCAGAAAAAGTGAGCAAATGCTTATCAAAACACGCTTTAGTAAGTGTGTGTATATATATATATATATATATATATATATATATATATATATATATATATATATATATATATATATATATATATATATATATATATATATATACATATATATATATACTATACTTAATTTTGAATGATGAAATATAATTAAAAGGAACAATAAAAAAATTAAACCCTCCAACAGGATCTATAGCAATTCCATGCGGTTTAATAAGATTTTCAGAAACAATTATTTTTCGTGAGTAACCATCAAGGCGAGAAACCTCAATTCGGTTCAGTGATGTATCACTCCAGTAAAGATTACGAGCAATCCAATCAATTGCTAAGTGAGCAGGTTTAACTATATCAGTCTTTACAACTTGTTCATGACCTATAAATTTATAAAAAATTAAAATAACATTTATCAATTTTTATTTTTAGAAAAAAATCTATTTGACTATTTTTAAAATATATTTACAAATGCTAAAAACTAATAAGTTGTTATTATGAGTAGATATATTTTTAAAATATATATATTTAAAAATGCTTTATAATTATAAAATTTATAAGCTTTTAAGTGATAAATTTTATCTAGCTTATTATTGTAGCTAGAAACGATCATTTAAAAGTTACAGATTTTAGCTTCATAGATTCATTGGAGAAGCAATTATTTAAAAGTTACAGATTTTTAATAACTTGAAAATTCTTCATATTTTTCCAAAACTTATGGGCAGGTAATGCAAATCGTAACTTAAACTTAAAATAATAAAATTTTAAAGTTTAATGTCCTTGATTCCATATTTATGTGATTTGATTTGGAATAGTTATCTATATAATAATATTCTTATTTAAATCGAACATAATGTAAAAGCTAGTGAAATTTACAAGAGCATGATGTTCTTGGCATTAAGCTGTGATACTATCACTAGGAGAATTACCATCCAAGGTTTACAAGCTCCTTTTACCTTTACCCGCAGTTAAATTGAGGATTTTTGTATTAGAACTTTCTCCTATGTAAGTTGTTTTGGCCACATCTAAAGAGCCTCACCTGCCTAAATGTAAAGAACAACTTATATTTTATGTAAACATAACGTTCATTTATGACCACTTTAAAGTTGAGAATATACCTAAAAGTATTATTTACAAGATAATTAAACATGCTGAAAGTGAATCTGGGTACCAAAGAATTCAAGGAAGTGAAGTAAAAGCTAAAAAATGACCAGGACAAACATTGAAAGGCTCAAACTCATGTTTGACCATGAAGATGGAGTTTCTCAACGACAGGCAGCTAAAAAGTTCAACTGTACTCAGCAACACATTAGTAAAACATTAAAAAAAAGAACAAATATTAAATCAAGAAAAAAATGACGATTCCAAAACGCTATGACCAGCAAAAAGCAGTAGCTAGAACTAAGTGCAGTTGATTGTGTCAGAAATTCAAAAATCATAAACCAATCATTGACAATTAGTCTTATTTCACGTTAAACCACTCCTGTATCAGTGGAAATGCTATATTTTATACTAGTGATGTAAAATCTACTCCATCTACAGTTAAATACAAAACAAAACAAAAGTTTTAAAAGAATTTACTTCTATGGATTGCTTTTTCTTAAAATGGAATTTCGCAACCTTATTTTGTAACAAGTGGACTGGCTGTAAACCAAAAAATCTATTTAAACAAATGTATTAAGAAGAGACTTATTCCATTCATCAATAGGTATCATTCAGATGGTGCATATATATTCTGGCCAGATTTATGCAAAAACAGTAATTATGTACCTAAACAAGGAAAATGTGCATTATGTTGAGAAAGCGGATAACCCTGCAAACTTGTCAGAATGTCGCCCTATCAAAAATTTATCGAGTATTTTGAAAGGCCTTGTCTACAAGAATAATTTGCATGCAGAAAATCTTAAAAAATTACGTTCTAGAATCAGGTATTGCCTTAATAAAATTGATATTGAGCTCATACGGAGACTAGCTCAGTCTATACCAGGCCTAGTTGATAAAGTCAGAAGAAATGGTTTAATTGAAAAAAACTAATTATATATTTAAAAACTAGAATAAAAATACTTTCTAGAACATTTTTCCTTTTTGTTTTATCTTATTTCTTTAAAGAGATATGTGTCTTTAAATCCAGTCTCATTTTTTAGTTGTCACCCATTATTCTTAAAAAAAAATTAACATCAATAGTGTGGTCTAAACCACATGTGTGGTTTGGACCAGTTTCTGGAATACAATTTTTGTTATGAAATATGAAAAAGTTGAAGCTACAATTTACAAATGAATGCACTTTTTTAGTCAGCATTAATTGAGGCAGTTTATATTAAATCATTTATTAATTTTTATTTATAATTGCAGGACTTGTGATAGCGGACACATTTCAGGGTTGCCACTATAATTCCTAAAATTTTTCCCTGAGTATTCCCTGAGTAAAGAACATTTTTCCCTGAGTTGAACTCTTTAAGTTCCCTGAATTTTCCCTGACTTTTCTATATTTTTTCATGTTCATCAACAAGATTATTATTTTCCTTAATTAAACACAATCTTTATATTTGACAAACTAAAACTTTTACAAAAACATCCACATCTTACAAACTTATTATTAAATGTATTAGCAAAATATTTTTGAAAAAAAAAATTATTGTACAAAATTTCAAAAAACAAAATTATTTTCCATGAGTTTTACCTGAATTTTATGAAAATTTTAGAAAATTCCTGAGTTTTCTAGGTTTTCCCTGGGATTCATGCTATTTTCAGGTAATTAAGGTTTTCCAGGTTGAGTGGCAACCCTGTGTTTGCTCTCCCTATGTGAAAAAAGCCTGTAAATGGTATATTTAAAACTTTATCTGCAACACTCTTATTACAATTTAATGAGCATGAAATAACATGCTGGGTGATTTTCTTTATCCATCAAGCCCTGCATATTCTATTGACATAGTCTATTTGTTTGTTTTTGTTTTTATTTGTATTTAAAAATTTGCTTGTATATTAAATATTATCATTCATCGAACACAAACAAATTATGCTCAAATGAAAGAAAATTTTTCTTTCATTTGAGCATAATTTTTTTATATACATAATTACTTTTCTACATAAAAGCTCCCCTTCCTCCCAAAGATAAAAAAAATTATAAATACCCATAACTTTGATATATATTAATTTGCTATTTAAATTTATCATTAAGTTATACCATTTAAAAAACTTGATATAAACGTATACCTGTTCCATTCAAAAACACTCTATTGATACTTTTAGTATAAGAATCAGTCCAGTAGACCTTTTGCTCTAAGATGTCATAATCAATACTAGAAGCATGCCGCATTTCTTTTATTGGAAGAACAATATCTACAAATTCTTCTACATCCAGTGATATCATTCTAACATCAGTTTTGCGACCAACCAATAAAAACTTCTTAATCTCTTTAAAAAGTTAAAAAAAAAGTTTCCATTAAAGAAGATATACATGATACACATGCGTGTTTTTACACACAAACATGCAAACATTCATGCATACATACATACATACAAACATTCATTACGCTCGGAATTAGGAAAAATGAGGTCGGCAATAGTTTGCTGACATCAATTAAGGTCGGCATCAGGTTGGCAAAAACTATTTGATACAAAGGTCTAACTATAAAACATACAAACAAGGTAGGCAATTTTTTGCCAACCTCAAACACTTTCAGGTCGGCAGCTAGGTCAGCATTGGCAAATGCCAACCCTAATTTCGAGAGTTGATACATACATACATACCATATCTATGTTCTAGGTTTAGAAACCTCTATGTTCTATGTTTTCTATGGTTAATACTCACCCTGCACTACCATTATAAGCTTTATGCAAATAATAGGAAAAGATTTGAAGTAGCTTTTGAATAGAAAGATTGGGTAGCCTTCAATATCTAGAGCATCATCAAGAACAAACTTGTTTAAAAACGAAAAACTATTATGAATTTTACTGTGCTATCCTTAGCAAAAAAAGAAAAGATGAAGAGACCTATTATATATTATAACTATTTTAATGATATTTTAACAGTATTTTAATGAAGTAGTTAATGTTTTAAAAACCTCTTAGAAATGAAATTACATAGAAACATTAAAAATATGAACAAATACAGAAAAGTCATTCTAATTTTAAGTATACAGATTTTGGGTAGAAATTTGGGGTGGTAAAAGAATAATGATTAATCAATTAATAGCAATTAATCATTGATCGATTAATTAACAAACGATTAATCAATTAATTTTTTGCTATAGATGTTTTGTTTGTTTTTTTATTAACATTTAGTTGTTATAATTACAAAATAGCAATTTTTTTTTAAACATGAACAAAAAAAAGTTGTTTAAATGACACAAGTGTTAAAAAAAACATTTTAATAACACATGTGTATATCAATCGTTTTGTAAAAAAAAAAAAAAAAAAAAAAAAAAAAAAAAAAAAAAAAAAAAAAAAAAAAAAAAAACTTTAATTGCAGATATGTTATTACTATCATGCTTAACAAATATCAATGATTAGATAAATCTTTTTACTAACAGCTCAATAAATTAAATAGTGAATAATGATATTGATGTGCAAATTTAAACCACACATTTATTTTAATCATAAAAAAATTAAAATAAATCATAACCACAATTAGTATATATATAATATAATTAAATATAGTATAATTAAAATTAATCACATTTGTTAACCACATTTGTTTCATAAAACAAATGAAAATTTAATCACTAACTATAAAACAAGTGCACAAAAATTCACATTAAAAATATAATAAAACAAGCAAAAAAAATTACATTAAAAATACCAATAAAACAAGCAAAAGAATTTCACAAACAGTAAAAAAATAGTAAAAATATATATATATTACCACTGCAAGATTTTTTGTCAGTTTTTAACGTAACACCAGTGGGACATTGACACACAGAAATATCTTTAGATAACAAGCAAAGATGTGAACAACCTCCATTGTTTATACAGCTAGTGTTAACTGTGATAATAAGTAATTTGAATCAATTAACTTTTATTGTATCTTGTTATAATACTTACTACTTCACTATATTTACCACTATTTACCTTTTTTTCAATTCACCTCCTTAAGACCGAGAAGGCCACTACAGACGAGGAGGCTACTTATTTTGTAGCTATATATATATATATATATATATATATATATATATATATATATATATATATATATATATATATATATATATATATATATATATAATTAACATATTATTATATATATATTATTAACAAACAATTATTTAAAATTTAAGATGATGTCTGATTGTGCATCAAATAGAAAAACAGCCATCTAATTTGCTCCCCAACAATTCTACAAGTAACCATTTAGAGTAGATAAGTTATAACAAGGCTACAAGCAACCACTAGATTAGTTTTTAGTTGGCAGAAAATAAAGAAAAGAATTAAAGAGCAAGAAAGTGACAGAAAAACTTAAAAAACTTTATGGGTCACAAAAACATGAAGGAGAGAAAATTCCAAAGCACTAATCTTCAAGGAAAAATAATAGATAAAAATATTTGAGCCTAAAGTTACAGTAAAAAGATATAAGTTAGCTAAATGATGATTCATGACAGATTGAGTTTTAGTTGATAAAAAAGGTGATGATAGCTTGCTTGAGCAGCGACCATGGTAGAATTTGTAGGAGTAGGTCCAACATTCTTTAAAATACACTTTTAGATCTTGTCTAAAAATGAGAAGTCTTATTAGAAGAACCAGTCTAAATGTGAAAAAAGTATTCAACACAAGGATAAATAAGACATTTATAGAGAAAGAGAATGGAAACAGGAATAAGAAAATGGTGGCCTCATTCCTTCTAATCAACCCAAAGTTGTAATAAAGGACTCATTATGTGACCTCAACAATGAAAACCAAAACCATTATCAGAGACATCTCATATACAAAACACTGTCAATACTCTGATTTTTCTGTAAAAATGTAAAAAAAAAAGTTATTTTTACAGCTATATTAATTGAAATTTAAAATTTTCATAGATAAAGCAGAAGAATAGCTTTACAGCTTGATATTTTATTTGTGTTAATTTTATTTGTGTGAATTTGTGGATTGTGATGCCAATAAGGTTGTTGAGCAATCAAATTATAAAACAGTGCATTGGTAGTTAGCAATCAAATTATAATGCAGTGATTGATAGTAGGTAGATAGGTAGTAGGTAGATAGGTAGTAGGTAGATAGGTAGTAGGTAGATAGGTAGTAGGTAGATAGGTAGTAGGTAGATAGGTAGTAGGTAGATAGGTAGTAGGTAGATAGGTAGTAGGTAGATTGGTAGTAATGATTGGTAACCAGAAAAATAAGAAATTACTTCAAAAAAGGTTACCTGAAGGATTTTGCACATTTAGTTATAAATTTCAAACATGCACTGCTAGCTTAGGATCAATTGAAAGAATATTTTCCTCATTTGATTTTTTTCAATCAAAAGTTAATAAGAAATACTTAAGAAAGTGAAAAGCCGAAAAAAATATGTATCAAAATAGAGATACTTGGCTTTTTAAAAAAATTGTCAAAAGTGTAACTATTCTTATCAAAACTGTAATTAAAATTTTGCTTAACGATCTTTTAATTTTGGTTAGTTTCCCAAAAATATTATTATATTGTAAAAAAACATATCAAAAATAATATTATGTTAGAATTAATATATGGTTATGCTTTCAGAAATGTTGCTAATAATACTTTATAACATTATAAAAAAACTAAAAAAAAAAAGAGACAATTTGCCTGGGTTTAAAACCTTAAAATATATTATGAAATAAAAAAAGCTTATGACTCAGAAAACCCTGAAAAATCAGTTATACTTTAGACCTGTACATTAGAATATTAATCTGTATTACTATATCAATAATTGGTAAATAAAAGCGTTACTAATAGGTAAAAAAATAAATAGTAATAGGTAAATAAAAGTAACAATGATGATAATAAGTAAATAAAAAGAATAATTAAAAATCAATAAAAACTTGTAATAATAAGTAAAGAAAAATCAACTTTAAAGAAAGACAAAGATATTGAAAAACAAACACTAATAAGTAAACAAGCAGAACATATTTTTAATGGTCAAAATTTATTAATTACCTTTGGGTTGTTTATCAGGAGAGTATACAGCTATGCCATGTGGAGAGATAGAACTTCCAAAAAAACTACTGATTTCGTATACAGTTTGGTTAAAAGTCCATGCAAATATTTTTGAAAATTGATTTGTCCAAAACACTTTTCCACCAAATGCTGCAATGTAATAGGGCTTTTTATCAGAATCTAATTTAATAAAGCTTCTATTTTTTCCTGATATTGTCATAGATTCGATTTGATTGTAAAGAGTGTCTCCCCAATATACTAAATTTGTTGCAGTATCAACAGCTATAGAACAAGGCATCTTAATAGGATAACTCACTTCTAGCAATAACTTGCGATGGGATCCATCCATTCGAAATCGAACTATTCTAAGATTTTCTCCCGAAAAAGCCACAAACATAAATCTAAAGGAAATAAAATACACTTAATTTTTACACTAAAAATCTCAACAAAAAAAGTAAAGGATTTAAAAAAAAAAACAACAAGAAAAGAAAAAAAAACAACAACTAATAATTATAAAAACAACTCTAAACAAGTAAACTTTAAATTATAGCAACATCTATACAAGCTTGAAATATAATCATGTTGTTATTGATTTTAAACTAAAATTTTGCAATATTTACGCTGCTTTTAAAACTAACCCTTCTTGCGGTAACAATGCTATACCCATTGGTTGGTCTGACATTTCAGAAACCAAAACACGCCGAAGTTCACCATCATATTGACAAGTCTCAACCCGATTAGTAGTAATGTCTGTAAAGTATATTTTTTTTGTCACCCAATCTACTGAGATACCTTCAAAACTGTTGATATTTTTGTTTCCTTTTACCACAACAGTAGAAACTCCAGGTTTATTTATTGAAGTCTTCATTATAAAATAATTATCTTGGTCATCAACTAGAATATAAAAAAGTAAATCTGAAGCATAATCATAATCTAGGGCCCGAACTTCTTCTAATCCACCAACAATTGCTGAATAGTTTGACAATCCGAAGGTGAACCTTCTAATGTCTTTCATATTTGAGAAAATCAGGTCTACATCTTGCATAAATATAAAAAAAAAGATACTGATTAGCAAATAAGAAAACATTTTACAGCATAAAACCATTTTATTTTATTTGTTTTGTTAACTTTAATATCAATATCAATTTCTTTAAGTGTAAACTTTGTGTTACAATAAAAAACAAATCACTTTAAATTATAACAACTCAAAAAAACTAAAAGTAGTTCAATTGTATTTTTAATGACTGGATTTTTATATATATATATATATATATATATATATATATATATATATATATATATATATATATATATATATATATATATATATATATATATATATATATATATATATATATATAAGATTATAGTGTAGTCGAAAGAGACTTTTATGGTAAAAAAAAGTCTCTTTCAACAACAATTTTTTTACCTTGTCTCTTAAGCTGCATTTTATTGTCTTCGAAATGTCAAAGCAATTAAATTAATGCGGAAGTACATTAAATTTTATTGTTTTTTAAAAAAACCGCAATAATAATGACTAGAAAGTTTTTTTTTATTAGTGTTGTTTTTGTTTTTGTTTTATTAAAAAACATTTTTAAAACATGCGTAAATGTTGCTACATTGACTATCTTATAGCCTGACTCACTACAGAGTGCTGCTACATCGACTGACAAATAGCCTGACTTGCAAGGGAGTGCTACTACATCGACTGACTAATAGCCTGACTCGCAAGGGAGTGCTGCTACATCGACTGAGGGTTTGGTTTGGGCAGGCAGTCTATTGTTTTAATTAAAAATAGTTTTTCGAATAATTTTTAATTATTCGAAAAACTATTGACGTTCTATTTTTCAGCAGCTGTTCTTGAGCACGCTTCGTTGAGTTTCGGTAACTTTTAACAAAAAAGCGATTGTTATTATTTAAGTAATTTTTTTTGAGTTACTTTTTACGAAAATTTTAAGTTGTACTTTTTTATTGAATCAAGTAGAATCCTTGAGGTTGCGGTCGCGTCACAAAATGAGTTACCATCTTTGAAGGGGGAAAACATTGAACAAAACGCATGATTAGCGCGTTTTGTTCATTGCTTTAATTTTAAAGCCGGGTTAAGGCATTAAACAAAACGCGCTAATAACGCATTTTGTTCAATGTTTTCCCCCTACAAAGATGGTAACTTGTTTTGTGACGCGATTGCGACCTCAAGGATGCGTTTTAATATTATTCCTTTTATTTATTTTTTTATTTGCACTTACCAATTTTTAAAATGTTTACTCGAAATTACTCTTAAATTCTTTAAATACGCCTAACAGTTAATAAATATTTTTAAATCTATGGAATAATTTTAAAACCTAACAAACCCCCATAAAATAATTATTTAAGTTAAAAATCTAAAACTAAAAGAAAGTATTTTTGTTCAATTTTATCGACAACTTTGCTATTGCTGAATAATTTTAATAAAATGTTAGCTTAAAAAGATTTAAACTTTTTTTTTAATCTGAATTTTTTCTACTTGTAAATAATGAGCATATTTAATTTTTTTGTAATTCAAACTTTTATATCAACTGCGTGCGGTTTTTAAAATACTTTATTAAATGCTAAAATAATCGAAAATTACTTCATTAAAATTCCGCTCAAAAATATCTTTAAATATACTCAAACAAAAATTTTTTGCTCAACGCAAATAGCCCTAGCTACACGCAAAATTGCTCTTGGACGACATAAAATTCACATATAGTATATGTATATATATTATGTATATATATATATATATATATATATATATATATATATATATATATATATATATATATATATATATATATCAGGCCTTGTTTTAAAGCGTTACACCTAGAGCAATTTACGTACGCCTTAAGCGATTTTTACGTTTGTGTAGAGCTGTTTTGGTTAAGCTACTTTTTATCATTTTTTAACTTTTAAATTAGCGATAACATAAAAGAAGTAATCAACTAAAAAAACCACATTAACTTTTAAATAACGATATGTAAAGATATTTATTACAAAAAAGAATTTACGTTAAAAATAATTGATGTAACTTTTCATCTCGATATATCTTATCTTTTTATAGCAATTAATTTTACGCTAAACATTTTATCCAAATATTTAGCAACATGAAAAATTGTTCATCAATCCTTAACTACAAATTTTTTGCAATGTTTTTAATAAAAAGTAGTAATTTTTTAAGTTTTCAGTAAAAACTTTTAAAAAATCTATATTCCATATTTATTAATACAGAATATAAATGTTTTTTGTAATATAGATTTTTTTAGAGTTTTTTACTGAATTTATAATAAAAAACATTTGCAAAAAAATTTGTAATTAAGGATTGACATTTTCTTTAATATCTCAAAAAATGTCAATATTTTTGTTATCATGATAACAAAAATATCGATATTTTTTCGAGATATTAAAAAAAATGTGCCAATGAATAAACAATGTATTTGTATTTTTCTAAAAATTACTTCATTGATTATTACTCTTTGCTTTTCTTATTAGTTAAAGATATATAGATACTTTTACCTTTAAGTTATGCGGGGGGAGGGGGCTGGCACAGAAAAAAAAAATTACCTGTTACTCGCAATTTTTTGAAAGACAATTTATAAATTTCTTCTGCGTGTGATTCAATAAGTTTTTTTCATAAATCAAGTTATATTATAAGGTAAAGAAATCACGATTAGACTATAACATCCTAATATTACGTTGAATATATTTATATAATGGAGATTTCATTATGCACGCGCACATTACAGATTCCGTTAAATAAATACTAAGGCACATTTTAGTTTAATGTCTCTATTCTTTACTAATGAATATGTATTTTTCTTTATAAAACAAGACAAACTAGTATATAAAAACCTTGTATATTTCTATTCTCTCTAAATTGTTTAAAGTTCGAATATGGATTGTATTTTGAAAGTCAAAAGATTTACTTTAAAAACTTTTAAATCCTGGGACTTTGCCGATGCGATGATCACAGAAAAAGAGAAGACTTACGTTATTAAAATCAAATGTAAGTTATGTGATCTTCATCAAAATAAAATATTATCCAAAAACAATGGTGCCGTAAGGGCAGCTGCCCTTCGGTTTATAAATAATAAAAGTCATGTTAAAATATTTTAACATGTTACTATATTTTAATTAAGTTGATATATAAATAAAATTAAAAATATAGTTCAATAAATAAATTAAATTTGTTCTTAACAAAGATTATCTCATATCAATTCTTTTTTTATTTTATTAAGTTAAATTGCTTACAAAAAAAAAAAAAGAGAGTTTTGTAATTATATGTAGAATGAAAATACTTTTGAGTTTGTTTATAAGTTAATGAACTTAATTTTTAATAAACAATTTTTTACGAACGTTTATTATAAACAGATACAATTCAAATTATTAAATATACTTACACGTATATTTAATAATTTGAACTGTGCAGTATATAAATATACTGCACGATAAAAGTTTTGCTTAGAAATATTTGTTTTTTGTTTTAAGAATAATTAACAAATGAGTTTGCATAATTAAGACTTTTTTATTTAACTTTGTTTTTTCCTAAAATTAAAAAAAAAAGGTTTAATCGTTAAAAACTACTTTTCTCTATAGCTCTGTTTCTTTGAGACTTGATGAAAATGTAAAACATTTTTACAATAACATTAAAAATTTATGAATTGGCGAACGTGTTCTAAACTATGTATCAAAAATATGCTCAAAGCAGACAAAAAATTTTTTATTCAATAACAATTTATAAATAATAATTATTCAAAAACAAATTTCAGAAATAATTAAAATATATATATATATATATATATATATATATATACATATATATATTTACTTAATAATATTGAACTAAAATTAATAATAAAATAACAATTGAAAACATTACAAACTTTTCATAATAAATTTACATTTAAAACGTTTATAATTATTTGAGTTAATCGTTAAATTGAACTAGCTAGCAGTTATTTATTTATTGCGGTAGTTAAAAGTGAGACCTTTGTATCAAATTTTTTTTGTTGACCTCTAAAAGATTGAGGTTGACAAATTATTGCCACCTCGTTTTTGATAATTCCGAGGGTTGTATACATTTACTTGTTCTTATGTGTATTGTTTATATTGTTGTGCATTTTTTTTGTTGTGTTATTGTTAATTATTTTTGTTATTGTTGCCTTTTACATTTGTTGAGATTAATCAAGTGATTTTACTTTTTTGTCTCGATATTTAAATATATTTCCTTTTGTTTTGTTTTTTATTTTCTATCATTTTTATTTTTGTTAAACATTGTGTTATCTCATTCATTCATTATCTTTTGAGTCACCTCAAACACTTTTTCTGGCTTTTGTTGCATTAGTCTGGCTTTTGTTTTATTAGTCTGGCTTTTGTTTCATTAGTCTGGCTTTTTTAATAGTTACTGTTCTTCTTTTTAATATTATTTTTTTTTGACAAGCTTTTAACTATATGAATGACACCGGACCTAATTTTGTAAAATTAGAAATAAATCTGTAATTTTTTTCAATTTTATGGTTAAATAAATGGATATATATTAAAAAAAAAAAAAATAAGGGATAGAGTTGCAAAAAACCGCCTTTTTTACCTTTTGGGTTTTTTTGTTGTTTTTTTTTAAGGCTTTTTTTTTTTTGGTGTTTTGTTTGTTACATTTGTTAAAAAAATATATGGAAAATTTTAAAAATTTGAACTATTATTATTTACTGAGTTTTGCACCTTCATTTAATGATTTGTAATTTATTTACTCATAATTTATCTGCATGTTTCTTTACATTCAGACATTTTCATATAGTACTATATCAGGACACTTGCAAAAATTTCAACATGCTTTATTGTTCAAGGTCAATTTTTAGTCATAACCTTAATTTGTGCCCTGCATAATTTCATTTGTTCAATATACTTTTTTAATTAAATATTATGAGAGAAACAATTTTGGCTTATGCATTTAAAAAAAAGTTTAACATGCTTGAATATAAATTTTTATGCAAACACAATTAAATAAAATCCAAATTTAATTGTGGTTACACCAACTTGACACTTAAAGAATGGCTAATAAAAATTCACAAATTTCTAAAATATTCAAAATCAAGATCTCACTATAAATAAAAACCTGAAACTGTAAATAATTGTTTTGCGTTTTGCCAACATTTTTTATTTCAAAACGAAAAATCGTTATTAAAAAAATTTTTAATAAAGATTTTTTTATAATTATTTTACACGAAGTACTTTAACAGAAAAACTGCTACAACTAAATTTTGCAAGTAATTATCTTTAAGTATAACAAATATATATGTATTTAAGTATAATAAATATATATATTTATTTAAATTCTTCAAACAAATTCATATTCTTTATTTCAATAAATTGCTTCAAAAACAAAAACACTGTATTTGTTAGTAATTGTATCTTAAATTTGCATCAGAGAATCATTGTATAAACAAACACAATTTCCAATAAACTCATATCTTTATTTCAACAAATTGCTTTAAAATTGTGTCATAACTTTGCAACAGAGAACCACTGTATAAACAAACAAAATGAAATTTAAACAACTTTAAACTTATTTTTTAACAAATAAATTTAAATTTTAACAAATTTAACCTTTGCACTTATAGAACGTAAATCAAAGCACCTAATTAGAATACTAGTTTGTTTGGTATAGACTTTTACATCTTTAACTGTCTCGAGGTCATTTAGTAATTTTTAACTATATATTACTTATTTTTTGATATTTAAATTTAATTTATGACTATATATCATATATATTGTGTTTTTTGGTATTAAAAAACATGTTAATTAAAGATGATTCCTCCCTAATAATGCTAAGTGATTTCTCAAGAGAAAACCAAAATATTTTACTAATTTGTTTTCTTTTTGGCAATATATACTATACTACCACTATGCGGGTAATATAGTATATATTACCAGCATATAATATAGTACATATTACCATTTTTAAACTCCAAAACTATTTGATTTTTTTTCCTGTTATTGAGCAGACATTCAAAGATTTCTACACGAAAATACAACCAAAAAAATTTAAAAAAAAAATACTTTTATCTAGTGATAAAATTCAAGCATTTGCCATTTTTATATATATTTTAGTAAAGCATTTAGCTATGTTAATTGCTAATGCTTTACTGAAATATATAAAAGTTATTCTGCTAGAATAACATGTAGCAATTTAAGCAAATGCTATACTCTACTGAAATCTTTTAAAAAGGCAAATGCATGAATTTTATTGAAATAAAAATAGGCAAAAAGACACGCCTCTAGATGTGTATTTGTGAAGTTTTTTCAAAACAAATTGTGATTTTGACAAGTATTTCTATTTATAGGGGCCATAAGGTTCAACTGCTTTTCCTAGTTACTGAGTTTTTATTGCTGTAGATTTATCAGTATAATTTAAAATAATACTTTAAGCTTCTTACATGAATATATTTATTTTATTTATAAAACTGTAATAATTATAAACAGCAATAATTTGTATATTTATTATTTTGAGTTGCAAAAAAACACATACAACCCCCCTCCTCCTTTTAAATATCTTTTATTGCAATTGAGTCTTACCACTTTTGATTCTTTTACATATTAGCATATTACAATAACTAGTACCACCTCCAACAATAGCTTACTGCTTTATAGTTACTGATCTGAGACAGATAGTTCCAGATCTTTTTTGAATCTGTATAAAGCAGATTTTTTGCACATTAATAAGCTTGAATTTGTTAATTATAACATTTGCAACATCTAACCATACTTTCAAAAATATCACTCTATTTTACAGCTTTACTTGAAGAACCTACTGCTTAAACGCATTTTTTTTGATGTCAAATTTATTTTTAACATAGTCTTTAATTGTTT
>NC_061161.1:47028070-47065570 GCF_022113875.1 Hydra vulgaris | reverse complement strand
CGATCGAAAAGAGAAGACTTTTTGTCAAGACAGGAGTATAAAGTTGAGTCATCAGCAAAAAGAGCTACTTTAGATGAAAGTTTGTCAGGAAGATCGTTTATGTAGATATGAAATAAAACAGGGCCCAGGATGGAACCTTGGGGAACCCCAGAAGTTACTGGAAATAAAGAAGAGTGTTGGCCTTCAAGGATGACTTTAATAAACCGGTTAGAAAGAAATGATTTGATAATCTCAAAAACTTTCCCAGAAACACCATATGAAGCAAGCTTATGGAGAAGACCAGCATGCCAAACTTTGTCGAAAGCTTTAGATATGTCAAGAGCAATAGCCCTAGCCTCACCGCCTCCATCTAATGCACGATAAAATCTTTCAGTTACAGCAGTTAGCAAGTCGGCCGTAGAGCGAGAGGATCGAAAACCGTATTGATTGTCTGACAGCAGTTTATTTGACTCAAGATGAGATGTGAGGAGTTTGTTGATCAAAGACTCAAAGACCTTGCTAATAACAGAAAGAAGACTGATCGGACGATAATTGGAGGGGTCAGAATTTTCTCCAAAGTTTCTGAATATTGGAACCACAGATGCCATTTTCCAACAAGCAGGAAAACAAGACTCAGTCAAACACTTGTTAAATAGTTTAGAGAGAATTGAAGAAAGTTCTGGAGAACAATTCTGCAAGACTGTGACAGGAATGTTGTCTGGACCACAAGCTGTAGACGAGTTTAATTGAGATATGACTTTAGCAACAGGAGCCGGAGTGATTTGAATGTCTAACAATGGGTCAACCTGTTTGACTGGAATGGAAGGAAGAGAATGTCCATAAGATTCAAGAGTGGAATTAGAAGAAAAGTTCTTTGCAAACAGCTCTGCCTTATCCCTGGGAGAGGTAACAAGATCAGTCCCATGAATGAGAGATGGAATGTTAGATCTACCCTTGTTAACAATGCTGTTGAAGATTTTCCAAAAGTCTTTAGAGCCTAACTTATGCGATAAGATGCGAGATTTAGTGAACTGAGAATAATGGAGTTTAGCATCAGAAAGCACCTTTTTACATCGATTTCTTGCAATAATAAATAGCCGTTTGTTCTCAAGAGAGTTGTTCTTTTGAAAAAGATAAAAAAAATGAATACGATTGGATATAGCAGCCGCACAAGAAGGAGAAAACCATGGAGTAGAATGAGGCTTGACTTGAAACCGACGAGAAGGAATAAAAGCTTCCATTCCAGCCTGAATCCAGGAGGTTACGTAGGAGGCGCATTTGTCAGCTAAGAGAGAAAAAACATCAGCCCAAGGACCATCACGAAGAAAATCACGAAAGGAATCCCAGTCAGCTTTAGGGTAGTAGTAGGTGGTGCGATGATAAGGTGAGCCCAAAAAAGAAGTACGAGAAGAAAGATTTATAGTGATCATTGCGTGGTCAGAACCACCTAAGGGAGAAAAGGGAGAAACTGAACATAAGCTAGGGTCAGAGACAAGACATAAGTCAAGGAGTGAAGGTAAATGATTAGGGTTGTCAGGAAAATGAGTCACAAAGTTAACTATCTGAGTAAGAAATTGAGAAACGCAGAAGTTAAAGGCTTTAGTGCCAGCAGGATCAGTGGTGTTAGAGCCAAGCCATTCAGTGTGATTGTCATTAAAATCACTAACAACAACAATATTGGCAGAGGGATAAAGAGAGAGGGCATGGTCAATTTGATCAGAGATAACATCTAAAAGAGTGCAATCATGGGAAAAAGGAGAACGATAAAGAACAAAGAGAAAGGTCATAGAGTGAAGAGGTGCTAGGCGAAAGCACATAAAAGAATGGTCAAAGGATTCGAACCTGATTTCACGACAAATAGGGGAATTAATGCGTATGTATACCCCTAAACCTAGCATGTGACTATTGGAGTCTTTACGAATCAAAGGATAGTACCCATCAACACTGACATCTGAAGAAGGAATTGCAGAACTTAAATTTGTTTCACTAAGTGCAAGCAAGTCTGGTGAATTTTGCAGGAGGTAAGACTCAACTGATGGAAAGTTGCTTCGTAGACCGCGAATATTTGTAAAAGATATATTAAAATATTTAGGTGGTGGGGATGGTTTTTTAGGTTTTAAATTTTTGGTTACTTTGGTCATGATTTGGGTTTAATGAGAACTTGACTCATTCATAGATAGAGCACAGCCTCCTAATCAATGAGCTATGCAGTTGTCTCAGTCCTGTTAATTAACCCTAAGCCGTGACATAGGGCTCCTTATGTGGCCTTGACAATGCACACCAAAAGCATTAACAGGGACACCATCCATGCGCAACATGGCACTGTTAATACTCTGATATTTTGCAGCTGTTGATGGAATCAGCCTCTCTGAGAGCTACCACAGAGTTCGGAAAACCTTACTACCAGCCGGCCTCAGAACCATTAAGCTGAGTTTTAGAGCTGTACCCTCATATGGAGATAACAGATAGAGTTGCATAGCCATTATCAAGGAGGCATAAGCAAAATTCTATAAGTAGAGTCAAGGAGATCCAGCATTCATCATCCTAGGCAGGAAACAATGTAACACAGGTTACATCTACGCCAGCCTAATAGATGAAGAAGGGATTCGAGGCTGGTTAGCAGAATTTTTCTGCTTACCCCTAAAGTCTTAAATGGTTAAAAACATCCTGCTACTGTCTTCTACAAGACAGTAGCAGGATGCAGTTAACATCTGCCCAAGATAAGTATTTTTATCGAGACACCATCTCTAGCCTTTACTCAACCAAGAGCCCCAAGGCAGGGGATGTTTAGCTGGATGCAGTTAACATCTGCCCAAGATGAGTGTTTTTATCGAGACACCATCTCTAGCCTTTACTCAACCAAGAGCCCCAAGGCAGGGGAATTTTTAGTCGGAGTTTATTTCTCCTAGCCTTTGCATAAGAAGAGCACACTCTGCAAGGCAGCAGGGCTTGTGGTAGGTGGTACTGGGTTACGTGATACCAGTAGCAAGATTGATCTCGATTATCCTGACCTGACCTGGAGTAGTTAAAAGGAGTTACTTCCCGCAACAGTACTTTGAGAAAACCAGGCATGACATTTGGAAGTGCATTAGGAAAAACACTGCATCTAACAAAATACAGGAGTCTAAGGTGAGTGTACGTTTTGTAGTTGGAGTAAGTAGTTAGTTACTGAGCTCACGCTGCATTAGAGTATAAACAGAACACAAACAAACATAAATCAACTTACGGGTGAGTCAACACCGCGCCAGAGGTTCAGACAGAACACAAACATACATAAAAAACATAAAGTAACTTACGGGTGAGCGAACACCGCGCCTGAGGTTCAGACAGAACACAAACATACATAAAAAAACATAAAAAACATAAACATAAACATAAACATAAAGTAACTTACGGGTGAGCGAACACCGCGCCAGTGGTTCAGACAGAACACAAACATACATAAAAAAACATAAAAAACATAAACATAAACATAAAGTAACTTACGGGTGAGCGAACACCGCGCCAGTGGTTCAGACAGAACACAAACATACATAAAAAAACATAAAAAACATAAACATAAACATAAAGTAACTTACGGGTGAGCAAACACCGCGCCAGAGGTTCAGACAGAACACAGACATACATAAAGAACATAAAGTAACTTACGGGTGAGCGAACACCGCGCCAGAGGTTCAGACAGAACACAAACATACATATAACGTAGATTACAGGTGAGCTAATACAGTAACTAAGGCACCTCCAACTATATGGGAAAAAAAAGAAAAAAAAAAGTTACTATAGACATGACTGATATAAGATAGTACTGATGACAGGAAGAACACTCCTTCCAGCCTTTGCTTAGATAGAAAATCCTGCAAGGCAGCAGAACATGGAACAGGTATTACAATCATGCTTTACATCCAGCAGTTATGAAAACAATTTAAACAGAAAAAAAGTAATACAACGATAAAAATAATGATGATACTGATGCTGCAGTAGTTTTGAAGATAAATATGCTTATTCAAAATTTGAATCTAATTTTGAAAATGAAGTACATGAACAGGAAGAGGTGCAATTGAATATTTCAATTAACGATCAAATTGAAGGTATATGGAAAATCGCAAAAAAGTTTAAAAATAATGTATTACCGAGATATGTTTATTATGATGTATTACAGAGATATGTAACTGAGAATAAATCTTTTAAACTATCTTTACATTTGAATTTCAAAACAAGATGGAATACAATAAAAATTATGGTAAAACAATTTTCATGAATAAAAGAACGTTATTAAAAGGAATTTATTGGAACTAAACTTAAATTCATTGGAGTTAAGTTTAATTCCAATAAATTTATTGGAACTAAACTTAACTCGAAAAATCCTTTTCCACTGCCAGTGGCTTTGTTACAAAGAAAAAAAAAATGTTATCAAGCGAAATATTGAATGCACTTTGTTTTCTAAAACATAAAATATCTACCTCCAGATGATGTTCCATGTCTGGAAGTTAGCTACCGCAAAGACCAAACATAAAAAAATGCTGAATCCGCCCTTGAATCTGGTATTTGAAAATTAGAAAATTAGAATCCACTCTGACATCGAGTTTCTGTAAGACAAATGACACTAAAATTGTATATAGGTCATGTCTTCCCCTACCGTGAAGAAACCCCTACCGCTTTTTTTGAAAAAATAAGTAAATATTTAGGTTTTATTTTTTTTTTCAATGTATTAATTGCATCAAAATTAAAAACTATAAAAATCCAGGAGTATTTAAGTTTTATCTCTCAAATAATAAATACTTATACAATAGTATTTTGTGTGTAGGGTAGAACAGGACTAGCTGAGCATAGTGGCAAGTTTGGCAACTAAAATATCTCAAAAACTACTCATCACAAGGCAAAACATCAAATGGATAAAAGATAGGTATTTAAAATGGTAACAAAATGCGCATCAAATGGTTGTTGGATTTCCAGCAGTTGTTTGTCAGAATATATTAATTTATCTTTTATAACTTTTTCCGATTAAATCGGAATATATTATGAAGATCATAAAAATTTTTTTTTATTTCTTCCAGTGGTGAACCACTGAAGAAATTATATATTACTGATACAGTACTAAAAAAACCGTTAGAAGCGAAACTTAGGCTTCATCATTAATCGCCAAATTTAATGTATGAGCGTTGCATAGCATAAACAAAGCTCTTGGATGATTGTTCAAAATTCGTTTTTGTAATCCAATATGTTTTCCGGACATTATAGACCCATTGTCGTATCCCTGGCCACTCATAATTAACATTTAGTTCAAGTTTAATTTTTGAATTAAGAAATCATAAAAAGATTCTCCATTACTTTTTTCAGCTTGATAAAAACCAATTTCTCTGACTTCAATTTTATTATTTTTAGTATGTACATATCTGAAATTCATTGTAATTTGCTCGATATGTCCAGCATCCGGCGTACAATCAAAAATGACTGAAAAATATTTCGCTTATTTTATTGATGTTAATAATATATTTTTGAATTTGATTTGCAAGGATAGTGGTTTCTAATCTAAAGTTTAGGTTTTTATACATTTTAGATTGACTTGAATTGAAAATAATGAATTCAATTTTGTTGGTATTTAGACTAAGTTTGTTAGAGCGCAGCCATTGAAGAAGGTTGGATAAATCATGATTAATATGTTTGTTAATTTTTTTAATGATTTGATTGTTATGAGTAAGTCAGCACAATGGTAAGGCGTTGAAAATATTTGAGAGATATTAAGATTATTTATAAAAATAAGTAAAAGCAATGGTCCTAATACAGAACCGTAGGGTACACCCGTGGAGCATTTTTTGGAAAAGATTTGGCATCATTGATGGAGATAAATTACGATCTATTAAAAAGATATGATGAAAACCATTGGAGAGTATTAGCTTGAACACCGTAGTGTTCCAATTTACTTAAAAGGATGTAGTGATTAACAGAATCAAAGGCTTTCTCTGAGTCAAGAAACATTTCACATGCAAAAAGTTTATTGTCAAGAGCATTTCTAATAGTTTCAGTTATTTTAATAAGTGCATGAGTTGTGGAGTGTTTGTTACGAAATTCATACTGATGTTTGTAGAGACATTGGTTTTTGTCAAGAAAGCTATAAAGTTTGTTGTACATGGCTTTTTCAAATATTTTACTAATGTTAGATAGAAGAGAAATTGGTCAATAATTTGTGTGGTCCATTAGAGAACCACACAATTTTTATGGATAGGAGTGACTTTAGCTATTTTAAAAATATCTCAAAAAAGACCTTTATTAAAAGAATTATTCAAATGACCATCTCAAACTGTCGTTTGCAAACCTCTCTGTACCATATTGAATAAAGAGGTTGTCCATTAATTACGTCAACAAAATAAGGGGGAGGGGAGGTCTGAACTTTTTTGACAGTTGTTGACAAGGGGGAGGGAGGGGAGGTCAATCAAAGTTGATATCAACGATTTTTTTTTTTTTTTGAGTTTCATCGCTTAAATAACGGAAATTTTGTAGCGTAGCTTCTTTGTATAGGGGAGGAGGGGGTAATCAAAAATTGACGTGATTTTATAGGGGTAGTCTCTGGAAATTTGACAAATTGTTGACAAGGGGGAGGGGGAGGTGAAATTTTCAAGAAATTTGTTGACGTAATTAATGGGCAGCCCCAAAAGTCTTTTTTCAGAAGTTTTTAAGATAGCCAAAGTCATTCCTTTTCTTATTAACTTGATTATAATTTATTGGTGATTATTCCTTATTAAGTTGATTATGATTTATTGGTGACTATGATTTATTGGCGACTTGTTTAAAAACAATATTTATCTTTTAATTTGAGTTTAACTTTATTCTTTATCTTTACTTTAGCTTTTTTAACGGTTAAAAAAACGCGACGGCCACTTGCGAAGACCTTGCGAAGAATCTTGCAAAAATAATATTGTAATCTTATATCATACCATTTAACTACTATGACTATGTCTTAATTTATAATTCATTAGTTGTAAAAAAACAAAGAAGTAAAAAAGCTAATATTTCAAAAAATGTGTAAAATATTTTAATGCATATTTACCAAAAAATATAAATAACTAAAAAAACAAACAACTATTAATTTAAGTGATATTATTTGTTCTTAAATAAAAAAAATTCAAATCAAAATGTAGTCAATTCGCATTTTTTAAATAATAATTAAATAGTTTTGTATTAAACTTGTATCTGTTTATTTCACTTTTTCAAGTAAGTCAAAAAAGATAAAAATTGTTTGAACTTTTTTCCAATATAGTTCGAACGTGTTCAAGTTCGAACTTTATTTCAACAAGTTTTGAGTTTTTATTTTTAGTTACATGAGAAATTAATTAAACTAAATGAAAATAATTTGATTAGAAGTTGTCAAAATTAATTTTATTAAAAATTAATGAAAATAATTTAGAATGTCAAGTCATATATATAGAAAAACAATATATACGTTAAAATTCGGGGGCCCCGGTTATACCCTGATTTTTGGGGTCGGGCGTCTAGGCTCCCAGGAGCCCGGGTTAATCCGGCATTGCTCATACTGCAAAACAAAATTGCTTATTATTTACAATTAAAATTGGGACTGTGAAAACTGTTTTTTAAGATTCTCATTCTTCTGTTTGAAAGATCAAAAACCGGTAAAAATTAAAGCTTGTAAAATAGAAGTTAACTGGGAGATATTTTGCTTCTTAATAATTTGAAGGAGTCTTCATTTTTCACTTGTAGAAACACTTTAAGATTTCTCAATTAAATATACTCAAAGAGTTTATAGTTATTTTTCAGTCTTTATGCATTCTAATTCCAATATCTTTGTTAATGATATCAAACTTTTAAAAAACTAGATATCATTTTGAGCAATGAGCTCTCGTCAGAGTAATAATTTTCATTTTTAAATCATCATCAACACCATCTTGACCATGGCTACCATCTTGACCATGGCAATCTTTATTTTGCACGACGATTATAATTTTTTTAAATATAGTACAACACAAACAGCTAAGTGTATAGACTATACACTGAACACTTTACTATAGTGTGATTCAAACACAAATTATAAAGAATAGAAGATTATCATTTAAATTTTATCATTACATTTGCACCGTCGCCGGTTGAACCAACAATATGTTTTTTAAAATTAATATCATATGTGTTTAAATGTTGTTCTACTTTTTCAACTAATTGTACAGCTGTATACGAGTTAAAATCTCAAACATGCAGTCAATGAAAACAACTTGATATTAATAGTTTTCTTTCGTCGTCACAATTAAAAATTAAACTTTCAACATTGCGTTCCGGAAAAAAATCAATACAATTTTTAAATCAATAAATCTGTTTACAGTTGCAGATTTATGATTTTTACGTTTTGGTTGTACTGATACATTCTAAAACTGTTTCTCGTACATTCTTTAACTGTTTCTTGTTTGTATAGTGCAATATGTTCTGTTGGTAGAAAGCCGATTTAACATATTCACAAAGTTAGTTACAAATAGTGTGCAATACGATGTCATCGCAGTTCGAAAAAAGTTATAAAACCTAATTTGCAAATTAAAAAAAAAAAAAAAAAAATACAACTAAACAATGTTTTATTTTAAACTTTTATTGATCATTATAATTGGTTTATCAAGAGGAATCGTTTACGATAATTTTTGCAAAGATTATCCCTCTTCCCCTCAATGTCAACTTATAAATAAAAATACAAGACCTCCGAATGAAAAATGTAATCCATTTGCTAATGAATGCAAGCTGAACGATTTTGTGGATAGTAGTATTGCATCTTGTAAAATTTATTCAGAAAGTGGCACTGATAACCCTGATCTTAGGTGAAACTTTTAATAAAGCTTTTCTTTATAATTATTTACATTAGTCAACAGTTTGTTAGCATTAGTTTATTTTGTTAATTTTATATTTGACTTTTAATTACTTTACTGTAATTACGTTAATTACTTTACTGTAAAGATTGACGAAGCTAACTATTTAAGACCCGATTTTAAATGCAAGACGAATTTAGACGTGTATACGGGTAGCATGACTAATCTTGAAGTTGCAAAAATGATTTATCACAAATCTATAATTTGGATAACAGCCTCGAAATTAGGGATTTATCTCGAAATCATTGTAGAGGAAATCTTTTCCAAATTTGGTTAGAAAAATTAGCTCAAAATAGCTTAATCGAGATTTAAATTTAAAAAAAGAAGGAAAAAAAAAACGAAAAAGAAATGATTACTTGCCTAGCTCAAACCATCAGTCGATGTAACAACACTCCTAAGCGGCAGCAGGCTATAAGATAGTCGATTATAATCTCAAAAATAATCATTTTTGAGATAAGTTCTGTCTAACCATTTTTGAGATCAATCAATGGTTTTTCATTTCGGTCAGATAAAAATTTGAAATAAATTTTTTTTTTTTGAGAAGTTTTTTTTTGAGATAGATATGCTTTCCCAAATTTAACTATAATACGAGTTCGTTTTTTTATATCAAATTTAATTGGAATCCGAACTTGGACTTTAAAACCGGATTTAAATGCCGAGTTCGGACTTTTAATCAAATTTAGAATATTATATTAAATATTTAACACCATTGTTACCTTTAGGATTTTTTGAAAGCAATAAATAAGATTTTATAAGTGATAAATAAGATCTCGTTTTTTCATTTTTTCGGGTAATGACTTTGTAGGGCATCTCTGTTTATAATATATCATACAATTTGTAATTGCCATTTTTTTTAATTGATAAAAACTAATAACGTTTGAATTTAACTGAAAGATATATGAAATTTTGTAATTGTTATAAAGTTTAACTGACAGCCAATTTCTATTTCAAATTCGGCACCGAAGTCGAAGCTATCTTTGCCTTTCCGTAAATTTCGTAATCCAAATTATAACGAATATTCACCGGTCCTATATGTAATCTTCCTTGAATTTGTAAGGACTTCAATTAGAAGTAATGTTGGATAATAAATTAAGTTTCAAAAGTATTGCTTTATAAATTATTTTGTAATGGTTATATATATATATATATATATATATATATATATATATATATATATATATATATATATATATATATAGATGTTTTCCACAAATTACTGCTCCCATAAACGTTTATACTCAACGTATAATCGCAGTAAGTGAAGGCGATCCCAGTTGCGTGCCGGTAAAGTACAAAATGAAATTAGTTTGTGGTGATAGAGGTACTAGATGCGTGTGTGATACTGGTGATTCTAGAATAAGTGACCCAGTAAATAAATGGACACAGCATTTATGCAGGTATCTTTTTATTTGATAAACAAAATTGAATAGTTAAAATGTTGAACAGAAATCTTTTTTTCGGTAAAAACAACATTTTTATTATTGTACAGTCACCTTAATTTAGGTGTCAATGGTCGATCGACTTTTGTTCAATAAATGATGTTTGTACAAATAATTCAAAATGCATAAGCTCTGGTTCAAGCCTACTTTGCACTGATGGATCAGTTAACCAATGCACTATTAGTCCAAGCTTATGTCAAAGTATGAACTCATACTGTGTGGAGTTAATTGATACTCCGAATACGCAATGGACTATCGGTTCCGGAGGTGAAGGCTTTGGGTTTATATGTATTGACAAATCACTTTTTAATAACATCAATAACTTGGCTCCATACTGCAATTTAAACATCACTAACCAAGTTATAAAAAGTAATTTTCGCATCCCATATGATGGAATTGATTACTGTTGTTATGCTTACCTCACTTGCGTTAAAAAAGGAGATAAAGTTGGAGGATTTTTATTAAAACCAAGGCCTTGCTACTGCCTTACAGAATTTAAAAAATGTTTATTAAGTATAAAAATTGTTCGTCAAAAAGATTTTGCTCTTTCTTTTTTCACATTCCTCAATAAAATTGCAGGATGCACATTTGATGATACTGGAAAATGTAATCCACAAACTCCATCTACTTGTGAAAAAGGAGACCTTATAAATCCCAAATATGCTAATTGTAAAATTAATTGTTTAACCGGACCTTTGTTACCTATTGAGATACGCTCATGCAGAATTCGCAAATGCATTCCACCAAATAACTTTATTGGTATGCGAATACTTGATGTTCCTAATCCTTTTGAAAGCTCTCGATGCGATCCTGTTAAAGATCTACCAATTGAGTGCGGGTTTTCTGGTACAAGATGCGTTTGCGACGGCCATCCATCTGGGGACGTTTATACAGACGGATGCAGATGTCAATATTGGCCGGTGTAATTTTAAATAAAATATATATTTTTTAATCGGTTAATTGTGTTTTGGATCTTTTTTCCAGAACTAGAATTCAGTTTTGAGATTAGAACTTTCATTGTTATAAAATTTTTTACAAGACTGCTTTTGTTTGTTTAGTAAAATTGTATTTTACTTTCGAGAGTTTAATTTGATCTTTTTGAAAAACTTTTTTACATTAACTAGGTTTAGAATTTTAAAATTCTAAACCTAGTTAATAGAATTTTAAAAAAGTCAAACATTTTTATACTGTTAAATTACGGTGCCGCAGAGCGTACAGTTAATAAAAAGAAATAAAACGGTTCTCTTTTAATTTTGCTTACTTATGCTCTAGTAAACTCTGTATGTTTTTCTCAAGATATAAAAAGTTCGCTAGTTAGTTGCTTGCTTTATAAAACAAAAGTTCCAAAGAGGTTTGGACCTATATTCTGTAACGTTTTTAAGGAAAATATTGCGATTTACAGTATCAAATGTTTTGAATAGAGCAATAAATATGCTAAATACAACATAAGAATTTTTAAAAGAATTAGACAGTTTGCGAACAAACTGGATAATTGCATGCTCAATTAAGTTTTTTTTAAAACTAAACTTATAATTGGGGAAAAGTAAGCTAGTTAAATTTTCGTAAAAATTGATTAAGATATTAAGAAAATCAAGCTAAATTAATTAAAAATAAAATAAAAACTAATCTTATCAGAAATTAAGTTTACAAATAAACTTTTTTTATTAAATATATCAAAAAACTACTTATTGATTAAATAAATTTAAGTTGTTTCATAGTCAGAAGCAGGTCCGCAGCATTTTTTCATGCAAATAACTCTTGACCAATTTTGTATTTTTTGAGTAAACACAATCAACAAACACAAGACTTGCAACTAAAAGCCTTGCATTGGTACCATATGTTGTTTTGAGATAGCAATTCTTCTTCCCAAGCTCTGCGACACTTTTTTCACCTGTTGATGTCTTTTTCTTGTCTCAATTTTTGAATGTTGCACTTGCTGAGTTTCATCAGAAACTTCACTGAAGTCAATCTTGCGTTTCTTTAATTGACTTTTTGGTCTCATTGTTTTGCTTTAGTTTCTCGAGCACATTAGATGTACTTAGACACTAGCCTTCAACTCTCGAAATGGTGACCCTTTTTGGTTTTTGTTGTAAAACATTTTTCAAATTGCCTTCGATTCTTTCTGTGAAGTGTTACAACATTTGATACGTTTAAGCAGGAATCACTGGTGTAATTGTTAAATTTTGAAGATGGTGAAGATGGCAGGCTGAGATAGTATTTGATACATTTGAGCAATTTGTTATTATTGTTTGATCAACTTTGCTTTCATATAATATAATGTGTTTTGAAATTCAGCGATTATTTATATTTGTGTAAATGCGTCACCGGACGCATTTACACGAATATCTAACGGTTGAAGTATGTGGGACAAATGAGTCGGTAAACATATCAGTCTGGTGTTATTGTTAATGTAATTACGTGCAAAATTGTAACATATATGACATGTCCGTCCAAAACTAAAACGTAAATATCTGTAATTGAAAAAATTATTTGATTAATTGATTAAACTACTCAATTTAAGTAGACCTAACTAATTACCTGGAATTAATTTGACTGCCGGTATGAATACTTTAGTAAGTCATTGAATAAACTGTTTCTATTTCACTCAAAACGATTTGGATATTGTAAATATATTGTTTGATGTTTCCCTTACACACCAGCCTAAAAAGCATGCAAACAAATTACTCATAATCTTTAAGCTTTCCTTTTACATCAGCATATACCTCAAAATATCTGAAGAGGTTTTATAAATCATTGGTTTTTATAAAAGATTAATTGAAGCAATAACAAGTGACATGATCCTTTCTAAGATTGTCAAGCTGATAATGACAAAACCTCTAATTGTTGGGTAAGTTTATCAGTAGCAGCCATTAATAATTCAGAAAAAGCTGAGCGCTGCGTTGTTCATCAATATTTTTGCTTCAATTTGTTTTTAAATTCATTAGACGTTGCATTTAATTTAAGTTCATTAGGTAATATTTTATTCCAAATTTTTGGTCCTCTAGTAGAAATTGAAAATTTAGTCGCCGCAAAATTACTTTTGGGTTGAATGTAACTGGTATTTGAGAATCTCGTTAGATATTTGTTCTGATTTATTTTGAATAGCGGGTAAAATGTTTTTTGAGATATGCTTTTATGTATTTTAAACATAAGTATAAGATGATGATAGATATTTATTTTGTAGACATTCATTCATATTCATTATATTGAAATAATGCATGAGATGATTCTGATTGCATGCTTTTGTTTATTAAATAGTTTTTTTATTTTATTTTTATTTGTACTGCACCAAGCAATGATTGTTGTTAAGATGGAAAATAAATGTAATACCTTTTAGCAAATTGGATTTAAAAAAGGTTTTTCTCTACAAAGTAGGCTGACGTTCTTTGAGATTATATTTCGAGATAATGTATGTGATCTCTCCACGTCATATTTTCATTAAGAAGTACGACGAGAAATTTCAATTTGATTTCTTTTTTTATGTCCTAGAACATTAGGACCTATGATTTTTATTTATAAAGTCTTTAGAAAAACGTTTTAAATTTTCTACTTTTACGTTTTTCAATTTTTGTTAATTCATATTTAACCTATGTTAAGAAGCTTAGTGATAAGACAAATTATATTTTTTTTACCCCTGCTATTTATATTTAAATTATGTTTTACGGCTTGAATAAATTTATACGGCAAAAAATTTTAAACTTTCTATTAAATCTTCAAGTCCGATTAAAGTTTTTTTTTTGTCAGGTAGTTATGAGTAATTTTTTTAAACTTCTTTAGAACTTTTTCAAACAATTTTTGAAATGAGGTGACTTTGGACATTTCATTTTTTTTTTTCAAAATTTAATTATAAATTCTTAATATGTTGATATAAATTGCATTAGGTGGGCATAATGTCGAAGAAATAAATAATTAAAATGAAAAATAAAGAAACTATATCTTTGACCCTATTTTTTAATTTTAAGGGTTAGCCAAAATCATCCCTATAGTTGTGGTGACTTTGGCCACCTAAAAGGAAATTATAATTATTGATTTTATGTCGAGACTTTTTTTTATGATTTTATGTCGCTTTTTATTAGGGGGTATATGATCATCACCTCTAGCTTCAACTAAATATTGTATGAAAGAATCACTGACAAGATAACCTATTTCTACAGTGACATCTTCATTTGTATATGTTTTTTTATGAAGTCTATCTAGCACTTGTTTTCGATCAAGTGGGTATAATCCAGTTTTTCTGAAGCCTGCCTTCATACTTTCACAACCAGGTTCTTCAATTTTTTTCATGAGACAATTAAGCAATGCTGGAAACTGGTCTTTTGGAAGAGAAGAAGCTTTACTTCTTTTGCCACTTTCCTTCCAAGTTGTTAATATTTTTTTCCACTAAGCTTTCATTGGTCAAAAATATGCAACATCCAATGGCTGCATTAAATGTGTGGAGTTAGGAGCAAGTGCAATAAACTTGATGTTGTTTTCTTTACACAAAGACAGTACATATGTATTTATATGTGACGACAAATTGTGTCCAATTAAAACATGTTTTCCATAAGTTTTTTTTAGTTCAGGTAACAATAAAGATTCAAACCAATCTGTAAAACAACTGGAGTCAAACCATCCACTCTTTGAGCGGTTATAACGTGCTCCATTTGGTCCATCTTATATCCAAGTTGTCCACATCGAATCTGCTTTATATACAATATATGGAGAAAAGATATGCCCTTCTCCATTACCGCAATACATCAAAGTAGTAGCAGACTTTGTTGAATTAATTCTCTCAGGATATTTTGATCCTCGCTTTGTTATTAATAGTTTATTACAAGGGTCATCGGTTAAATTAGTTTCATCGTAATTCCAAATGTTTGATGGAGGAACCCCTGCCAGTTCAGGAGTGATGTTATCAAAAAAGTTATTAATAATAACAGTACCTACTTCTGCCCTTTTTTTTAATGTTACTTTCAAATCTGACACTTAATTGTTTATTTCTCTTAAGGAACAATTTTACCCATTCAACACCAGGCATATTTCCCGCAAATTACCTAATAAACATTCCTTTACGGTCTGCATAAGACTTCACAATACTTCATAAAACATTACAGTCAAGTGGGAATCCAAAAGAAGATATAGTTATAAAATAGTTTGCAAAAATTTCTTCTTCAATTTCACTAAATATTGTGCAACCACCTGGTTTTTTTATTCTTTATTGTTGATAGACGAATTTTAAAGGTTAAGCAAGCATCTGTTCGTGTTAAGTTACCACTTCTTAATTCTTTTAAACATTTAGTTAATGTTTCCTGGGTGTATGGAATATAATCACGACTCCCAGCAACACGTTTATATGTTCTTTGCAAGTTTTCTTTGATATAAATATGATTATTAATTAATATTTTGTCTTAAAAACAAAAATTGAAAATTAAAGAAATAAAATTATATCTATAGACAACATTTTCTGAAATAAAAAATCAAAAATATAACATTAAAAATCAATTAATTACATTTTTTCACTTAGGTTAATGTCACCCCAAGTTGTGGATAAAGCCATTCCATAAATTTTACTTAAAGTTATTTTTAATTATTAGAGTTATAAATTTGGCAACTATTGTACAAAACTCATCCTATTTAAATTTACTATAAGTTATAACATCACAAACAACTCAAATATTAGCAGCAGTTTCAACTAACTCTTAATTTTGCAGCATATAAATTTTACAATTTTTATAGACTCTAATAAACAAAGAAAAAATCATATCAATAGTTCCGCAAACTACAATTAAACAGAGTAATAAATAAACAGAATAACTTTACTTTTGTGATAAACTTAAATTTGGAAGAAGCCGCAAAACTACAAAATAGTTTTTAAAAGTTAAAACTATTTTTTATAAATTAGTCAAAGTCATCTACTTGGCCGAAGACACCTTATTTTACGGTACTTCGATGGTTTTTTAAGTCTATTGATTTCAGAGCTTGGCATTAAAATAGGGAAATAGTTAGATATATCCATTTTTTGGTTACCTTTTAGAATATCAATGCTAATGACACTTGTTTTGATGATTTATTTAGCAGAGTTATTGAGTTTTTGTCACTCTCGTAGTGCGATTAAGTAAACTCCCGCTTCTCAGTAACTCTGCTTCAAATATTAAGTTGTAGAAATTTATGATTTTTCAGTAGTTGTTATAAAGAATGTAACTGCGGAACAGCAATTAACAAGGAATATAATTTTTCAGTAGTTGTTATTTTTATTTTTTTTATTTGTCATTAAAAATCTATAAGGCCAGAAATTATCTAAATAAAAATAATTTAAAACAACTATACTACTCATTTATTCATAGCTATATAAACTATGCAAATATTGCCTGGGGAAGTACAGGTAAAGGTAAGTTGCAACGTCTTTACCGCCATCAGAAACATGCAATGCGAATAATATATTTTTCAAATACAAAACCTCTATTTAAAGATATGAATGTATTAAATGTTTATGAACTTAACTTGTTCAATATTTTATGTTTTACGTTTTGTTGTATGAATAACCCCTTATTTCATGTTTTTAAAGATCTATTTACCTTTAAAGTAAAGAATAAATATAGTTTGCGAAATAATAACTATTTAAAAGAACCCTTTTGTCAAACAAAGTTTAATCAATTTTGTATAGATTATCGAGCACCTTATATCTGGAATAAAATTGTACAGCCTAATTTAGATTCATCCATCTCTTTTTCTGTTTTTAAAAACAAGTTAAAGAATATTATTTTTTCTACAGATAATATATTGAAATATTTTTGAGATATTATTTTAACCATTTCTTATTTCAAATGTTTTGGATTCTTATTTTGTTATAAACTACCTGTATTATACTATATTAATTTATATTGTAATTTTTATATGGTTCTGGCGACAAGATCAATATGATCTTCTTCCAGATTTCAAGTTTATATGTTTATATTACATGGAAATCACGACATGTAAATAATGTAAACTGAAAAAAAAAAAAAAAAAAAAAAAAGAATACAATGCCGTGTTATATAAATAAAATCTACATAACCGGGGCTAAAAGAAGACAATATTTGCCTTATCACTACACCCCGACGTGCTTTCAGCAAGCGTGTATAACCATTAAAATGTAAACATAAAACATAAAATTACTTTGTACCATTTAAAAATTATATACAAATATATACAAATATGTTAAGATCAGTTACTAATCTATAATCAAAAGAAGATTGTAAAAACAAAAACAAAAAAAATAAAAACAAAAAAAAAAAAGCAATCACACTTAAAAACTGAAGATACGCTAATAGGATAATTAAAGAAAATTTAAATTGGTTGGACTAGTTAATTAAATAGTTGTTAAAAAAGAAGATAAAAGAATCTTAAAAAGAATTTAATTCATTAACATCGTTAAGAAGTTTTTGTTTAAGTTTTTGTTTAAATAGAGAAAGTGAAGAACAGTTTTTCAGCTGGTTATTTAATAAAGTGTTCCATAATTTAGGACCTCTGATGGGAATAGAAAATTTAGTAGCTAAATAGTGTATTTTAGGTTGCTCGTAATTGTAATTTGAAAATCTTGTACACGAGATTAATTTTATTGAAAAATGTTTAAAAAATTATAGGAGTTAATTTATTATGTAGTTTGTACATAATTATAAGAATTTGATAAAGGTTTAACTGAAGAACATTGAGTATGTGATGATTTTTGAATAGTTCTTTAGAATGTGCGAACCGACCTGCATTTGAAATAATCCTGACAGCGTGTTTTTGTCTACTAAGCAATTTTTTAACTTTACTTACATTAGAGCTGCACCATGCAATACTTGCATAGTTTATATAACAATGTATGAGGGAGAAATATAAGATTTTTAAGCAGTTTTGGTTTAAGATTTGCTTAGCTTTGTATAGTATGCCAATATTTTTCGAAGTTTTATTTTCAATTGTTCTTATGTGTTCTTTCCATGTCATGTTTTCGTCAAGCATCACTCCTAAAAACTTTAATGATGACTCTCTAACTATTTTAGAGTTGCCAATGTAAAGATCAGGAAGTTTTAATGGAATATTTTCTTTATCTATGAAAAAAAGTATACTTAGTTTTATTTAAATTTAAGGGCAATTTGTTTGCCTTAAACCATTCCGCTAGACTTAAAAATTCCTTGTTTACTATTTTAAATAAGAGGTTGATATCTCCATTAGAATAAAATAAATTTGTATCATCTGCAAATAAAACTGAGTTTAAAATGTTTGAAAACTTATGGAAATCGTTTACATATATAAGAAACAAAAGTGGACCCAAAATTGTGCCTTGGGGAACACCGCAAGTAATAGTCAAGTATTCAGTTTTTATTTCTTCGTTTGCTATGTATTGTTTTCTATTATTTAGATAACTTTTAAGCCATTCTAAATATTTACTTTTAATACCATAACTTTCGAGTTTTTTTATAAGAATGTTATGGTCTACAGTATCAAAGGCTTTGCTAAGATCTTTAAAAACTCCTTGGGTAAACTTACTTTTATCAAATGGTTTAAATATATCGTGAACAATATTAATAATGGCATGGTCAGTTGAATACCCTGGTTGAAAACCAAATTGTTTGTTATATAGAATATTATTTATATTTAGAAAAGTCAAAATTCGTTTATACATAATTCGCTCTAAGATTTTGGAGAAGCAAGGAAGAATTGATATTGGTCTGTAATTTTATAAAGAATGTAAATACGGAACAACATTTAACAAAGAAATACACACCTTCGGCATCAAACCTTATGATTTTTAGCCAGAACTTTAACCACTGCGGCGCGGCTGCCTGTATATTTAAATCTCTGACAAAAAATTTTTTTTCAATGACGCATAAATATAACTACAAGCGTGACTTGCAGCTTTTTTGCATATAACCATAGAAGTATAAAACAGATGGAAGTTCATTGAGCCGCAAACATCAAAGCAATTTCAAGTCGTCTCGGGAGCATGCTTGTAACCGACAATAAAAAAAAACAAGTTTCACTGGATAAAAAAAACAACAAAATTCACTGAAATGATCTTTATTAAAACATTAAAAAATGAATTATTCTAGGTATGTTCTAGATATGCTCCAAATTTTTGACCATTAGTATTTGCAATTGTTCAACAAAAGGTTTATTAAAACTCGGTAATTAAATAGAACCACTTGGTTTTAAAAGCATATGTTAGTTTAAGCTTCTTTTCTTGCTTCAAGTCATAACACAACATTTGATAAAGAAGACAACTAAAACAATTTTTAAAAAATCAAAAAAATTGTTTTCTAAATAACTAAAGTTTAAAGTTTTATTAGCTGTATATAATAACTTTAATCATTCTTGTAGTACACCATTCATTTAATATGAAGTTTATAAAAAAGTTGTTGTTTGCTGTTTTGTTGCGCCATTTTTTATGTTTTTCTTGAATATTTGGCGAACCTTCATTTTTAAATTATTATAAACGTACCTATTTGCGTCAAAGTATAAAGGTTAGGCGGTAAGTACAGTCTTGATGTCTTTTTCCTATTGTTTACGAAACAAATGGTTACGAGCATAGTCCCGAAGAATTTCAATGTAGTTGAATTTCTTCGGGACTATCTGCTTTTTTCGGGACCATCTGTTTTATACTTCCATGGTATAACTTAATGAAGCCAGCGTCTGCCATTTATATTTATAGCACAGCGTCTGCCATTTATATTGAACAGTGGGCCAAGTAGTGGACAAAAGTAAAAAAATACATTATCAAAAATTACATTATTATATTACCATTTTATAGCTAAAACATTTAACTTTTCTAAAATATATACATTTTTGTATAAATATTATGACGTATGCTTCTAAGCTGTAGAATAAAAAGCTTTTTTTTTTAAAAAAATTTTCTAAATATTTTTTTTTTTCTTTTGATAGTATTTTTTATGTTACTAATAAGCATGGAATAAATGTTAACTTTAAAACCTATCTTTTTTTTCATGATTTAATAAAATCAAGTATTATTTTTCAAATGAGCTATTACAACATTATTTTGCATGTAATTTATGTGAAATAAAATGGTTTCATATGACGGGGTATTTGAAGTACTTTTTTTAGTTTTTTTTTTCATTTATATAGTCGAATACTTTTGCAGTCCAAAGCGGTACGTAATTTGAAATACATTGTTCAATATGTATATTATCAATATAAATTTGTTTTACAATCCGCGGATATCCGCCTGGGCTCTATTAATGATTTTTGCAAGTTAACCGGTGGAAAAAAAGATAGCTAGTTGACGCAAGACGTTTTTAAAAGTCTAAACCACGTATTACTACGTATTTTAACGCGTCTTTTACCCATAAGTAGCGACTAGCTAGTTGCTAGCTCATCTCCCACCGGGTAAATGATGTATCCGATATTATGTGGCGAATACATTATACGTACTTTATTCTAAATGGTTATGTAATAATTGGGTCTCAGCAAGACTAGATTTGTGTTGCAAACTTTTTATTAATTATACATTCTAAAATACCTATTTGTAAAATTTCGTAAACAAAATTTATATTCTTATATAGTTAAAACATGAAAAGTATTGATATTTATTCATATATAATACAAGAAAACATGAAGTTAGCTAATCCTAATATTTTATATACACAAAAAGGTTAAATCTCAGGGTTTCTTTTTATATGGATTGTATGGTAGTTTCATGAAATATAAAATAGAGCCTTGAAACTGAATAAAAATACTTAAAAATAGTAGTAAATAGTTAATAACATTGACGAATTGGGAAAACCTTTTTTATAAGAGAAACTTATTTTTAAGTAAAGTAAAAAGAAAGCGATGCTCCAGAAGTTTTTTTTTTTTGTCCAAAAAATTTAACGCAATATCCTATGCGCATGCACGAAACTTTACAAAGCTGCTTTGTAGCATGAAATGGTAAATTAGGATGGTTTCGAGTAATTTTTGGCTTTTCTGAGGGAAGACTCTAAAGTTAAATGAAATCATCTAGTTACCTTAATCCTAACCAGCCCCACCCTCCCTTAATAATCACGGTGGTAGTGGAGCACTGGTTGCCTATGATGGCATAGTGCTTTTTTTTAAAATAGGAATAACTTGTATTAAAAAAAAAAAAAAAAACTGATGAAAACTCTGAGGGTAATTATTGTTTTACATGTAACAAGGAATGTATCCATATCAAAACCTTTACTATTGGTCTTCAGGATACTGATTAATGAAGCTTCAAAGTTAAGTATGGCGCCTTTTTTCCTATATTACAAATGCAAGTATTAGATATTAAAATAAACCGTATAACAAATTATTATTAGACTTAAAACATGAAATACAACTTTAGTATTAAACTTATAATACCATAACATTTTTAGCATTTTATTTCAATTATCTTCGTAATTATTATAAATATTTCATCATTATCCAACTAAAGCTCCATAATTTTAAAAGTAGATATCTCATTCATGAAAAATAGTTTCGAAAAAAGTCATTTAAAAGCTGAAAAATGGCCTTAAATACAGAAAATGCAGTTTTCTAACTGACAGTCCCTCAGTCTTCTAACTGACAGTCCCTCAGTCTTCTAACTGACAGTCCCTCAGTCTTCTTACTGACAGTCCCTCAGTCTTCTAACTGACAGTCCCTCAGTCTTCTTACTGACAGTCCGTCAGTCTTCTAACTGACAGTCCGTCAGTCTTCTAACTGACAGTCCCTTAGTCTTCTAACTGACAGTCCCTCAGTCTACTAACTGACAGTCCCTCAGTCTTCTAACTGACAGTCCCTCAGTCTTCTAACTGACAGTCCCTCAGTCTTCTAACTGACAGTCCCTCAGTCTTCTAACTGACAGTCCCTCAGTCTTCTAACTGACAGTCCCTCAGTCTTCTAACTGACAGTCCCTCAGTCTTCTAACTGACAGTCCCTCAGTCTTCTAACTGACAGTCCCTCAGTCTTCTAACTGACAGGGAACTGTTTTCAAGAATTCTCAAGATTCTTTTTATACCATAAACTTTTATAAGCAGACGTCATTGAAGTGTCAATGTTCGCAACATTTTCAAGACTAAAGCTTTTAATATTAAAACTATATCACATTTGATGAATATAAAACGATTTATATACCTCGTTGGCTATACAAAAAGTTGCTATAGTTCCCTATAACTAATACTAAAATTATAATATAAAATTTCATACATTATTTTCACGACCTTCAAAACTTAATCAAGTTAAAACGTAAACAAGACATAAGAGTTTAACAAAACCCGTTGTGAAAAACCCAATTTCGTTTATAAAAAGAGGTTTAGAAGTATAATAATTAAAATTTATTTTTTTCCCTTTTTCATGAAGTACTTTTCTGTGTTCGGATGTCGTTTTGAACGGTAATCTTCATCAGACTGCAAACGTTGATTAACATCATTCTTAAAAGTCGATTCAAACATTCCTTGAAGATTTGAATTCTCGATATCCTCTTCCAACACTAAAATATAAAAGAAAACAATTTTAATAATTTTATTAATTTTTAATCTGAAAAACTTTAAATATATCTTAAAAAAGTTAAATATCAGCAACTCAATAAGAGTACAATTTTTTTAACTTTTAAAGCGGTTATTTTCAAGCCTGGTTCATAAACTTCAAAATGAAAAACTACCGTAATTTTCAAATTCAGAAAAAATAAAAAAACAACCGTAAACTTCGATGGACCGTTCACTCAATAAAAAATAACCGCAATGCATTTTGGATTTTGTATGCACCGAAAATAAACAAATATTATCATGCCAGAAATAAATAAATAAACAGTAGATAACTATGAAAGTCATTTGGAGCTTGATTTAAATGTTATTGATGACGATCCATGTTTTTTTAAGGAGATATTTTGTATGCTAAATGTAATTGTAAAGCTTGTATGGGAGTATGCTGCAAGCATGTTGCTGCAGTATTATTTCAATTAAATGAATATAAATAATTAAATTTAAACTCTGTACCACTCGATAAAGCATGCACAGAAATTTTACAGCAATGGAATGTTCCTGCTAAAGGAAAAAATTCAGATCCATTTAAGCTCTCTAAGGTTTACTTTGAAAAGAATGATTTAGAAAAAGATTCCGACTATTCACGAAAACACTCTTTTATATCAAGAAATAGAGACTTTTGTGCAACCCTAATTTTCGCACATACGGGAAACCGGGGTTAGTTGAAACATTGAACTTTTGTGTCGACTAACGAGCAGTTAATTATTACAAACAAGAAACGTTTTAAGAACTAAAATACTATTTGTTGTTGAATAAAACAAATTTCGAAAATTATATTGTTGTTCAAGATTTTAGAGAATTGTACACATGAAACTGTTTGTGATTTTTGTATTATCAATTGTAACCTTGTATTATAAAAAATAATAAAATAGCTTGATAACATCTAAGTAGTATTTTTTGTGGGCTTTCTTTTAATGTGCTTTTTATAGAGTTTTTTGCATGGAATACCTTGATTAAATCGTTTAAGAATGCACTAGTTAAATGGGGATTTGTTGGAACGTTTTTGTTTTAAGGCATCAATTATATTCCTTCTATTATCGCTCATAGATTATTTTTGTTATTTTATAATTATCCATACTGGCATACTAAATTAGAGTTTAAATCAAGGATCTTATTATTTAGCATTTATTTAAATCTTGCTACCACACGTCGCACAGTGACCCAGATTAACCTAAAAATGACAAAAAGTCCGAAAAAAAAAGTGAAAGTTTTATCGTTTTTAGACTTAAAATGTTAAAGTAAACTACTTTTTGGTCTGAAATCAACTTTAAATAATTTCACAGATATTATTATTGTGTAATTTTAAATGGATATATGTGTAAAAAGTTAAATTTAACACCATAAAATTATGAAAATTTAAGGCATGGTTATCTTGTAAGCAACCATGTTTTCCACCTCCATACAAAACTTTATTTGTGTTAAAGTAATGAGTGGTTAGATATTAAATTTTGTTTGCTTTTTTTTTTTTAAATTAAAAAAACAAGTTCTTTTTAACTTTTCTTTTAAAAATTAAAACACTTACTGCTCCTTAAGGAGATATTTTAAAGTGATTCATGCATAGTTTTGTCAAATGCAACACCCGCCCCTCCCTTTTCGATTTAAAAACAGTTTTCGGACGTTTGTGTAATAATATACAATCTATTATTTACCTTTTATTTTGAAAATTAAAGTCTAATCATAATATAATTTAATAAAATTATAATATAATTTGGTAAAGAAAAAATTAAACTATAAAAGTAAAATGAAAAGGTTGGATCTGTTTTTAAAAATTCGCGAATCTGAAGCAAATAACAAAGCACTTCCTGAAATAGTTATCGAATTTATCAAAAAATCCGAAATAATTCCAAAAAATAAACTTGGTGAACTAAAAATCTGTACAATTCTAAAATTTATTTAGAATTGTACAGATTTTTATTTCGAAAGTGAAAAATAAGCTTAAAAAATATTGAAGAAACTATGAAAAGTTTTTAAAGACTTTTGTAAAAATTCTAAAAGTTCTAGCTGACATTTTTGTAGATCTCTTCATCTGCAATATAAAAAAGAGACATCAGAGTTGTGCAAAAAAGAAGAAAATGATCTTCAAGCTCAAATGAATCAGTTAAAACCCTTCTCAACAGATTTGAATATTGCTGGTACAGTAATAACTATAAAGGTTACTTTTAAAATTGATATGACCATGTTTGATGGAAAAGTAATAAATTCATTGACTGACACTAAGTCAACTCAGTCTTGTAATGTGTGTGGTAAGCCCAAAGAAATGAATGATATAGATTTAATTAAAAAAAAAGCCTGCTAATGAGAAAGCCCTTAAACTAGGTATTTCAAATTTGCACTTTTGGATAAGATCTTTTGAATTCATCTTATATTTAGGTTATAAAATGAAAATCCAGAAGTTTTAAGCCAGAACTGAAAAAGAGAAGCTTACTGTAAATTTAAAGAAGAATTTTATCAAATCAATGTTCAGAGAAAAGTTGCGTCTCATTGTTGACCAACCCAAAGTAGGCTTTGGTAATAGCAATGATGGAAATACTTCAAGAAGAGCATTTGAGAACTCTGCGATTTTCTCTGAAATAACAGGGGTCGATATGGAAGTTATAAAGAGAATGCACATTGTCCTTAATACAATATCCTCTGGGTACCATATTGATAGTAATCAATTTGAAGTTTATTGTACTGATACAGCTAAACTTATAGTTAATAAATATGGTTGGTATATAATGCCACCCAGTGTTCACGAAATTCTGATACATGGTTGCTCCATTTCAAAGCAATTTGATTTGCCTATTGCCCAATACTCTGAGGAAGATCAAGAAAATCTAAACAAGCAAATCCGAAATGTAAGGTTGCATCATACAACAAAAATATCAAGAATTAACACAATGAAAGATCAGATGCACTACCTTTTGATTAGATTGGATCCAAAAATCTCAAGCCTCTCATTTGTAAAATACAGGATTTATCAAGGCAAAACTTTGCCTCCAGGAGTAGTGAACTTATTAGTAATTTAAATTGTAAAAAAATTTTAATATTGTGACTTGTTTATTTTTGTATTATAGATTGCGTTAAAGACTCATAACGCATTTTGTTACGCGTCTGCGCGCATTTAGTAAATTCGCGCGCATTGAATGCGCATGTCCGAGCCTTTGTGTAATAATAAAATAATGGTATAATTTGGGTCAAGGAAGCTAAGTTTTTTACTAAAAATGGTATTTACAAATACAAAGTCCTCTAACGCAGGTTTTCACGCATACATGTGCATTATACGGGTAATAAGTGCATGTGAAAATATTTTAGGTTGCTAATTTGAATTCTCTGACCCAAAAACCCCTACTTTGATGCATAGTGTAAGCTTAATGAACATGTTATTAATAGTTAGGTAATTTTTGCTGCTTTTAACTTAATCTGGGTCACTGTGTGTTGTTGACAGCGGCTTGTTCTTTATTATTTTTCACACAAGCCTTTGGTTGCGGCTTTTTAATATCAATAGAATTCTTAAAAACAATGGTTTTCAACTCTTTATAAATCTATGTTCAAAATGTTGTGCTTTTAAAATTTAAACATTTTATAAGTTCTTTCAGTTAGTTTTCAAAGAGGTTTGTTGTTTAAATTTAAATTACTTTTTCAATATATGATTCTAATTTTTTTTGAAAACTATTTGCGGTCACGGCTTTTAGAAACTTTGTAAAATTGCAGTAGTGAAAGAGTTATCGGCATTTATAAATTATTTTGAGAATGCGTTATTATAAACGAAAGACACCAGGTATGATATCAAGTGATACTATGCTAGTGCTGTCAAAAGAGTAGTTGAAAATGGAGAGAAATGCCTAGGAGTTGCAGCAGACTATGGCATTCCTGATGCGACACTCAGAAGATACTGCATCAAATTCAAAGCAATGCCAAGCACCCTGACCAGCTTAACTGTGGGTACCACAGCAACAAAAATGTTTTTACAATGGAATAAGAGAATGCGCTTAGGAAGTACATATTAGAGGCTTCACGTGTATACTATGGCCTCATTCCTGCAGAAGTGCAAAAGTTTGTTTACAATTACCCGAAAAAAACTAAATGCAAAACTCCTCTTTCATGGGAAAAGAACAAGCGTGCTGGTGCAGAGTGGTTTTCTTCATTTCTAAAAAGAAAACCAGAGCTTGCAATAAGAACCCCCAAAGCTACATCGATAGAAAAAAATGCAGACTGGTTTTGAAAAGATGTAGGCATTTTAATAAATAGTTCAATGCAGTCTAAAATTATCCTTGTCAATTCTTATTTTTCCTAAGAACATTTTGGCATATTTTTTTTTTACAATTTGTTTTGTTGCCCAATTCAGTAGCATACGCATTTGAAAATGCAAAAAGTCATTCCATTTTACTATGATTCTACTTATATGACCTGAGGATATGTCAAAGCATAACACCATGTCTTCAACTAAAAGAGCAAGTTGAAATCTTTTTAGAACTAAAAATAATTGAGACTCTGAACTCATTATATGCTCTCTTCCTATTTATTGTAGACTGATTCCATTGTTACGTGAGTTACTTTTGAACAATAGTTAAACTCATAAACGAATGGTTTATACTTCAGCATAATGCTTTACGAAATTGCAATTTATCACAAAATATTATTTAAACCATACAAAAAAAATATTCAAAAACTTGTTCTAAAAAGTTGAACATTTCTTATCTCAAATTATAAATCAAAAATCGTTACGTGCGTTATTTGCACACATCTAAAATTTTAATAAGTAAATTTTGACAAGTCTTATCTGTGAATTGGTTGAATATTGAAAAACCAAAATGTGCAACTTGTTATTAATGATGGCGCTTAGCAAAACCATAAAGTGGATTTGAGGAAAAGACTTTAATAGCGGATTAAATTAACAATTTGTCATTGTTAAAAAGAGTAACGCTAGATCTGCTCCACATGATTGGATTTCAGATTAATATTCGCATGAATATGACATTGCAAAACCTATTTGCAAGATTCTGGAGGTACATTTTGTTTTGTCTTCAGAAAATTTTTTATCTTGGATTCTTTTCACCTGCACATGCTTTACAACCTTTTCAAAACCCTCCTGAATGACACCAATAAGTTCTCCAACAGCACCCTGCTGCTGAATCTTGCGCAGTCGCTTCTTGGATTTAGCAATATTGTCACATTTGACTTTGTTACCGTAGATTTCATAGTTTCCTTTTTTTTTAGCTTTTTTTTAGATCTTCCTTTTTCTTTTTTATTCTAAACTTTTTTAATTCTTTCTGCAGTCAAGGCCTGTAGTTTCTCTGCTTCCATCAAAATTCAAAAAGAAAACAAATTAAGACGACAAAATAAAAAACTGAACTGCGTTGAGACTTGCGCTTCCAACTGTAAGTTGAATGATTGTAAATCTGTGAACCTACGTCAGTTAAAATATTTGCAAATGCAACTAGAAAGTAAATAAATGCACATGTAATTAAGGAATATCTTTATAAATACATTGCCTACATGCTCGCTTAATTCAAATGCTGAGAAAACTTAGAGGCAATTAAAATCAAAGCCACATGATATCAAGTGTAAATGAAGATCTAGTTAAACTTGTTTATAATATTAAGTCATGATATTAAAAACAATGTGCTTGTGGTGCAGCATTAAAAAATTTGCATTTTTTTTACGCGTGTTACCACTTATTGACTTACTAGGAATCACGTTATTATTTTTAAAGATGAAACAGCTGACTGTCGTCTTATTTTACTTAAATGCTATCACATGTGTGTTGGTAAATATTTCTTGAGAAAATAATCACTCAACATATCTAGCACTTTTATTAACACAAATCGAAAAGATTAGTGTTCATTTAAGTAAAACTTATATTTTCCCACACTTGCAGGTCTTCTGTATTAAAAAAAATATCAGGGAAATCATAATACGTCAGCACCTATATTTTATGAAAATTTAGTATGCTTTGTACAAAAAATAAAATACTATATTTCATTTTCTGTGCATTATAAAAAATGTGAATTTGGTTTACCTTTCGTGAAATCAGTCTGTAGTCAAAATCTTTTGTTTTTGTATTTAACCCCCAATATACAAGTTTGCTTACAGCAGGTTCTAAATATTCTAATAGAACTTTAAATAGGTTATATGATTTGAAACCAGTATAAACTTTAAAGTGTGCTTAGTTATGTTTAAATTTGTCAACTGTAAATATTAATTGATTGGTAGTGCGAATTTGGTTTATAATAATTTTTTTCATTTCTTTCTTTTAGTTTTTATTTCAGTTAGTCCTCATTTATTTATGAGAATTTCTTTTTTTAACTTTTCAGCCTCGGTTTCTTATCTCCTTCTTTTCTCCTCACTGTCATATTAATAAATTATATAATAAATAAACCACTAAACCGGTAGAGAAATGTTTTGCTGGCTCAACAAACCAGGTAAAATGTTGTTGAAAAACATTTAATGATTGACTGAATTATAAAAGATAAAATGAAACACAAGATGAAAAGAACTAGCGAAAAAAAAATTAAGAGTTAAATTCTAAAAAGACAGTAAATTTGAAGCTTCTTGGCATGCCGAAAGTGACAGTCTACCAAACTTTGACAACTTTATATCTCCTACAATAAGAAGGTAGATTTCAGAGGACGTATAATTTAGCCTTTAGCTAAGATTTTATGAAATCCAATACAACTGGATCTTGATCATGACAAGATATGTTATTGGTATTAGACCAAGGCCTTTTTGTATGATCACTCTTTATTATGCTGGTGGTATTGACCTTGAGGAAATAAAGATCTCAAAAATTGTCCATAAATTATAACATGCTTAGGAGGGGGTGTGGATAAGGGTAGGCGATTTTGTGACAATTTGTACCCCCTCCCATCCTTTCTAAAAATACTTTGAATAAAAATGTGTAAGGTGGGGGGGGGGGGAACACATACTGTAGCAGAATCAAAAGGCTTGATCATTTAGAAGCAGAACTTAGAAAAAATAAGAGGCTAGTGATTCACTTTGACATTATGATTGTAGACAGTACATCAGTAAAGCATTAATTTTCACAAGCCATAAAAGGCTTGCCATAGGTGTCTCTTTCCCTAAAACTATTTGAACTTTCTGCTTGGTATTTTGAAGATTAAAAGCTTGTGAAGGAAGTGACCAGTCTACTGCAATTCAAATTATTCTTGTATACTATGAGCTGTTAGATCAGATAATTAGGGTATGTTCTGACACCACAGCTAGTAACATAGGAAAAAAAAAAAAAAGCCATTATGAACTTTGTTGTTTACGCTTCAAGAAGGTTCTCTGGCTGACTCTGGCACATACAAGAGGCATGTGTCTTATGTCATAAAACTTATTTTTTGTATGTTTCACTACAGCAACTGTGGCAACAATTACATCAAGAAGATAATAAATTTGAAAGCAATTTTCAAACTTGAATGCTTTTAAGCCATATAGTCTTTGCATGATATTGCAGTAGAAACTTAAGAATTCTGCATCACACCAGAAGAACCCTGCGCCACAACCAATCAGAAAAACACTTTTCAAAGAAGAGATTACAAGAATATTCGCCTGCTACTTCCTAGGTGCACATAAACTTAATTTCTCTTCCAAATATTATATAACTTTAAAGTCTACGCAGAGTTTGGGTAGATTTTTAACCAAATCTTTTTATGCCACATTTTGTATCCCCACAGCTTGTGATTTTGACTAATTGAGTTTTCAAAAATGATATCAAAATCCTAAACATATTCCTGTCTTTTGCAGTTCCAGACAAAAAAACAATGATCAAGAAGCTTAGCTCATATTTTACTTAGTACCTCTTACTTACCCATTACCTAAGTAATAAATAAGTGCTTTAGCTTAATTTTAATTTTGCTATTCAAATATTACATTTTTAATAGTTACAGAATGTCTTTTAATAATTTACAGAATGTCTTATCATAATAAAGTAAAGTTTATATACAATGTGAAAATTAATTATGCTAAAAATGATCACAATAAACATAACTTAAAAACTAAGCAAACTATGCAAATTATGCTATTATTATTAATACTTATAGCCAAGGTGAATTTAAAAAAAAGCTAATCAAATTTTAAATTGAATCAAAATTGTTTGAATTAAATGAGCTATAGATTTACTCACATTTTGAATCTTTATCTACACCAACTTTGTCCATTGCTTTTTTTAAAGAAGCTTTTATGTCTATGCGATCAGCTTCTGTTCCATGCTGAGTCATTTGCTTAATTTGTAAAAAATTCAAATGCTTTATTATTCATAAATACATTTGTAAATATTATAAATATGACAATAAATACAATAAATATATAATAATATATTCACATTATAATCAAAATAAAATTACATTTTAGTCAAGAAAATTAATGAAAGAAAACTAGGGTTTCTGAAAAACAGTGGCCTTTAAAAAACAGTTGCTTTTTTCATATTTAATAAAATTTTATGTTTTACATTTTCCTTTATATAATCTTTTTTAGCACTTATAATTAATTAAATTTTTTTATAATTTAATTTTTTTAGCACTTATAACATAATTAAAATAATATTTTACCACTCTATATTGGCACTTTAACATTGTTACAAAATAATTATAAATTAAAAAAAATTATAATCAAAATTGCATCAATAAGAGCTTTTTTCTGAACTCTCAAAACCTGTGTTTTGAGAGATTAAGTTCAGCCTATAACCACTTAAAATTGTTAAGTTTCTACTGTTGGTGATTAGCTAGAGCAATATAACTGATGCAACTAAATTTTCTTGAATAGTAAAATTGCACTTGGAGAATTTAGAATTTGGAATTTAGAATTGATAATTTGGAATTTAGTATTAGCAGTTTCAATAAATTTGTAAATAATTTTTACAACAAAATATTTTTATTATTAACTAAAATCTAAATCAACATTTGAATGTTGCATTACATGTTCTGTTTGTTGCATTACATGTTCTGTTTTTATCAATGATGAAGCATAGATAAAGAAATAAAGGTTGGTCATTGAAATATAACTCCTTGTCTAAACAGAGTCTTGACTTTAGATTGAAAAACATTATTTTGAACAGTTGAAAACTTGATGTACTTAATAAACCAGCAAGAGTTCTTGCATAAATGGTATGTAATATTTATTAATTCAATGTAATATATAATGCATTCGCATGTAATATATAATATAAATTATAAGTATTTTATTAAAAATATTAATATCTTCAAAATCATCAAAAGTATTTTTTGTCATGATCATCATATCACATGGGAGATTCAGGTTTTCAGCTTTAGACTTTTTTCTTATAAATAATAACGAATAAACCAAAATGCTTTTTTTATAAGATGGCCAAACCAAGATGCTGCTTATCTGCTTTTTGTAATAAAGAAGTCAATTATATAAATGAAAAACGCAAGAAAATTTGTTATCTTCACCAGCTGAAAGAATTTGAAGTTGCAGATATGATGGAATTTAAAGGTATTTGCTCTTAAATGTAAATTTCATAAATGATTAATAATTTAAAAATATTTTATTTAACAAGATACAAATAATTGTTAAATTGGTTGACCAATTCTCATATCTTAAGCCATATCTCATTTATATGTTTTGTTCTTAAAAAAAAAATAAATAAATAAGAAATCAATCAAACAGGCTAGTACTAGAAAGTTTGTTATTTTAAAGGTTCTATTTTCACCAATCTAGTGCTAAAGGTTTCTTAAGAGTTTTTTAAGCTTCAGATAATCATAAGAGAGAAAAAGTGTCCAAGATATAGACAACAAAATGTTGACTTGGTATCTCCATATACCTATGATATCTCCAGTTAAGAAATAATAATGGCTTAAGATAATAAGAAATAATAATGGTTTCAAATAAAAATGAATAGCTTAAATTTTATATACAAAAAAACAACAATTTTTAACTAAAAATTGAAAAGGTTGTGTTTTATGACATTTTGTTTGCAATATTTTTTTTTTTAAAAAGGTCTCTGTTGAAAAGAATTTTAAAATCATTATAAAATTCTGGTTTTTTTGAGACCCAGGTTGATATACTTTTGAAGAAGAAAAAAAATTCACTGGATATATGGGAGCCAATGTGTAATCAAGGGTCATGGTGGGTGACCTTTTTCAAAAAGTAAATAAACCAATGACTTAGTTACTTTCAAACCAAAGTTCCTCTGTTTTTAATACAGGAAACCAGAGGTATAAAAAATTTACCAAAAAGTCAACACCCTAATAGATAATGATTAGGGCAACTTATAGCATTAATATGTTGAATATACTTTTTAATTGAAGCTCATATTTAACTATTTTAACCATATTGAAAGAACTAAATGAATCAAAAATTAAAATTGTGTTATATACATATTATCATTATTATCATGATGACTCAAAAGTAATTTAGTCAACTTAAAATACCTTTGTCAACTTAAAGAAACTTTGTCAACTTAAAATAGTAACAATCAATAGTCTAATTCTTTTAGTAATATTTAATTTAGTTGTATCAACAACTTTTGTCCACTCTTCCATTATGCAAAAGTTTCATTACATTACTTTCATATGAAAGTAGTATAAATTTATGTTAAAGTAATAACCAACAAATAATTAATTCTGGTAAAAGCACAAAATAGCTCTCAAATCTAAACTTTTGTCCAACAGTCAAAAGGTTGCATTTCTTTCTCTTTTCAACATATAGTATCAAGTTCTGTGATCAAATGAGACAACCATCATTTATTCCACGAACTAAAATTTCTCATGATTTGCGATTCAGCTAAAGTGTATCCTTTTACTGTAACTGCTCTTTCATACTAAAAAACTTTTATCTAATTTTTTTCCTTGAACAGCGGCGCATTGAAATTCTATTCCCCCTTCATGTTTTCCTGGATCATAAAACTTTAATATGCAAACTTCCCCTATAGTTTTTTAAGTTTTCTGTCAATTGCTTTCTTGCTCATGAACTCTTTTTTTTTATTTTCTGTTAACTTGCAACTTCATTTACGGTTGCTTGCAGCCTTGTTATAAATTTGTTAAAAAAAAAATTTATTAAGTTACAACAGAAGTAAAAATACAAAAATGTTTGTTGTCAAATAATAATTAATAATTGTGGTGCTCATAATTCAACTTTCACTAAGGAGATATATGAGCTGTTGCATATCTGTTGAGGCTTTTTTTCTAGCTAGTAATGAACAGAGAGTAGACTAAAGAATCTGTCAAGTTGCTCCGTATGTTATTGCAATTGTTAAAGAAGTTGAAACAAGCTAAATTGTTATTCAATTTTTCTCAGTAAAATTTCTCTGTGTTATAAACACTGCTCAATAAATTTTTCATCTTTTATTAAATGAGAGATCCAAGGTGGAGTTGCTCCATTTTGGATCTTTTATTTGATAAAACCCTAATTTAAATCAGAAACCCTACTTAAAATAAAAACTTACATATAAAACTTATTGTAACATTACTAAAAACAAAAAATTAAAATATATATGTACTGCTCTACGTTTCGAAGGTAACCCATTTAAGTATGCATCACTATAAGGCCGCTGAGGAGGCAATTTCCGTTGAAGCTCTACATCACGGCTAATTACACTAACCCAATCCTAATAAGAAAATATCAGTAAAAAAGAAATTTTAAATCATTTTAAATAAAAATAATAATAAAAATAAATAAACACTAACATTAGGAAATTGTGAGTGCCAGTCTTCAGGTGATGGAGGACTGTCAACTTCTGGATCACTTTCGCTACTTTGTGCACCATTATTCATTTCTTCCCAAATTTTATCAACATCAACAGTTTCATTTTTGCGTACACGCTTTGCAGCTCTTTCACTATCACCACCTTTGCAAGGATTCTGAAAATAATAAAATTTAAAGATTAAAAAAAATTGAAATTTAACAATAAACACAAAACAACATTATCTTAAAAGTTGCAAAGTTATAAACAAAAAATTTTTTTTGATTAGAAGTTGTTTTGAATCATTACTTTTAGAAGCTCAAAAATGATTGGAAAATATCGCACCTTCAAACTATTGTGGTTATATAAAAAAACTTAAATACATAAAATATAATATTTTATATTGACATATTTAAAAAATAAAAAAAAGAACTGCTGCTAAACAATTTTTTACCATTTACTTATTTAACCCCAAAAATAAAAAGCAAAATATTTGTAAATCAAAAATTCCATAATCATTCCCTCGAGTTCATTTTGAGTTATTTTTTGGAAATTTAATATCAATTTAAAATATACATAGTATTTGTAGATCACTGCCACAATAAAGAATAACATTATATTAGATAGTTCAGTAAAACATAATATCAAACAAAATATCAAATTGTTCAGTAAAATTATTTCTTTCAATGGAGAGATTTCTAATGACAATAAATTTCTACCATCATATGTCAGTGATCACAAAGTTAATAACTAAATAATTCAAATGCATTTTTAAATGAAAAAAATTCAAAAATAGAAATAAAAAGAATAAAGAAAAAAATATATAAAAAATTGAAAAAAAAAAAAAATTTATTTAGAATATTTTGTGGGCTTTAAGACTCTGACAGAGGGTTTAGGTAGGTATATTCTTGACATAAAAGTATTTTTAGGATTATGCTGAGTCATTTGCTAAAATTATAAAAAGTCATGTTTAGATTTTAGACAAACATTTTTTGAGTGTTTTAGCTGGGTTTTCAACAATGCAAAGTTTGATTTTATATATTGGAGTTTTTATTTTCATATTTTTAGGGCATATTGATTACAAAAAAGTGTATTACAGCAAACCTAACAGAAAGTGATGAAACACTTCTCAATTGATGATGTGACCATTGATGGTGTTTTTATGATAATTTTAAACTAATCAGACATGGTTAAACTAATTAGAAAAATATCTTCTTTATGATTGTAAACATTTTAAAGTATATATTACTTGTCTTAATGAATGTAAGTTATGTTAAATAAAACTACCTCAAGGTATATGATGATGATGAACAATTAATTTCCCGGAAAAAAACTGAAAAATCAAAAACATTTGTAACTTCAGTTAGTTTTTTTTTAAGGTCATGCATGATTGAAGTTTAAACTTTTAGTATAACTGGATGATACATAGTGGAACACTTTAATACCCATCAATCTTATATTTTCAGAGAAACTAAAGTTATGCTTTTTTCTGTTTTATTACAAAATTGTTTGATTACCGTACTTTGTATGAAAACGTGTGCTCATTGATGTTATTAAGGTTTTTAATTAGAAAAATATTTTTATGGCTGTAAGTTTGTTTCATTTATTGAGTAAATTTAATGTACTAATGTGGTATTTTTCCATCAAGCATAAATTGAAAAATTTACTATCAGGTTTGAATGGCTACTCTTGATTAAGAATATTCCATTTTAGATTAGGCTCTAAACCCTTAATTTTTGCATTTCAATACAAATTTCAAAAGTTCAGTGAAGTTGGTTTTACTTTTATAAAGAAAAGAGTTTTTAAGTTTATACAACCTGTCTTTGAAAGTTTTCTCAGTAAACCCAATGTAATTTTCTTGGTAATGAATTATTATGTTACAGATATAAATAAGGTTTTTTTGCAGGTGTTCAGCAATTGCATAACTAATTGGTATATTTATGTTACAAATTATTATGTTACAAATATAAATAAGGTTTTTTTGCAAAGCATTTTCTATTGAGTGGGCATAAGGTGGTCAGCAATTGCATGATTTTGCATTGGATAGTATAATTTTATTATGAGAAGTAATAATTAAAAATTGAAATTGAATTCGGATGTTGAATGAATAAGGAGTGTTAAACCAGATAATGTTTCTTATTTGAGATCTTGTATTATATTTTGGGATTTTTTAAAATGAAATCGAACTTTTCTTTTATTCGGAAAAAATTGAAATCATTATTATAAAATGATGTGGCTTTAAGCTTCATTGTTTGAAGACATATAACTGATCTTTATGGTATCAATTTAATGATACTTGGTAGATGATTGGTTATTAAAGATAATCACCTGTCTTTCTATAAGGTTAAAAAGAATACTCTGGATAAATGTGCTATCATGAAAATTTATAGTTTTTAAACTTGGTCTGATAGTAATGTTGAGATTAAAATTGTCTTTAAAAATTTAAATTAGATCCCCTCCAACCCCCATCCTCAGATATTGTAGAAGCAGCAAAGACCATCATCTCTATATAGACCGATATTAATATTCTTTATATTAGTATATAAGTATATAACTTAAAATAAGCAAAATAAGCTTAGATAAAAAAAATAAAAATAAATAAAAACAAAATAAGTTATCTACTTCTCTTTGAATCATATTTCTTGAACCAGGCCTAATAATAACAGCTTCAAGTGCAGCAGGTGATATTGTTTGTGCTCCAATTGAAGAACGTGTTCTTCTAATAAGTGTTTCTGTAGAAAATTGACGAATAGCTGGAGGGAAATCAGAAAACGCATCTTCCATTGACTAAAGTAATTATAACAAATACACATCATTGACCAAAAAAATCACAAGACAAACATAAATATCAAAACAAAATTTGTCTTTTTTTGAGTACTCAATGGAAGAATCAAGTTCTAATTCACTAATGACTCAATTGCATTGGAAGCAACAACCACTACTAAGTTTTATCTGAAGGACAAGTTATGAGAAATTTTAGCTGATGGAATTTTAGTTGGGAGTTAACAGAAAACAAAGAGTTAAAGCACAAGAAACTGAATGCCACAAGAACTTGAGTTTTGATTAATGATGCTTGAATAGTAACTGTGGTATTATTTGTAAATAAGAGAAGGTACAACCTTATA
>NC_061161.1:46990570-47023070 GCF_022113875.1 Hydra vulgaris | reverse complement strand
AAACTGATGGCAAAAACAAAGTGTGGTAGATTATATCGAGCTTTTAGCAAATTTGATTGGATCATTGATGATAAATCTTATTTTACTCTTTCTCATTCATCAATCAACCGAAACGATAACTTCTACACAAGTGACATAAACCTCTGCCCATCTAGTGTCAAATATTATACAAAGCGAAAGTATGAACCCAAGCTAATCCGCCAAAGTGGTTTTGCTATCAATCAAAAAATCTACTTAGAAGATTGTATTAAGAAATGTCTTATTCCTTTTATTAAAGAGCATCATCAAGCTTGAACAGATTTATGCTAAATCTGTTCAAGCTTATTTAAATGGACAAAACGTCAGATTTGTACCAAAAGAAGATAACCCTGCAAATGTACCAGAAGCAAGACCTATTGAGGATTTTTGGTCAATAATAAAAGGTTTAGTTTACAAGGATAATTGGCAAGCAGAAAATTTAGAACAACTAAGGAAAAGAATAGTGTATTGCTTCAGCAAAGTTGATATCAATTTTGTACAAGAGTTTGCAAAGGGTATTTTATCAAGAATTGATTCTATAAGAAGAAAAAATTTAATTGAAAATAAATAAAGTATCATATTATAGAGAATTAAATGCTGATTTTAAATCATATTTTATTTTTTTAAGTTGATAAAAAATAAGGGAGTTATGACCCTTTAAAGTCAGTCCGGATTTCAAGTGAACACCCGTTATATATATATATATATATATATATATATATATATATATATTATATATATATATATATATTTATCCTTATTTTGTAGTTGAAAGAAATTTGAATGTAAAAAAAGCCTCTTTCAACTACAATTTTGCTACCTCGACAATTAAGGTACATTTTATTGTTGTGGAATATATATATATATATATATATATATATATATATATATATATATATATATATACACTCTTGTATACACAAGAACATTGTTAAAAAAAAATGTATTTAAAATTATCTTCATACCTCCCTCTTCATTTTCAAGACGCCTGAATCTTGTTTCAAATATATTTCTCAGAGTTTCATTTCGAGCTAAAAAATATCAATTTTAAAATATCAAATTGCAAAAACACATTATTAAAAAAAATTATCATCCTCATTAACGCGTTTATCAATCAGACTTTACTCACTGATTTACCAATGAGTTAAAGTGAGTAGCAAAGAGTTATGCAATCTTTAAATTAAAAAAAAGTATTAAAAATAATTTAAAATTTTTAAAGCTGAATAAAGTTTAAAACAGTGTTTCATTTATAAGTAACAATTACACAATTATTATAAAATAACTCAATCAACAATCTGGTTGTTGTGTTTAAATTACACCTTTTTTTTTATTAATAATAAAACAAAAATATGTTTTTTTGCTTTTTCTTGTTTTACAACTGTGAAAATGCAATAAAAAAATAATGAAAATTTCATTAATTACACAATATCAAACAAAATGCCACCATTATAACATGATGGCATATATTTATCTTTATATCTATACATCTATAACATGATGGTTTATATTTATTTTTATATCACTATTTTTTATTGGTCGTAAGCTAAAAAATCTAGTTGTAAAAAACTATTATTATAAAATTACTTGTAAAAAGACTATCAACTATTTTCAGACATTAAAACAGGGTGCATATGATTTGATCTTCAAAGATGCACATGATAACTGATCTTTAAAGATGCACCTCGTGTTGTATGAAGTGTTAAAATGTAGAGGTTCTATTAACATTATCCAAACACAAAAAAGGTTGGCGATCAATTTGACCGGGCTAACTCATATATATGACAGTCAACTGTTTTTATTGATGGGTCAATTAGAAAAATTTTGATGTTTTAATTTTTTTTTATAATATTTACTTAACTTCGTAAATAAAAAAATTAATTTCAACATAATTTTAAATTAAATCATCACTTTTTTTTTAACGGTAAATAAATAATGCTCCTATTAACAGGTTGGTATAACATTATTTTGAAACAGCTCACGTGTGCAGATTAAAAAAGGAAAAAAAACCTAAACAAGATTAAAAGATGTCAAAATCTAAGTAATTTTAGTTGTTTAATATTTTTGTACATTTAACTTCTGTACATTTAACTTGTTTAACTATAATTAAATTTTTATAAAATTGTTAATTAAACAAAAAAAAAAATTAATTTAAAAGGATTTTTGTAATCTATTACCTCCTAATGCTTTACAATGTACAAAGACACTTACAAATTACTACCGCTAATTGTTTTTATGATAACAAAAAAAATACATTAATGATATAGTTATTTATATTGCTAAACATATTAACAACATTCATTCATTGCAATGACTTCTCAAATGGTAGCAAAAATTAAAGAGGTTTTTTAAAAAGATTTTATAAACATATTGACAACATTCATTCATTGCAATGGCTTCTCAAATGGTAGCAAAAATTAAAGAGGTTTTTCAAAAAGATTTTATAAAAAGAAGTTTAATGAAAAAATTGAACAAGAAAAAAAACACAAATAAAAACTAAAAAAAAAAAACAATTTAAAGAAGAATGTTTTTAATTAACAACATAAAATAATAATAAAAACTTTAATCAAGTAATAAAAAGCAACCAGTGATTTTACTGTGAAATGAAACAAAAGATGTTTAAAAAATGAAAATATAGCTTACATCATATAAAATAGTATAAAGTAGCTCATCATAAACAATAAAAATATTTTTAACAATTTTTCAAAATATTTCAGTCTAAAATATTTTATATTATATGAAAATGTAATATTTTCGAAACACATCCAAGTTGTTTGTAGATGTTTTTTTTTTTTAAACTAAGATTTTTTTAACCGGTAACCGTGACCGGCAAGAACTTATTTCAGGAAGTAAAAACAGTAATTTTGATCATTTCAGGCAGCTGTCACCTGTTTACCTATTATTTTGTAAGCTGGAAAACTCAAGCCATTACATTTATATTATACCATTACATATTTTATTATATTATACAGACATCTATATATCTACAGATAATATAATGTTATATCATATTACAGATTCTATTATATTATACCATGCAATATAATATTATATGGTAGATTATGATATACTTTGCCAGGGCTTGAAATAAGGGTGGACATTGTCCGGCACTTGTCGGGTAAAAAAACGACTTTTACTGGTCATTTTGTCTAATCCATATTTTATGTGCATTTATTTTCTAATCATTTTAATTGAGTTAGGGCTAGGGTTTGAAAAGATTTATAAAAAAATACATATTTATATAAATGTAATTATGTATAATATTTTTGATAAATTAAATAAAATGGGTTTATTGTAAACATTATAACTATTTTGTTACTTTGTTTAATAAAGTAATAAGTAAACTTAATTATTTATGTATTTAATGTATTTACACAATAGTTTATGTATTTAATAATTTACAAAGCATTTCGCATAGTATAGTAATTTTAAAAAGTAATATAAATATATTTTCCTTTTCAAATTTTAGTTTTTTGAGTTTAGATTTCTTTTTCTTTAAGATTTTCCTTTGGTTAGATAATTCATCTTACAAATTTTCTTTTATTTTTAGCGCATTTTGAAACGCCTAGTTGTCAAAACAAATTGCATGGTCAAGTTGTAAAAACAAAATATAACATCTGTGATCAGGAATGGCGCTTCATCGCACTTCTTTGATTTTTATCAAGCATGTCCATTATACTTGAGTATTTATCGGACAAACTGTCCGGTACAAAAAAGTTTGTTATTTCGAGCCCTGTACTTTGCCATATAATATTATAGATTATAAAAAATTAAATAATTAAAAATGAAAATATTTAAAAAAATGAAAAAACTAAAAATTACTTGATGAATTTGCATCATTAGAGTTCTCATTCAAAACTCGGACAGTTTCTGTTACCAGATCCATAAATTGATTATCTCTGCTCATATCAACATCCATCGACTAAAAAATATTTTGAAAATTTGTTTTACTAAATTTAATAAGATAAAATTTAAATTTAAATAAAATTGACATTAAAAATAAAACTAAAAGAGTTTACTGTTTCATCGTCTATACTGGAATCATTTTCAGAAAAAGGATTATTGGTGTTTGATAAACTTCCAAACATTGAATTTAGAATATTGGAAATGCTAGACATATCAGCACCAACTGGAGGATTGTTATTAGGCAATTCTAAAATTTAAAAACCACATTCAAAAAAATACAACAAAAAATATTTTCTCACAATTAGTATAACTGTTATTTAGTAAATATTGTGATTTAGTGTCACTGACCATATTAGGAAAATAAAAAAAAAAGTGATAAAAACCGTATGAAATAACTTATTACCAGCTGCTCCAGTATTTTGCTGCCCAGACATAGATGTGTTAACAGTGGGAGAAGCAGAATTAGATGTATGATCAATGACTACACTCGCAACTTCAACAACTCGAGGAGCACTTTGAGTATTACTCTGAGAAGAATGAAAGCTTGGCCCAAGGTGAAAAGAATTACACGGTAAGAGTGGGTCAGGGTGTAAAGGCGCACCATCTTGTTGATGGTGGTGAAAGTTTTCTTGTGCTGAATGTGCTGATGTCTGTTGTCTTTGGCTTGCTTGTTGTGAACCATTATTAGATGGTGTTGACATTTCATTGGTGTTGCTTTGGGTTGTAGAACTTGAATTGGGTTGAGAACTGTTGTTTACCATTGGAGGAAATAATGCAGACATTACATTCTGAAGAACATCCTGCATATTAACATCATTTGTATTAACACCCCTTGAACGTCCTGAATTAGAAACTGGAGGAGTATTTGCAGATGTTGGTTGAGGTACACTCATTGAAAAAGGACCAAACATCATTCCAGCTGGAATGCCTTGATTCGTATCTGATGTAAATCCAGCAATTGGGACACCTGGTGGCCATTGATTAGTTGTTGGAATATTTGGATTTAAAGATCCTTGAGTAGCGGATGTAGTCAAAGTTTCTCCACCGGTAACTAAGCGTTGAACTGAACTTGCAGGAATATGGACAACAGTAGTTGAAATAGCAGCTACAGCCACTGGTCCACCCTAAAAAATAAAAATTTAGATAAATAAAATTTTTTTTGATATAAAATTTTTTTTCTAGAAAAAAGTTTTAAACCAGAATAAAATTTAATCTGTTTTACCTGTCGTATACCAGAATTTCCATTAGAGTTTCTTGAGATTGGAACCATTCTCATGTGTGGAGTTTGTTGAAATCGTATTGGAGATATTTGTGGAAAGCATGACAATGACTGTGGTGTTGGAGAGTTGAAATTAAAAGTTAGATCAGATATAGCATGAAATGCATGACTGAGATCATGAAAAATTTCAGCAATTTGATCTGGAAGCGAATCACCGTGATCCCTGCGTTCCTTTAAAATAAATGTTTGAATTAAAATATTGATACCATATTATTATTACTAATATTAACTATAAATTGATAACTTTATAAATAATGGAATATAGGCTTTGAACAGTACTATTATAAGGGAAGTGTCCAACAAAATATAATAAAAAACAATGTATATTATTAATTTAATTAAATGCAACCTAATAATATGTTTTTTCTTTATAAACAGTTTTATTCATCATGGACAATGCTAACACAAGAAAGCAAATTTGTTTATCAGGATTTTCTTCATAGAATGTGAAGAAAAAGAATGCAAAAAAAATAAAAAAATCCATAGCATCATAAAAAGTTTTGAACTTTTATCAAAGCAGAATAAATTGCATAGTGGTAATAAAGTCAGAACTATCAAATGACACAGTTTTTAACAAAACCTCCATTAGGAAAAACATGTCACCATTGGAATCAAATTTAGGTCATGAGACCAAAAACTGTCTGAAGTCGACAACTTTTGCCTCATTTCTATTTTGTTATGGTAAAACCTTTGTGTTAAAAATTTTGTGCCAATATAATGTCAACCAAAAATATTTTAAGGTCGGTTATTAATTGTTGACTTTTTTTTCTTCTATTTCCTATGGAATAATTACATGTATATCTTTTATAGCTTGTTTAGATTAGCATTTGCTCACTAGTTTTGCTTATCTTTATAGCATACAGTGTTTTCAGAAAATTAAAAAAAAAAAACGAAGAATAATGAAAGAATTCCTGCTCCATCCCAAACCCTCAGTCGATGTAGCAGCACTTCGCTGCAAGATAGGCTATCTGTCAGTGACGTCAGAGCACTTATCTAAACTAGCAATTTAAGTTTAAAAATGCATTGTAAACATAATTGGACCTGTGCATATTTAGTGCAAAATAAAACCTATCAGTTATTACCATTAACAAATCAGCAGTAGAACGAGAAGATCAAAATTCATATTGATTATCAGAAAGTAATTTATTAGATTTAAGGTGAGAGATTAAGTGTTTATTAGATTTAAGATGAGAGATTTAGTGTTTATTAGATTTAAGATGAGAGATTAAGTGTTTATTAGATTTAAGATGAGAGATTAAGTGTTTATTAGATTTAAGATGAGAGATTAAGTGTTTATTAGATTTAAGATGAGAGATTAAGAATTTGCTAATTAAAGACTCAAAAACCTTGCTTATGATAGGAAAAAATAATCGGACGGTAGTTAATAGACGAGTCAGAATTTTTGAAAATAGGGATAACAGATGCCGCTTTCCAGCAGGTTATGAATAACACCAAAGTTTTTGTTTCTTTCCAGCAGGCTATGAATAACACTAAATGGTTTCTAGCAATAGTAAACAGACGTCTGTTTTCTGGAAAATTGTTTTGGTGATAGATATGGAGTTATGGTTACGATTGCAAAATCCAGCAGCACTATGAGAGAAAAACCATGGAGAAGAGTGAGGCTTGACATCAGGGAATCATCGAGAGGGAATAAAAGAATCCATTCTAGCCTGAACCCATGATGTTACATAAGAGGCACATTTGTCAGGAGGAGACAAAATGATACAGTGTTATTGGCTGAAGGATAAAGAAAAAAGGGTTTGTCAATTTGATCAGAAATAACATCGAAAATAGTGCAGTCTTGAGATGGAGAGCGATATAGAACAAAGAGAAAGGTTATAGAGTGAAGTGGTGCTAAACAAAAACACATAAAAGAATAGTCCGTGGATTCAAACCAAGTTTCTGACAAATGGGTGAATTCTTAGGAATTTAAATGCCCAGGCCAAGCATGTAACAATTGGAGTCTTTACAAATTAAAGGTAGATAACCATCAACACTAAAATCACAAGATGAAACGGCTCAACTCAAATTAGGCACACAAAGAGCAAGTCTGGTGCAAGAGCAACTTTGCAAAAGATAAGACTGAACAGAAGAAGGCTACTTGAAAGACCACAAATATTAATGAATAATAGGTTTAGAGAACTTGGTGATGACGATGGTTTTTTGTGGCATGATCAAAAACCAAAGCTATGAAAACATCTATTACTAAAAACATTCAGTTATATTTTTTAGTTACCAAAGCTATGAAAACATCTATAACCAAAACATTCAGTTATATTTTTCAGTAACCAACGTGAACTGTAATGCATACAGTTGACAGTATAAGAAGTCAACAGACACAGATTTTTATTTCACCAAAATGATAAGAAAAAAAAATTAACAGTTTATGAATTATTTTAAACTCTTGCTTATTTTACATTTAAAATTTATAAAAACATATAGCCCATAGAATAGAAAAAAATTAAAATAATTTTAACAATTATTACAATGCTTTGCTTATCACAAATACATTTTAGCAAAATATACTAACAACAAGTTCTAACTTCACAGGTTGTCTTTTAAGCTTATACTTTTTTAAATTTACACTACTTTTGGTATATCTAAACAACAACAGAATTCTTTCAGTTAAAAATTTGAATAATCAACTTACAGGTCCCTGTGGATTATGAAGAAGATATCTATATCTCTGTAGAAATGGAGCAAAGTGGTGAAAAAAATGCATAAAATCTCCAAGAAAGTGACTCAGAACTTGAGGTCGAACACTAAATATTGTTGAAATTGTTAAAAAAACATTTTTATTAAAAAAAAAAAAATTATCAGCAAATATTCAACATACATGTTTTGATCTTGGCTCACATTTGACTGATTCACATTAGAATGACTTGGTAATGTATTTGAGTTGTTGTTCAAACTAGAATCTTCAACATTCACATTACTGCTCGTTGTTTCGTCAACAGGATTTGCTTCAGTACTTGTAGAAGATTTATTTTCACTGGGTGGGTGACAACTACTACCATGGCCATGACAAGTACTGGAAGCATGCGGAGTACTCTCTCTGTCTTCTCTGGAATTATTTTCTTGTGTCATGTGTGTGTGGAAATTGGCACTGTTACTATGAGTTGGCTTAAGAAAAATAAAAAAATTTGTTTAATAATCCTGAAATATCTGTTTGATATAACTGATACCATAATAGTTCAAGAAGTGAAAATTATTAACTTTCCTATTATTTTTTTTATATCAATAATTATTATTGCATAAGCAATCGTGGAGATAATCATCAAGATAACATTTAACAATTTAATAATTAAAATCTTAAAAACATTTACTTGCATATGGCGCAACAAATGATCTGCATGACACAAAAATCTTCTTGCAACTTGCAGGCGTCGTCGCACATCATCATTATTCTAACAGAATAAATTTTTATTTAACTAAAGATTATAGCTATTCACATAACAAAATGTTTAGAAATTATAGTATATTAAAAATAAAAATATCATTTTTTTAATTTGACATAACTTTAACTAACAACAACAACAACATAAAAAAAGATACAATCATTCAGGTAATAGTTCCAAGGTGCAATTTTACAATAAAATAAATTCTCAATTGAAAAACATTGATAAGAAACATCTACTGTAACAAATATTCAAGCAAATATTCAACTTAAATATAGAATTATTCAGATAATTCAATTACTTAAAGAACATTAAAACAAGAACTTTTTTTGATTTATTTTTAATTTTAAACACTGTAATTTCTTCATTATAAAATGCTAGTATTCCAAAACAAAATGAAATCTTCTTTGCATATCATTTTTGTATACAAAGGAAACTTCAAGTTTTAAGATCAAGTCCATTTTGCAGCAGTCAATACAATGAAAGAGTTGTGGAATGCATTATGCTTGCCAAAGAGCACAATATACTTCTTGTTTTAAAAGGGATTGTGCATCAGGTAAATATGAAAGACATCTTTTATTTAAAGATTTTTTACATTGTTAAAATTAATGGTATCCAAGTATGCAACAACTTCATTAGAGTATTGTATGTTTTCAAGGTCAAAACTACAAAGAAGACTCAAATAAATCTTGTTTATTCTTTGTGTACACTTAGCAAAAAGAATTTTAAAGAATCTGATGGATTCATCAAGTAAACAACTTTTCTTTTACTGTTTTATTTTCACATAAATAATCTCATCCAGATAAAATTTAATGCAATAGTGGTGTAGTGGTAGAGCACTTGCTTCATAAGCAAGAGGTTCTGAGTTTGATCCCTACCACACCCCTGGTAGTACAGCGCTCACTTGTTTCTCCACGCAGCAGCCTTGTTCGTCAAGGTTCGTGTTTTGGAGTTATAGAGCTGAGAGAGGGTTATAATCACAATTAAGTAGCCTCCTCATCTGCAGTGGTCTCCTCGGCCTTAGGAAGCTGAATCAACATAAATTTTTTTTTTTGATATTCAAAGTTGGATTTATACACAACTGAACGGTGTTAAATTTACAAGCAGCACTAGATTGAAAAAAACCATGCTGTTTGTCAAACATCACTTTTAGCTTGGTAAATTTCCTCTCTTTCATTTTTACTACTTTTCAACCGCTTCTTTTCTGTCATTTTAGACTTAAACTATTTTTAATTTTTACAGCGTTACATTTTTTAAAACTAATTTAGTTCCAATGGAACTACAAGTAACCACTATTAAAGATGGGACCTATAAGTAACCACTATTAAAGTTAGGATTTACAAGAAATCACTATTAAAGTTGGGATTAAATTTTTTTGTGATATAAATAAATAAAAAAATCTATTGGTTTTTCCCAAAAAAATAACAGTTAACCTTGTTTATGGGATTGCAAATACATTTCAATCAAATACAAATATCTAAGAATTTTTAAAATCGAATACAATAAAAAATACACAAATTTAGCTTATTTTTACCAAATACAAATGCGTATTTGACCCTAACCCTGGTTACAAGTAGCCACTATTAAAGTTGGGAGTTACAAGTAACCACTATAAAAAGTAGTATTTACTGTAACTTTACCCTTTTTTTTTTTTTTCTGTATAATTCTTAATAAAAAAAAATTTAAAATTTAATTTTTTTAATATAAATTTAAAAAGTAAAGCAATAATATTTAAAAAAAAAAAAAAAAGAAAAAAAAAAAAAAAAAAAAAGCACTTACATTAGGGGGCGAAACATTGATGTTTACATTTAAACTGTTTCCCTGCAAAAAGAAAAAATCTATTAGTGTTTCTCAAATAAATAAAACTTTCTTTTTATTTTTTATTAATATATATTATCTTAACATTACAAATAAATAACAATAAGATAATAATATTAAACTATTAAAATTATGTATATTAAACTACTGCTTATTAGTAATTATTTGTTTTATATTTTTAATTCATAAATAAGATACAACCCTCAGAATTAAGAAAAATGAAATTGGCAATTTCAATTTTAATTTGCTGACCAAAATCTTTTAGAGGTCGACATCAAGTCAGCAAAAAAAGTTTGATACAAAGGTCTAACCATAAAACATAGAAATGAAGTCAGCAATTTTTTATTGACCTCAAACACTTTAAGGTCGGCAGTTAGGTCGCCATTGCCAAATGCCGACCCTAATTCCGAGGGTTGAAGATATAATTATACGATTGTAAATCCCTAAATAATATATAACACCCTTTATAACACATATATAACCCTATATAATCCCTATATAACAATATATAACCTCATATAACACCTATATAATCCCCTGTATAACACGGCCGGGTTTGTTGCCTAAAGGCTAAAAATTAGTGGGCTGAATTAAATTTAACAAATTAACAGATTTAACAAAATTTATAAATTTAAATTATAAATATAAGATGTAATTCATTTGTCAATGGCAAAAAAAATGCTGTGTTCTAGGTTGTAGAAGTAATTATAAGCGAAAGATTGAAGAATCCAAGTATCCACTGGCTGGAAAAACTAGAAAGGACTGTTTTTGGAAAACATGTTGGAAAAACTGGAAAAAGAATTTTTTGAGCATCATTAAACCAAAAATACAATTTCCAGTTTTTCCAGAATGTTTTCTCCTAAACAGCCCTTTCCAGTTTTTCCAGTGAATGGGCACCCTGAGAATGCTTAAGTAACAGCAATTACGCACCATACAAAAATTTCTTTTGTTTTCTTGATATCTAGATCTTTGAAATGTTGGAGTATCAACTAAAAAACTTCATCCAACAATTGGATCCACACAGAAAACTCAGCAATGTGTATTAATTATTTTGAAGATAAGTATTTAAAAAGAGGCAAACATATAGCATTAAATTGTTCCAAAAATTCTATACCAACAACCATTACCAACTAAAACATTTTATCAAAACCATCTTTACTTTAATCAAACTCAGCTCTACACAAGCCCTAGCAGTTAGCAAACGTAACCATTATTTAAAATAATTTAGACAAATGAAGCAGATGATTTCATAAAACAATTAAATACAAATTTTAATGAAAGTTTTTGTCGGGTTTTGATTTTTGACAATCGATTCCATTTGTTGTTAAAGCCTGTCCAGAGTTTCAAATTTCTGGTTCTTTGATTAGTTTATAGATAAAGAAAACATTACAAACATTATATAAAGTATCTTCTAATGTGCGAGCTATAATAATTGACAATCATGCAACAAATGTTTCAGCATTAAAGACTTTACGTTTGAAATTCAGTGAACAAGATAATCACATTTATTTTTAAAAATTTGAAACAATTTATTAAATTCAAAGTTGTCTGTACTTCCATTTTTTAATTTCATAGAGTTTGAAGATATTATTAATGTTGAAATTTCTTGGAGTTTATTGCACATGTCTATGAGAATGTGATTTTTAAAAATGGAATATTAAATGTTTTAAGATCAAGTCCGTTTTGCACAAGCAGTAGTCAATACAATAAAAGAGTTGCAGAATGCTTTATGCTTGCCAACTAGTACAATATACTTCTCGTTATAAAACTCCTAAAGTGAGTGATTGTGCATCTGGTAAATATGTAAGATTTTTTTTATTTAAAGATTTTTTACATTGTTAAAGAAAAAATTACAATTTAGTTATTTATTTAGTCTACCCAAATAACTAATGCACTAATTACAACACTGAAAGGTACTGCAAGTCTGATAGAAGATTTATTTTCAGAAGAATATAGGCATGTTTTGACTAGTTGGTTTGAAAGTGACTAATTAGAAAGGGATTTCAGTAGATATTGTCAAATAAGTGGCAGATATTTAGTCAGTTTAAGTGAAGTTCAAAGCTCTGAAAAGATGTTGTGTATGTAATATCAGGGGTTGCCCTCATGGTTGTCCAGTGGCACAGGCTGACTTGTTTTCTCCAAGTGCAACTGAAATTTAAGAAAATGATTTATGTTTATAATATTTAATATAAATGATATTTATATTAAATATTTTATATAATAATAAAATATAAAGCATAAAACAACAGCTGCGTACAAACTAAATTTTTTTCTACGTAATATTTCGACCTGTTTTTGCACAGATCATTACAAATATTACATAAAAACGTCAAAGAAGACATTAAAAAGAAGCCATAAATGATTACATAACAACGTAAATATAAAAATAGCAAATATTATTTATTACTGTTTTTTTGGATAAATTTTTTAAACAGAATTCTCCAACTGTTTGTAGAAATTTTAATGCCACTGTCACGGTTGAAAAGTATAGGAGCGTGTTTTATTTCTTGGTATATTGAGGCGTAGTTAATTTTTTTTCAAGTGATTCTCTAACTTTACGTTGATTGTACTCTGAATTTATTGCTAGAGTTTTCGGATTTGACCAATCAAACATACTGTTACATTCTCTACCATGTTTGGTTGCACTAGACGCATCCCATTTACCTTTTAAATAGTTTTTTTGATGTTCAATGCATCTTGTTAAAATTTTCTTTTTTGTTTTGCCAATGTATATACTGCCAGAAGAGTATGTGAGTTTGTAGACACTGGGATTAAATTTCTTATTAAATTAAATTTCCGGATTTAAATTTCACCGGAATTAAATTTCTTGAATATAACTGTAATCAACACTAATAACTCTAAATATTTTGAAAGTCAGCTTTCACTAATATACAAATACAACTTGGTCAAGCTTTTTTATAAGGCATTGCACAAAAAACTAAGTTTTAAAAACAAACAAAGCAGAGCTAACAAAATAGGAAATTAAAATAATTATTTTATTTAAATAAATACCAAAAAATAAAAAATAAATTAATAATTTAAATAATTTGTGTACTGCTTTTATTTTTGTTTCTTTAGAGTGATTGTTATTTTCAGCAACAAAACTTGATAAAGAAAAGCAAAAAAAAAACAGTTTTAAGTTGACATCAAAAAGAATGATTTGTCCTACATTTTATTTGTTTTTTATTTAAAAAGGAAAGCGAAAATATAAACTGCTATCTGTTTTTAATATATATTTGTATACTTTTAGCGTAACAAGTATATATTGTCCCTACATGAAAACGCCTGGGTAATGCATGCGTATACTTTTATGCATAACTTTTTTTTGTTATATAATTGCATTAATTTGTTCATAACAATATACAAGTTTAGCTTATTTGGGTAAGGCATTAAATTTATACTCAGTATGTCCATGGTTTGAATCCCACCTCTTCCCAAATTTTTTTTTTCTTCTACCCTCCCTTTTGGTTTACTATGCTATTGGTGATATATAAGTAAATGATTATTAACAATTATTATTAATAATTGAATAACAATTAATAACAATTATTATTAATAATTGTTCACTAATAACATAGTAGACCAAAAGGGCGAGGGCGGGTAGAACTAAACACATTGAGCTGAATATCATAAAGCAACAGGTATCCAAAATTACAAAGTGCTAAAAGATTGGGGTTAAAAAATATACAGGAATAGAAAGGCAATATGAAACAATTAAGGTTATGTGAAAAATGTGTAGACAGAATGGCCTAACTGAAGTTCAAGAACTATGTATATATGTATGTGCGCCTTACTTAGAAAACATACTGAAAGGCTTAAATGGTATAAGAAATCTGAATTTGAAGAGATGTGTATCATTCATAAACATACAACAAAAAGTTTTTTATATTCAAAAAAGAAAAGATAAATGGTTATAACACAGATATATGACCAGCGGTATTTTGACGAAAAACAATTCTAAAAAAATCGACATTGGTGGGATTCGAACCGCGGATATATCATGTATGATGTAAACGCTTTATCCAAATAAGCTAAATGTGCGTATTGTTATGAACAAATAAATATAATTATATAATAAAAAAAAAGTTATACATAAAAGTATATTACATAGACGTTTTCATATAGGGACAATATATAATTATTACATTAAAATTATACAAATATATTTTAAGGACAGATAAATATACATTATATACATTATTAGATGCATTTTAGTAGTTAGACGTTTAAACTTTTTTTCTTCAGTATTTTTACCTGAGAACAAATATCAAAAAAAACTCAGATGAAAAACAAAAACTATTTCAGGTGCCTGCAGGGCAACCAGGAAAAAACCGGAGGGTACGCCTCTGAATATCTAATTAAAGCCAATATTAATAGTTGGACGAGCAATCTGAAATATTGATATAAATATTGACAAAAACAACCTTTTAATGAAATTGGAAAAATTCAGCAATGATGTTTAAGAAAAAGATCAGTGTCATATCTTTTATGAAGTTATCATCAATGAAGTTGGTTATACCACAAAAAAGATTGCAGATAAATGTGCTAAATGTCTGACATCATTAATTTTCAAACAAGTATCAACAGAACATCTTGAAATTCTGTCACGCTGTGGTTTAACAAAACTTTCTAAAGAATTAGCTAATTATATTTGTCATGTGTTTAAAATTGTAAAGAAATTACTGATTTGCGTACTCACAAAATAAAAAAAGAGCATCCTTGTTGGTAAATGAAACATATTAAGCAAGTGATAATGGTTTTGTGCTTTTAAAGTTCAACACACCATAAAACATAAATAAACATAATAAGCAACATAGTATATATAGTATATCTTTGAGAGAAAAAAATATCAATTTTGCGATACAAATAACCTGTTGTTTTTTTATCAATGAATTTATATTACTGTAAACTTTAAAAAGAAATTTATATCATAGTTTTACTAACTCATTCATGTTAATGTTAGGGCTTCATTCATGTTAATGTTAGGCTTTAAAGGCAAAAAATCTGGCAGTGTTATATAGTAGGATGTGATTGTAATAAAATGATTTAAACATAAGAAAATAATAAAATGCAACTAATAAGTACACTTAATTGTTTACAAAGGAAAAATTAATAGATCTTTTCCAAACATTATCATGTTTTAAATTAGTTTGCTGTTACATCCCATTTTATTTTTTATCTTTTTTTTTTTTACATTTAAACTTGATAAATGAAAAACACTCACATGTGCATTCATTGAAACATTTCCAGCACCAAACTGTGAAACAAGATTATCCACAAATTGCTGTTAAGTAAATATAATAAAAGTTAGCAGATATTTAACAGTAATAAGATTTAATAGATATTTAACAGTAATAAGGACTAATAAGAACTTAATGGTTGTTATAGAGATAGTAGACTAAAATTGTCAAAACATCAACATAGTTTATTTGCATAAAAACTTAAATGTTTTAATTACTAAAAAAAAGTGTATTATTTACTGAAAATGAAATGTAACAGAGCTTGTAATGTGATGTAACAAAGAAATGAAATGTAACAAAGCAAAAATGAAATGTAACAAATTTGTTTTTGTAATAAAAACTACAAACAGCCTTGTTTGTATTTAATTTTTTAATTTTTTTGTTTGTTTTTATTTTTAAAACCTTGTAAAAATAAAAACAAAAAAAAAATTAAAGAAAGTTACTAACAAAGTAATAAAGAAAAATAGAGAAAATAGGTAAAAAGTAAAACAATTACTTAAACAATAAGAAAATTTTAGTAAGTGAAACCACTTAAAAAAAAAAGTCATTAGTGCAATCTTAAAAAATATCTAGAATGACATGGTAAGTTATTATGGTTTGTTAAAGGTTTAACAATGTTCTTTTGCAACTTGCTTTGAAAAATGCGTCTGAGAATTTTATTACTTGTATTTTTAACTATTTATACTCATTTGTACTTTTTTCATTTCATTTCATTTTTCATTTATATTTTTTTCATTCTGTCATTAGTATTCTGGATGATCAATATCATTTTTAAGTGCTCATTTTCATAGTATGATGCAACCTTTCATGAACTGATGCTTGCCCACTACAAAACCCAAGCACACTTTTTTTTTAATAGAGTATGTGCTCGAAAAATACATAAACTGAAACTCAAAGAACTTCATATGCTCTCTCAATAGAAAATATATGATCTTTATATGAGGTATTGAAGACATTCCCAAGGCACAACTCTTGATTGCATTTCTAAATGTTTTATATGTAGTTTTCTATCCTCAAACTTTATTATAACATTTGCAATTAACTTTTTTATTGTTTAAGAGTCTTTGTATTGTTTTTTTTTTACCATTCAGTAAATTTTAAAGAACAAATAAATTACTATAAATGTTGTTCCTATAAGTTCATGTCAATGTTAAAATAATATCATTTTAATTAATTTTTAAATACAATTGTTTAAAGTATAAAGAAGCACAGGGTAACATTGACAGGTGACTAGACTGCAAGAGAAACACTCTAAAAATCTCTCAATGAAATGTTTTGTGATTAGAATGTATGGGTGCTCAGCTGCCGGTTGGTGCTAAAAATGTTATAACTTTAAAACTGCAGATACAGAAAAAAAGAAAAAAATAATTGCATTTTTGAAATCAGCAGTGAAAACTAATTAATAAAAAATTAAAAGACTTACAGTGGGCAAATGTGAAAATTTGTAACATTGTGTAATAAGATAATTTATTATAAAGAATATTAATTAATAACCAATAGATTATTAATCAATCAAACCAATCAAATAATCAGAAAAAGAAACAAAATATAACTACCTGAGCAGCAGGAAAAGATCCACTAAAATTGTTTTGAGAACTTGGAGGTGAACTTATGCTAGTAGGTGGGGTTACAGTTGAACTTGTTGAACTTTCTTGAGCTATACAAAGAATGTACCAGTTAAAAAATCATTAAATTATGCAATTATGATAATTTAATATAATTACTGTAATTTAATATACTAATTTTAACAATATATAATTGATAAAATTTACATATCTAATTACAAACTACTATGCTACTTACAAACGCTTGTAGGAGGAGCTCGCTGTACCAGATGTACAACACATCCATCAACACCTTTTTGTAAAATTATTGAGTTAATTCAACAATTTAAATCATAAATAAAATATAGATTAAATTATATTATTCTATGCTTGTATCATACCATATTCTAATATCTTTCTTTCATCCTGAAGAACTTTTCCTTTAAATATTATTCTTTGTTTATTAACTGGAATATTCTATAATAAAAAATAAAAGAAAAAGATGTATAAATTGAAAAATTATGTGTATTTACATATAAAAATAAATTTAAACAATTATAAATAGCATTTATATATGTTAATAAAGTTTAACATTAAATAAAAGCTAACAAACACAAAAATATTGTCATTTTTGTTAGCCGTTTATTAAGTTTTATAACAATAATAAGTGTGCTGAACTTTATCAATGTTGCTTACTTTTTACTTAAATTTTATATAAAAGTATGGAATAATATTTGTGTGAATTTAAAGAATGATTTTTGAATCATTAAAAAAAATATTTTGTCATTAGCCTATTTTAAAGTTCCGCATGTTAATTAAATTAAATTTTGAACCTTTAAAATCTTTTAAATAATAACTATAAGAAAAGTTACAAGAGAAACTTGTTATTTAAAAAATATTCCTTTATTATTTTTATTTTTGTTTTGTTTTTTTAAGTATTTTTTTAGGTATTTTCAATAAAGATTATAAACAATTTAAATTTTAATAGTTACTTTAAAAGATATTTGTAAACGCAATTTGTGTTCATAAACAACAATTACTTCATACTAACTTAATGTGATTTTGAATTAAAAACAAATATTTTTAATTAAATAAGTGAAAAAAATGTTCTTTTTATTTGCTTTTTTTTATCTGTCAATCTTTTAAATGTAAAAAACAATTCAGTAATGTGCCAAATATGCGTCAGAAAAGATAATGTTGGAGCTGGGTTATTGGCTCCGACTGCTAAACCATTACTTTCTGCTGTTAACATGACAAAGAGGTTGCATAGATGCATGCTTTTCTTTAAAAAAGCATGCCAATTTTAATGTTTTCAAATAAAAACTTTTTACAGTGGACAAGACTTCATATCCAGAATACTAATGATAGAATGAAACCTTCGAGTTTTAGTCAGTGGGGATGCTGATAACCTTCCTGACAATTACTGACAGTTTAAAGACAAATCATCTGTGTATGTGTAATCAAGTAACAAATTTTTGCTATGACATCCTCAAACAGACAATAAAATGCCCCTAGTTTTTGTTGGAAAAAGGCAAACCTTGACACCACTGCCTATATAAATTTTCTAGAAACATACCTAAAACTTTGGTTGGGCTCAACAATCAACGTTGATGACAAGGTTGTGTTTATCCAAGATGAGGCTCCATGCCACACATACAAAAAAACACAGGAATACCTGAGATCAAACATCAGAAATTTTTGGCCAGAAGAAATGTGGCCACTAATCTCACCAGACATCAACCCATGAGACTATTCTATCAGAACAAAACTTTAAACTGATGCTGTAGCAAACCTCATTCCTTATCAAGACATTGAAGACAACTCTGGTCAAAGCATAGAACAGAATTTCAGCAGACTACATTTAAAAGACCTGTCATAGCTTCAAAGGTCTTATATAAAAATTAAAAGAAAGTGGACTTTATTTGATATTTGAAATTTATTTGATACAAAGATCTGACCATAAAACATAGAAACGAGGTCGGGAAATATTTGCCAACCTCAAACACTTTCAGGTTGGCAGTTAGGTCGGCATTGCTGAATATATATATATATATATATATATATATATATATATATATATATATATATATATATATATATATATATATATCAAATTGTGCTTTAAATTGTGCAAATGCTTTTCATACGATAATAAAAAAAACTCTCATTGTTAAGTTCAAGAAAGAAGACAAAAAGTCGGAAAAATAGTTCAAAATACTATTGTGGGTAGATTGAAGGTATAAACATGGTTGTCAAATCTATCAGTGGATATGCCAGTGCTGCAGCTAGAAATATGTCTTCTTATGCATAACCTTAAATTATTCGTTTTACCAGTATATGTGGCTTGTTTATTACATGATAAACATTCAAGGTAATAAATTACAGTTTTACTGTTGCAAGTGACTTATATTATTATGATAATGTGGAATACTGGTCAGGTATATACAGGTTAACAGTCATTATACAACTTTCTGATTCAAAGTTTCTTGGAATTTTTCTGAGGAAACCCAGTCTTCTTTAACAAATGTTTTTTTTTATTTACAAACGGAGACAAAATTCACGATAAAAGCCTAAAAATTCTGGATAAATAAATTTAAAGAATCGATAGATAAAAGATTTACACCTGAATTTATAATTGAGTCTGAATTTTTTATTTTAAATAACAACAATTTCATATTTGATAAAAAATTATTTCAACAAAAAAATGGTAAAGCCATGGGTACAAATTTTACACCAGATTATATATGTTTCTCTATTGGATTTCCTATTATAGTCTTAAAGTTTTTATAGATTTATATTTAAAAAAAAGTAAACTTTAGTTTTGAAATTGATTGCCAACAATATTGTTTACATAAATTTTTAAACAAGAAAATACTTTTATTTGTAGAAAATTATTTTATTTGTAAACTTTTCCTTTATCTCAACTAATGCTTTAACAACAGCCTGCTATCATGTGTTTGTCTCAATGTCCTTAGTAACACAACCCTCTGAATTAGGTAAAAATAGGTCAGCAATAAAATGCTGACCTCAATCTTTTAGAGGTTGGTATCAGGTCAGCAGAAAAAAACTTGATACAAAGGTCTAACCTTAAGGCATAGAAAGGAGGTTAGCAATTTATTGCCCTAAACTTAATAAAATATTTAAAAACATAAAAAATAAAAAAGTCAGATTATGATTCTAAATTTTCTCATTAAATTTATTTATTTATGTACATTTGACATTTGTTTTTTATTTCTGTTTTAGGAAAGACCATAATCCAATACATTGTGATAACTCTAACTAAAGTATTCAAGACATCTTTTAAAAAAATTCAAATATCTCAATGAGTCAATGCATCAGCATTTTTATAACTCAATTTAAAAATTTAAGGGGTAAAATGGGTAAATTTGAATAAATTTTTGAAGTTTTTGATTGGAATTAATAAAATTACCAAGAAAACACAATGTGGGGTGGGAATAAAAAGATGGATGATTTTTATCCAGATGTAACAAATAGGGGTAGAGGAGAAAGGAAGGAGAGGGGAACAGAGTCTTAACAAACAGGTGAGTGGAATTTTTTTTTTCTATAAGTGAGTTTATATTTTTTTAATTTTTAAGACCTAAACCAGTATCCAAAATTAAAAAATAATAACTGAAATTTTTTTTTTTGATTTGAGGCACGGTTTCTTTATTTATAACAAGTAAAACTTAATAAAAAGGGGAAGGGGGTCTTAATAAGCTCACAATAGGTGAGAAAATTTTCAGAAAATTATTAAACATCAACTTCTGTATATTAATCACTTAAGAGTATCACTTTTGATTTTTTCCTTTGAATTTTCATAATTCCTGTTTTATAAGTAACAAATCTAAGTAAACTTGACCATGTTTTTTTTGTTTGTTGTTGTTTAAGAAAAGACCACGCTGCAATTCTTTGTAATAACTTTAGCTAAACTATTTAGGACAACATCTAAAAAAAATATTGAGCTACATTGGCATTTTTGTAATTAAACTTGCCCCAGTAAAATCGTGATAAAGGTCAAAATTACAGTTGTTAAGTTGTTATATTGGATTCCTTGCCTCAAAATATGTAAGTGAACATATTTTCAGCCTTCCATTGCACTCAGAACAGAAAAAAAAACCCAAAATCATTTTTTATAACAGTAGTTTTTTGTTGGTTCAAGGCAAAGTTTGAATAGTCATATCTTTAAAACCGTTTGGAATTAGATAATAAAATTTTTGAAATGTTTATAACTAATCGCAGATTTAGCAAAAAAAAAAGAAGAAAAAAGATTTTTTATGAAGGAAAATAACAACTTTTTATGAAGAAAATACCAATTTTTGGATACACAGAAAGAAGAAAACAGCAGCAATCAAAATTTTAACTTAACTTTGCAAACATCAACAATGGGATAAGATAATTAAACATTTTATTTTTAAATTTCTATTTATGCTGTTTCTTCTCCTAAATTTTGTCTTATTTTCAACAATATCAACTTTAATGATTCATAAGAATAGTTTTTTAAAGACACAATTGTTGTTTGAAATCATTTTTGTTTATAAAATTAATTATAAAAACTGTTTAAAAACAACTAAATTAGTCATAAAAAATGTACATTTATATAAATTAAAAAAAAGAATATATCAGGCTAGGTCAGGAAAACATTTGATATTATGCATGCTATTATATGATTGTCAAATCAAAATATGCAAGTAACATTTTGTTTTGAGAATATGACCATGGCTGTTGATGTGTTTAAACATTTCAAAAATGCTAAAAAAGAAAAAAAAGAAAAAAAAAAAAAAAGAAATAAAATCAAGTTTTTAATTAAGTTTAGACAAAACTTAAACTTTATCTTAAATGTTTTTATAATATTACTTAAAACCTTTTTTTTTTTTTTTTTAATCTTCACTTCCAAGAAGGCTGCAAGCAACCACTGTTAGAGTTAGTAGTAACTGGAAGAAAAAAGATGAAGTTTATAAAACAAGATAATGATTAACAGACAACTTAAAAGATTGCAAATTATATTAATCAGGAAAACAAGATAAAAGGAGCAAATTTTAAAGAACTGATGTTCAAGGAAAAAAACTAGACAAATAAAATTATTTAGAGCAGTTAGGAACAGTCACAGTAAACAGATGAGACTTAACTGAATGACAAGTATAAAATTATATTAAAGCAAGTAATTACATGCTTTAATATAATTTTAAAGATATGAATAAACTTTGATCACTAAATTGTGCATCAAATATTTAATAGCATAGAATCAGTATAAAAATATAATATAAAGCAATATATATAATACTGTAATGTTTCCATATATAACTTTTTTTTTAATAAAGCATATTGAGAAATACTATTAAAGGATAGTATTTTGTCAGGGGCTATTCTAGACCGGGGCTATTCTAGACCATTTTCGATTCTAGCTGATTTTCCGCTAAAGTTTGCCAGAATAAGGGGGACCGCCGCCCAAATTTTTTTAGAATAGGCCCTGTTTGTTTAGTGCAAAATCGTTAAATTCATTATTTTAATTACGTTTTTTTCTATTAGAAAAAATATTTAAAAAAAAATAGAACTTCAATGATAAACTTTAAATGATATTTAAATGATATATATGCGGTAGTGGTGTAGTGGTAAAACACTCGCTTCATAAGCGAGAGATTCCGAGTTTGATCCCCACCACGTCCCTGGTAGTACCGCATTCAACTTGTTTCTCTGCGCAGCGGCCTTGTTTGTCAAGGTTCGTGTTTCGGAGTTATAGAGTTGAGAGAGGGTTATAACCACTATTAAGTAGCCTCCTTGTCTGTAGTGGCCTTCTCGGCCTTGAGGAGGTGAATAACAAAAAAAATAACGAAAAAAAAAAAAAATGAATAAAGTTTATCTAGAGTTAAAAAAAAACATACATTCTATTCCTTAAAAAAAAACACAAGAGCTGAGAGCTGCTCACTTTTGCGGCTCTGGCACCACCTGATTTTCAGGGGTTATGAATCCAATAAAATGATCAGAAATATAAAAAATTATTAAATACCTGTAATAATCAATTTAAATAAATTTAGGTAAATCTTAATTATTTAACCTTTTTTATACCTGTTTTTAATGCTCAAGAAACTCATGTGGCCTTGATGAAATATATACTAAAATTCGTTTAATATTCATTAAATTTCAGAAAATATAAGGGTTTTGAATTTTCATATATGGAAATCCATATACTATATATGGATAATGGGGCATGGCCCCCATTTTTTTTGTAGCAAAACTTTGTGATAGATTTTTCACTACCTTCAAAACAAATTGGAAGCTTCCTAAAACTTTCAGCATTTGTGTAGTCCTAATGAATGTTTGTTAAAATTATTTCTAAGGAAGACTACCAGAGGGTTGTTGGGGCTGTGGCACAGGGAGCCATACCCCACTTATTTTCTCAAAAAAACAACACTTTTTTCTCTATTGTTAACAAAATAAAGATAACTTTGAAAATATTCTTTTAAAAAAACTTTTGGATTTTACTTGTTCCATTTGGATTTTGATTATTCTATATTCAATGACCTTTTTTAAAATGTCTTAAGAAAGTTTATATGTTTGTAAGAATTTTGATTTGTGAGTATATGGACTAGTCATCCATCTAAAATCTAACAGTAAAAAAAAAACATCCTGTAATATATTACATCAATAAAAAAGAATACTCAAAGATCAAAATCCTTATAAGATCAATAAATATAGAATGTGTTATAATTTTTTTTTGATATCATCAAGGCCACATGGGTTTCTAGAACATTAAAAACAGGTATATGAAAAAATTGCTAAATAAGTTAGTTAGAGTTAAATAAGCCTTTAAACTTTAGCCACACCTGCCCTAAACATGAGAATATAGATAATCTTACTACAAAAAAACAGGGAATGTATTTCTGTTGCAACTGTAAAACCAGGAAAGTTGCAAACTTTTACATTTTAAAAAGAATAAATATAGCAATATTATAACCATGTAGAGTTTGAACACTCAAATTTTTTTTTAACATTTTCGCTTAACTAATTAGAGTTGGAAGTTACTAGAAGAGAAAAGATGAAGATTGTAGAGCAAGATAAATCTAGAGATTTGAGGAGGTTACAAATTTTATAAGGTCATAATTTTAAATGATAACAGATTATTGAAATAAATAGTTTTTCAAGTTTTATTTTCTTAAACCTAGGTTTTTATGTATATTTATATTTTATTTATATATTTTTTTCTCTCTATAGTCTATTTAGCTTAGTTTTTTATGTATATTCATTATTATTTATATATATTTTTCTCTCTATAGTCTGTTTAGCTTAGTTTTTTAAGTATATTTATTATTATTTATATATACTTTTCTCTCTATAGTCTGTTTAGCTTAGTTTTTCAATGCAATTTCAAAATGATCACATTGTTAAAATTTCAGATGTGGTCAGGGATGGCACATCACTGCACACCATTCTTGAACTAGCCTGTATTAGCACTATTGGTAAGGAAGATGGCATGAAATTGTTAAATGCTCTTTTGAATTTTATAAAATATTTAAGTATAAGATAAAAAATATTTTAAAAGGTCAATTTTTACTGTTATAATAACATTGTGTATAAAATAAATAAGACTTACAACATCTTGACTTATAAGCTCTTTGAAGTCTTTTACAGTTATCTGAAAAAAGAAATTATAGCATAGCAAACTTTGAACGTTTTATCGCAAACATTTATATGTATAGACACACACGCACGCACACATAAATATATATCTTTTTTTTAAAAGATACAATTTGAAATAAAATATAAATTTATCTTACATTTTCATCGTCAAATTCAAAATTATGATTAGTAGAATCTAAGGTCCTTACTGTGACTTTCATAACTTATTTGATTTTTCTATAAAATAATAAATGTCAAATAAATCTCTGTTAAGTAATTTTAAAATCTAAATTCAAATATTATATTTTATATATTTAGTGCATTTTACACATAAGTGTTTAATAAAAATTTGTAAAAATTATAAATTGTCATTACACCCTTAGTTAAAAACATATATAAATATACACATATTTGTAAAGAGTATTTATTCCTTTGCTAGTTATAATATTAAATTTCTTATATCAGTTTATTAGTTCTAACTTTTCCAAATTGAAAACAAGTTGATGACAAGTTGTGTCTTTAACAAAGTTAATGTCAACTTTCCTGAGGCAAGTATTTATACTATTACCAATTTGTTTTAGTTTTTTTGCTTGACCATTCCTTTTAATGTCTTCAGTTATTTGCATAGACTATTCTTTTATATATATTTATATATATATATATATATATATATATATATATATATATATATATATATATATATATATATATATATATATAAAGTGCTCAAAGTGAGGCAGGATGCAGAGGGATGCCATCCCATTACCTATTCATAAAGTATAAACCATGCCGCCACCTTTTAATAAATCTTTTTATATAACAATGATATGGCGGGATGGTATTTTTAATTTACTGATTACCATTCCGTTACTTGTTTTTCCCCACTTTGAGCACTGTATATATATATATATATATATATATATATATATATATATATATATATATATATATATATATATATATATATATATATATATATATATATATATATATATATATATATATATATATATATATATATATACACTTACTAAAGCATGCTCACTTTTTCTGCTTACCTTAAGCTATACTATTTTTTTCGAAAAAGAAGAAAAAACGAAGAATGATGAATAAAGCGATTGCTTCCCCATCCCAAACCCTCAGTCGATGTAGCAGCACTCCACTGCGAGTCAGGCCATTTGTCAGTTGATGTATGTACTGAAGCCCCCAGTAGCAGGTTATTTCAGTATGACGTCAGATTGCTTACCTTAGTACGCAATACTATTTGTATATATATATATATATATATATATATATATATATATATATATATATATATATATATATATATATATTTGATATATATATATATAATTTAGTAATATTTAAAAGATAAAAAAATATCAGTTTTTTTTTAGTTTAAAGATTTTACATATTTTCACTATCATTATGAATGATAGTGATAGATAATATTTTATGGCTTTAAGCTAAAAAAATTCAAGATTTAGTCGCAGTTAAATTTACATAGTTTATAGCCATTAATAGTAATAATATTAATAATTATAAAACAATAACAATAATAAAAATAATACCAATAATAACAACAATAATAATAACAATAAAAATAACAACAATAACAATAATAAAAATAAAAGAAATAAAACCTATATATTCAGCGTTTGAATATATCAAAATTCAACTGTTACTAATGCTTATAAAATATACAAATGGTAAGAGATTACATCTATGGTAAAAATATAGGTCATATTTATGATGATAGGTCATATTTATGATATATAATAAATATATTACTTTGTATGTAATTAAATTTTTTCAGAGCTTAACTGCTACAATTTAATTATCTATTAGAGAGGAAATCATCATTAATCTACTTTATCTAAATGCACATAATTTTGATGGAAGGTTTATACTAAACTAATCAAATAACTGCCTGTCCAAACCTTGTTTAGGAGGATAAAACTTTAGCAAAACATCCGCTTAGAGTTATGTAAAAAACCGGAGCCGATAGTTTTGGTATTTAAAAGCAGGATTAGCAGTTCCGTTTTAAACAGGTGCATTAAATTATATTTTTTAGAAAATCAAGTACGGATTTCATTTTTTATTTTATGCACATATATAACGAGCAGAGACGGATACCGGATTCAGAAACAACTGATAATTGTAGGAATCATACTGATGGGAGGGTTTTGGAGGAATTATTTGTCTACAGAGAGTAGGAGGGCGGGGCTAGATGGTCATCTTTCAGAGTAGTTATTGTAAATGTCGTAGAAAATTAAAGAAAACATAGCACAAAATACTAGCACTTCAAACAAGAAAAAAGGTTTTCAAAAATGAACTTGATTTTATCGTAAAGTTCATTTTTCATTACTTTCAGTTTAAGTATTTTGGTAACTTTTATTTTTTATAAATGTTTTTTTCTTAGCAGATTTTGTGAGATCGGCTAAAACTTTTTCTTTTTTAAAATTAATTTTAAGAAGTCAGTCGAATTTGTAATCGAGAAATATAAAAAAGTTTTAGTCTATCAAAAATCTGCAAAACCTGCAAAGTAAACAAAATTGATAAAAAATAAAATAAAATACTGAAAGTAATGATGAATTGGATGAACTTGAAGACCAAATTTAGAATAAAAATCTCAACTTAAACAGTGTTGCAGAGAGTGACAATTAAATTTGGGGTGAAAGCAAATAAAAAAATACAAGAATCATTAAAAGGCAAACTTGGAATCGAAGTAAATACAGTTATTGAACATATTTAAGAAATTTTAAACTATATAGATAAAAAAAAGTCATAATGGTTAACTATTTTAAATCTAAGGTTAAAAACGAAGGTTTCAGTCAATGGTGGGTTTTAGGGGCAGGGGCTATGGGGTAATAGCCTTCTCCCCCCTCCCCTCCTTGGGACTTTATTTTAGAATTTTTTTTTGTAAATTGACTATTATACAGAATCACTATACTGACGAATAAAATTGACTATTATATGCAATTATACGTATATGAACTTAGTTATTACACAAAAGTCCAAAAATTTAAAAAGAAAGTTACTTATTAATGAAAATATGCGTATCTTTTTATTTTTTTAGACCATTTAGCCCCCTCTTTGGCGAGTGACAAAACTCGACCCTGGTTTCAGTAAAGGAACGACAGAGATAAAAAAGTTGCTTTCGAAAGGGAAAAAATTTAAAAGCAGAAGAAATATGCAAAGGTTATTTATGATGAATTAAATACGCGTAAATTTTTAAACAAGTTCTTTTCTTTTTTTTTTTTTTTTTTTTGATTACCTACAACTAAAATAGATTCAAATAACCCAAACAACTTTGAAAATAAAAAAAATATTAGATCAAGATTTAAATCATTTCAATGATACAGGTGCTTTATAAAGCGATTCCTATTACTTTTATGATACCGGTATTCTTCAAAGCAGTTGCTCTTATTAACATTAAAGTAAAGTTTCTTCAGTCGAATCGTAATAATGTTATTCATTTCAATATAGGAGGTTTAAAAAAGTCTTTAAAAATTTTCTAATAGCTTAGAAAAATCTTTGAATATTTTTAACACAATATGCGTGATAGAAACGTGGTGAACCTCTGACGACATTGAAACGAACGCAAACCTCCATTTTTGAGGTTTTAACATGATCCCGCTTGCTCGCAAAATATAGAAGTGTCAGATATATGTCAAAATATAGAAGGTCAGATCAAACACACTTTTAAATATTTAGATGAAAAAACGATGAAACTCTTGTTTATAGCCTTAGAACGTCCACATTTGGAATACGCAGGTCCTATCTGGAATCCCTATCGTCAGTATGATAAAGATAAACTAAAGTGTGTCCAACAAAGAGCTTCCAGAATTAAAATTTTGAAAGGATACAGTTATGAAGAGAGGTTAAAAAAGTTGGATTTACTATCGTTGGAGAACAGAAGAAGAAGGGGTGATTTAATACAAATGTTAAAATATTTGAAAGGGTACGATATTATAAATTTTTACACTAAACCCGAAATGCTAGATAAAGGATATAAAACTAGAGGTCACAATAGTAAACTGAGAAAGCAATATACAAGAAATACAAAACGACATTTTTTTCACAAATAGAGTAGTAAACGACTGGAACAATCTTAAACAAGAAACAATAGACGCAGTCAGTATCAACCAGTTCAAAAACAAATTGGATGAACATTTTAAATACTAACTTTTATTATGTTTGTATGTTAGTGTGTTACAGCTGTTAAAGTTACAAACTCTACGTAGTTTGGACTCATCACTCTTTAAGTGTACAGCACTCTTATATTATATTATGTGTGGTGGAGATACTTTTATTTACACAAACGCAAATATGCACTTCACTATCAGCCCTGACACAAGTATTTCTAATTATAATAGAGAGGTTTTTAAAATTGAAAATTTAACCAAAATTACCAAAAATATACTCTTGAGTTATTGTTTTTTAAATTTAAATCTTTAAATTTACTTGAAAGTTTTTATAGTTTTTTAAAAGGTGAGTCTATTCGCACGCACGTGTGAATAGACTATATCTTATCCCGACGGGCATTTGTTTTTAAAAGTTACGTTCTAAATGTGTTTTAAACGTCTTTTAAACGTCTTTTAAACATTAATGTTTAAAAGACGTTTAAAAGACATTTAAAATACATTTAGATCGTAACTTTTAAAAACAAATGCCCGTCGGGATTATAGTCTATTTGCACGTTTAAAAAAAAAATTAGATTCTTAATATGAAATCTCTCACAAACAAAAAATATTTATAACTTAAGTTATATATTTTGAAAGCAATTTGATTTTTTTAATCAATTGTAATTAAAATAAATAAAATTACTTAAACATAATTAAAGTTTTATTCAAAAAACAAACAAAAACGTGCTAATAGATAAATAAATATTAAGAAATATTTCTTATTTTTAATTAAAAGATTGCCTGCCTAAGCCAAAACCCTCGTCATTGTAATTATACTGCACTGTGCCTTTCCCTAGATAAGCAGTCAGAAAACACTACGGTGCGCATATTCTTCAAAAGTCAGCCATTGTAAGTACTACGTTAGTACTCCACTGCGCTAGTTTAATTTTAAAGTTAAAAAACAATAATAATAATAAGTCTAATTTTTTTAAATTCCCTTTAAATTCGATGATCTTTACCTTTTTTTAATTAAACGTGCGAATAATTAAACTAAATATAGTCTATTCGCACGTGAAAAACGTGCGAATAGACATTCCGCTTTTTAAATACAGGTATTATATATTTTAATGTTTTCACGAAAAGAAACTAAATTATTTAATTAATCCTCTGAATTTATTTTGAGTAACTTGAACATTATAAAATTTTATAATGCTTTATTTAAAAAATAGAACATTTTCTTTAATAAATAAACCAACGAGGGTAATTGCAACATGAGTCTCATTAATGAACTGCTTAAAAAGTAATTATTTTTATATATTTTTTATATTCTATAAAAAACAATCCCGAGAGAGGGGGGTGTCTAGCTCCTTATTAACGTTTGCATTTCTTAATCTTTTACACAGATAATTTACATTGTGACTTGTTTTCCTGACAACTCTAATCATTAACCTTCACTCCTTGATTTATGTCAGGTTTCTCATCCTAGCTTCTGTTCACTTTCTCCTTTTTCTCCTTTAGGTGGTTCTGACCATGCAATAATCTCTTTAAATTTTTCATCTCGTACTAACTCTTTGGACTCACCCTATCATTGTACTACTTAATACTACCCTAAAGCTGACTGGGATTCTTTTCAAGATTTTCTTTGTGACGGTCTTTTGTTGGAAAAGCTGATGTCTTTTCCTGCTCAGCTGAAAAACGTGCCTCCTACGTAACCTCCTGGATTAATATCAATTTGTATAACTATCAATTACAAAAATAATCCGAGAAATATATCTCTATATTCTTCCAATTAAAATAAAAAATACAATAAAAAAAATGAATTTGCTAATTTCTGAAGGCACGATAAGATGTTTCACTATATATTTATTTACTTATGCACAAATGTTATTTATAAAAATAACATTTGTGTATAAGTATGATAAAAACAAAATTTATATAAAATTGATAAAAAGAACTACTTTTTTTAGTTATAGGAACCTCAGTCCTGTCATCGAGAACCTTTTTCAAGAACAACTATAGCAATACTGTCAACATTCCCATTTTAATGAATGATAACCCACTCACTGAGTTCTCTTCTTTACGTCTTCTTAAATTATAGTTTATTACTGACCTTACATGGAAACCATAAATACAATCGATTTCTAAATTAGCATCCACTAAAGTTGCTTCTCTATATCATGCTCGCCATTATTTTACCCTTGATTCTCTCCCTCTGCATATCCACAAAATATTTGTCCCTGTATAAATTACTGTTGTCATATTACTGTTGTCATTTAGACTGGTTCTTCTATTCATACTCTTTTTCTTCTAGAAAAGGTCCAAAAATGCGTTGTAAAAGTAGTTAGACCCGCTCTATCTGCTAAGCTTGAGCCTCTTTTGCGTTCTAGTAAAGTTGAATCTCTTTCTCTTTTCAATATCATGGTTTCTGCTCAAACAAGTTATCATCTCTAGTTCCATCAACTAAAACTCATTCTCACTTGACTCGTCATTCAGCTACGTCTTATTCGTTTACTGTATCTTTTCCTCCATGCTCTGATATTCCCCTAGTTTTTTGATCGCACTTCAACCCTTTGAATCTCTCTCCCATCGTCATATTTTCCTAGCTCATGCAACCTACAACTCTTCAAATCTTTTGTCAACCGTTTACTTTTTTTTCCTAGTAACTCTTAACTTAATAGTGGTTGCTTGCAGCTTTGTTAAGACTTAATTAGAATTAAAAAATAGTTAGTTGGAGTTGTAGAGGTAATTCCAATCTACTAGAATCTCAAAACTTAGAGAAAAAAACTATAAGTTCCAGAGAACAGAATTTAAACTTTTTTATTAATGGCTTTATTAACAGGCTTCTGTTGACGATAAAGAGACTTCAGTTTACTCTTATTGGCACAAAACTAAACAAAATTTTCATAGTTTCATAGAAAAATAAGAAATATAATTGAGTTAGCTTTACGTTTTAATTATCGCGGCAGCTGGGAACAAACAAAATTTTAAAAATTATCCAAAAACGGCAGTTTATAAATGAAACCAGTAAACAATAAAGTAAAAATATGTTCTGTACCAAAAGCTGATGGTATAAATAATAAGCTCTAATAAGAAATAAACATAAAATAAAAAATAGCAAGAAGTAGCAAGCAAGCAGCTTCTTTGTATCAAATTAAAATATTCAAGTAACGACTAATTCAATAAATAAGTTTATGTATCAAACACATTTTAAAAAGTATTGCGACCAAACACGTTTTAAAAAGTATTGCGCAGCCAAGTTTCCTTACAAAATACAAAGAAATTTTTGAAAAAGTGATAAAGGCTTTGCACTGTACTGTAAAAAATATATAACAGTAGAAAATACAAATGTTTAATTTTTAGTGTTGTATCCGCATCAATTCATCAAAATCACAGAAACTTGCTGAAAAGATCAAAATCTGATGGTGCCTCGATTGCATCTGATGGTGCTCGATTGTTGAAAATACGGATAATGTTTCTTTTAAGACGGTATTTGGAAAAGGTAACTCTTGAACGGCTGACTTGACCGTGCCATGAAAAGAAACAGCTCTCTCTACAATTT
>NC_061161.1:46843070-46985570 GCF_022113875.1 Hydra vulgaris | reverse complement strand
TCACAGTTGTTTTGTTTTCAGGTAAAAAAATATTTTTATTTTCTATGTAGGTATCCCTAAAAATCCTTCTTAACCATTTTTTTAGAATTTTTTTGCATTCTGAGAGTACCCTGTACCTTAAGAAATGTTGGTATATTCACGCTATGCATACATGGCCATCAAAGGAGCCATGGCCTGCCCACTTTTTTTTTGCGAGGACCTTTTGTTTTAGAAATATACGCAATTGTTTTAGAAATTACGGATTTTATTTTAGAAATTGAGGGGTTGACCCCTCCAGTTTGAAGGCCGTGTCAACGCCATTGGCATAAGCCAATTCAAATCACGCTTTAAGTTGCAAATCACTATTTTGGTTTATAAAATGAAAACTGTACATGTACCGATAAAATAATTATAACAAAAATTGTTGGTATTACATAGTAGAACACACATGTAACCGTTATTTTGAAAATAGTGACAATAATCGGTAACGCTTTAAGGTATAAGTAGCAAAAAACTGACAAAACGTCAACTAAAACTGCAATAAATCCTACACCAGTCATCTAATCAGATTGAAATTTTCTCTAGAGTTTGGTGTGACTATTAGCTACATTTGCACCAATTTTTATCAAATTATATTGAGTGGTTTCAATTCTACAAGTGTTTTTCTTAGCGCACTATGAAGTCAAAATTTGATTTAATTTGATCATTCAAATTAAATAATTTTCCGCGGACAAAATTAAATGATTTCAAAATTTGCATCACAGGGTACCTTGATGTGTACGCTAACTTTCCGTATAAGTGACGTTCTTGGGATAGCAAGGTAGGCATTATAAGAATCCGTGTTAACCGTGAATAACTAGTTAGTAGGCTGGGCCGCCGAGAGTTGTCACGCCGCCTGGAACAGCAATCCTGATTGGCGCCCTTATTTATCAAATTTTCCCTATATTATATATGAAGGACCCTTTTTTTGCTTGTTTTTTTCTTTTCTTTTATTTTCTTTTAGGTACATTACATTTGACGCCTCTTGGATATCTGCCGCCCGGGACAAACTATCCCGGTGGCCACCTCCTCTCGGCGGCCCTGCACCTAAGAAGTTGGAGATCATGAGTTCAAAAGCACTGCAACCGTATTCTCAACTTTCCGTAAAGTTTAACGGAGCGTTTATCAAAAATTTTATTACAGCATCTTTATGAAATGAAATGACAAAAACTTTATTCAACTTTGTTTAATTAAAACTAATGCTAAAATAAAACAATTTTATTTAAAAATTTATTATTATTATTATTATTTATTTCAGTGATCAAATACAAATACAATAATCCATTTATAATTTGATGAAGAGGTGCTACACCAGGACCCTCTATGCTGACGAACATGGAGATACAGACGCTACAGACAAAGCAGCAGTTGTATCTATAAAGTTACTTTTTTTTTTTTTTTTTTTTGTCCTTTTTATTTATTCAAAATAAGTTTTACAATATAAGAATGAATAAGATTCATAAAATACATATAGTAAAAGTTACAAACTTTGTTAGCGTTAAAATAGGAAGAACGCGGATACTCGCAGAAGATCATAAGATCTTGTCATCGAGAACCGCCTAAACAGATTTTAAATAAAAAATAATCCTCTAATAATTCATATATAAATATTCACACTTAAATAAAAATATAATTTTTTACACATTTAGTTCTATGAAAACATACAAATATATATGCTTACACAAACACGCATACCCACTTATACATATACATACATACACATACACACACACACACACACACACACACACACACACACACACACACACACACACACACACACACACACACACACACACACACACACACACACACACACACATATATATATATATATATATATATATATATATATATATATATATATATATATATATGACGATAAAAAGATTTCTTAATATATATATATATATATTAAGAAATCTTTTTATCGTAATTTATATATATGAAATCTTTTTTCTTAACTTATATATATATATATATATATATATATATATATATATATATATATATATATATATATATATATATATATATATATATATATATATATATATAAGTTACACATATATATATATATATATATATATATATATATATATATATATATATATATATATATATATATATATATATATATATATATATATATATATATATAAGTTAAGAAAAAAGATTTCATATATATAAATTACGATAAAAAGATTTCTTAAGAGTATTAATATAAAACAAAACAAACTTAAAAATATATAAGAATGTTTTCAATTGAGAAAAGAATTTTTTTCAACTTTCTTTTAAATAAGAGAAAGCTCTATTCTTGAGAAAAATCAAAAATTTTTAATACTACTTTGTTCCATAAAAATGCTCCTCTAAATGAAATGCAAAACTTACTAAAATTAGTTTTGAAAACTGGTTGAAGAATAAAATTTTCATTACGCGAATTGTATTTATTTTTAACTTTTAAAGAATATAAATTGTGAAAAGAAATTGGAGATGTGGGTGTTTTACATTTAAACATAAAAAACAATACATTAAAAATATTAAGTTGATATATATTAAGAATATTCATTTCGTTTAAAAGAAGCTTAGCATGATAAAAACGATTTTTAAAATTAATAAGTCGTGCAACATGTTTCTGTTGGCGATAAAGTGGTTCTAATTTAGTTTTGCTAACACTACCCCAAGCCGCATTAGCATAGTTTAGATGGTAATAAATAAAAGAGTGGTATAACTGAACTAAAGTATGTCTATTTAGCATGTTTCTTAATTTGAATAGTATTCCTATATTTTTGGAAATTTTAGATGATAAGTTTTCAATGTGTTTTTTTCCATGTCAGATTTTCATCAATAAAAACTCCTAAAAAATTTGAATCCGTTACTCTTTTAATTTGCATGTCATCTATAGAAAGAGCAGGCAATTCACTCGGTAGAAGATACTTTTTGTAGCATGGATGAAAAAGAGACCATTTTGTTTTTTCAATATTAAGAGAAAGCTTATTTAATTTAAACCATTCAGAAATTTTAATTAATTCTATGTTCATACTTTGAAATAGTGTCGCTATGTTGCTATGAGATAAAAAAAAAAGTTCGTGTCGTCAGCAAACATAATTGTCATTAAATTAGATGCTTCATAGAGATCGTTTATGTATATGAGAAATAGTAGTGGTCCTAGGACAGACCCTTGGGAAACTCCACATGTTATATCTAACAATTTTGATTTCGATGATACGTCATAGTGAACAAATTGCTTTCTATTGCTTAAATAACTTTTTAAAAGCTTCAAAACATTGCCAGAGATTCCATAATATTTAAGTTTTTTAAATAGAATTTTATGATCAATCGTATCGAAGGCTTTAGACAAGTCAATAAAAATGCCTAAAGTAAACTTGGAATTTTCAAATGATTCAGTAATATACTGTGTTATTTGAAGTATAGCGTGTTCAGTGGAGTTATTTTTTTTTAAATCCATATTGATTTTTGTATAGGATATTATTTTGAGAAAGATGATTCAAAATTTTATTATAAAGAATTCTCTCTATAATTTTGGAGAAAACGGATATTGGACGGTAAACAGACAAAGAGAACAGATATTGGACGGTAATTACTAACATTAAGTAAGTCTCCACCTTTAAATATTGGTGAAACTCTAGCTATTTTTAATACATCAGGAAAAATTCCTTGTCGAATTGAACATTTAAATATTTTTAAAAAGATGTTTTTTATGATATCATAGGAATAAATAACAATGTTTCCATTGATATCATCAGGACCGACTGCTTTATTTTGCTTTAGCATTTTAAAAGCTCTATCAAATTCACCAAAAGACAATTCAAAAGAAATTAGACAAGATACTAATGGAGAACTACATCTGTTTATTATTTTATTTATATTAGAAATTTTCTTCGCTAAATTTGGTCCAACTGAAGTAAAGAATTCATTCATTTTATTTGCTACCACTCTCGGATCATAAAATATTTTATTATCAATTTTAATAGCTCTAGGTAGAGAGCTAGCTATCAATTTCTTACTGCCTGTAATTTCCCTCATAATTTGCCATGTTTGCTTTGAATTCTCTTTATACTTTTCTAGTAAATTTATATAGTATCTTTTTTTTAAATTTTTTCTTTGGATTTCAAATTTTTTAGCGTAATTCTTATAAACTGTCTTACTTTCTAATGTTCTCGTTTTTAAATACTTTATATACAACTTTTGCTTAACTTTAGAACTTTTTCTGAGATCTTTTGTAATCTATGGTGACGTGAAATCTTTATTTTTTATGTTGAGGAAAATTAATATCATAAATTTCAAAAAATGTTTTTAAAAACGAATTAAAGGCTAAATTAGCATCATTAGAATCTATGTGTTTCCAATGAAGTAAAGATAATTGTTCTATAAAAGCAATGCAATTCGCTTCCGTGAAAAACGTTTAATGAAAGGTTTATTTTGGTGTAGAATTTTTTTGATGTCTGTGTTTATGGAGAAAAAAATAGGAAAGTGATCAGAGACGTCACTTTTAATAATACCTTTTTTTAAAGATAAGTTAAAAACGTCAGTTGGAATTATATTATCTAATATAGATGATGATGTTGATGATATTCTGGTAGGCTTATTTATTAACGGTATCGCTCCAATTTCAAAAATGCCATTGTAAAATTTTTTAATGTTATTATTAGTATGGTATTCAAAGCAATTTAAATTAAAATCACCAATTATGTAGTTTAATTTCCTTTCGTGGATACTTTTTTTAATTATATCATTATGTAAAAATACATTAAAATTCTCAACTACGTCATTTGGTGGGCGATAACAACAACTTAAAATTATATTTTTGGTATTTTTAGTTGAAATTTCAATACTTAAAACCTCTTTATCGCCATCAGAAATACTTACGTCTGGCCTGTTAATAAACCGCAAGCATTCATTCACGTAAAAAATAACACCACCACCTTGCGTTTTATTTTTACGCGCTAAAGAAATTAAATTAAAACCTGGAAGATGGAGATTTGAATTTTTAACGTCGTCAGAGCAGCACCATGTCTCTGTAATGCATATTATGTTAAAAATATTAGAAGTTTCTTCTATGTTACTATGAAAAGTATCAAAATTGTTTTTTAAGCTTCTTATATAAAAATGAATAACATTAAGAAAATCCCCTTTAAGAAAATCTTTCAATTCATTGTTATAAAAATAAGAGCAGTTTTGCAGAGCACCTGCTTCACTAAAATAATTTATATCAGGATCGGATTCATTATCAAGTAAAAAATCATTAGTTTGAAAAAAGTTAAATGAACTTGACTCGAAACTATTTTTTTTGGTTTGAATCCATTTTAGAATTTAGAATTTAAATAATTTTATAACTATGAAATGAAAATAAAATTTGCTTAAAATCGTGTGTGAATAGTTTATTATAAGTAACCTTAGCAAACTTTCCTTTTTATCGTAGCTCTTTTGCTTCCGCGAATAACTTTCTTCTTACTTCCATAGTACGTTCACTAAAATCTTCATTTATAAACACATTTTCTTTTCAGAGTTTAGCCTTTACGAACTTTTCTAAAGATTAAAAATTTTACAACAATAGTTCTATTTTTCCTTTTATCACCCAACTCCTTTTTTCCAACTCTATGAGCTCTTTCAATTTCAATATTACCATTTAGTCCCAATTTATCTTTTAAAAGTTCTTTTATTTTACCTTCAGTTTCTTGCCAGGTTTCAACTTCCTTTTCTTCTCTACCATTAAATCTCAAATTATTTCGGCGACTCCTATCTTCAAGTTCAGCCAACTTATCTTCAATGACGTTATCATTTCCTAAATTCATTTTTGCATCGTTCAATTGATATGACATTGTTGTTTTTTTAGAAACATCTATTTCCGATAGTAAACTTTCATATTTGTCACTGACAAATTCAACACTTTTTTTCAGGTCACTTCATTTTTTAAACTTTTATTTTCTTCCTGCATAACTAATATTTTGCTTTCTAGTTTATCAATCCTGTCGTTAAATAACTTCATTATTGTGTTTTCGTGAATATCCATAATTTCTTTTAATTGAGCAAATGTAATACTTTTATTAGCCATTTTTTAAGTTCAATAATAAACACGTCCGTTCGCTAAAGTGCTCACGGAATATCTTTCATTATGTTGTTTTTAAAAGCGATGATAGATTAAGCGTTCACTGCTTCTTGCGAAAGCGCATTCCATGGGGCGACAATTTTATTTGAAAAAAAGTTATATCGTTCCTCCCAGTTTTTTACCATCTGACGTTTTAGTTTATTGTTATGGCCTTTTAAAATATACTTATCTTTACTTTTTGAAAATTTTTGCGGGACGACAAAACTGACAAGCACGAGTTTACGCGTGATTTTGAATTGCTCGATAAGATCTGCTCTTTTGCGGCGTTTTTTAAGAGTTGTTAAACCGAGCCGTTGGAGTCAATCTTCATATGACAGGTGTTTAATAGTCGATATTGTTTTTGTTGCTCGTCGTTGGACTTGCTCAAGAATGGTAATGTCTGATTTTAAATGCGATGACCAGGCTTGTACAGCAAACTCAAGATGGGGGCAAATGTAAGTGAAATACAGAGTGCGCCATTAATAAAAACTGCGACTGCAAAATGTTTTTTTGAGTCACCCTAGCATTCTATTTGCTACTAATGCGGCTGACTCTATTTTCGGTCTGACTTTAAGATCATTCGAGACCATCACACAAAGGTTTCTTTCGACTGCGGTTTTTTCGAGAGGACGACGCACAGTGAGTCAGAAAGGTGAAAAAACGGCAAAAATTATATAACTATCATATATAAACGTGTGATATATCAATACTATCGTATTTTGGGTCAAAAAATTTAAATTTGTTATTGAAAATATTTTTCACGCGTACCTATGACGCGTACAACGCAAGTTTACGCGTGTAAGTGTCATTTACGCACGCAAAATATGATTTAAATAAATAAATCGCATTCCTTGATCCGAAATACCATATAAAAAAATACCACATATTTTTTAATGTAAATTTTTCTTGTGCCTAAGGGTCGTACACGCGTATAAAACTCTAATACGTATACACGCGTATACGTGTTATAGTCTTTTACGCGCACAAAGACTTAATTTAAAAAAATTAAATTCTTCAAACCAAAACATATACTTATTAAAAAGAAAAATTGGATTCAAAAAATCTTTTAATATTATAACAATATTAAAGTATATTAAATACAAAATAAATATTTATCTCATCTAATTTTTCTTTCAAGAAAACAAAAAAAGAAAACCTAAAGTTATAAAAAAGCTTTATTTTATTATTACAGCATTAACAAAGATAAAAATTCAGGGGTAAGTGTTATTCCATTTTCAACCTTGTATTTTTTGAAACAAATGTTTGATATTACAGGATCACTTCTAATCAAGAGGTATTGGTACTGTTTTTTCATAACATTCTTTCTTGATATCTTGGCTGTATGGTTTAATCTAGCTTTGCGAATTTCCTTATTTAGAGCCTCTTGTGACTCTTCAGAGTAGTAACCAATTGGCAGTTCTAATGCCTCAGATATCTGCACACCATGTTCCAAGAGTTTATGAACAGTTGGTGGAATCATATACCAGCAATAGTTTTTGAGTATAAGAGCTGTAGTTTCATAGCAATACTAGCCAAAACTTTCTGAGTTTAACTCATAACAGGAGCATACTGATATTAGGATTGTCCTCAATCTAATAATTACATCTACTGACACTTCCGTTATATCAGCGAAAGTTTCAGCATTTTCAAATGCCCTTCTGGCAGTGTTTCCACCGTTAGTGTTGCCAAAACCCTGTTTAGGCATATCAACTATAAGACTTAGCTCCTCTCTAAACCTCAGTTGAATGTTCTTTTTTCTACTTTTCACTGATGTTTTTTCAGCGGGGGATTTGGCAAAGTATTTTTTAATGTTTAACTTATATCCTAAATGTAAAATATATTCAAAAGATCTAAGCCAGCAATGCAGATTAGAAAGGCCTAAAGATAAAAATAAGAGAGATAAGAGAGATAAGAGATAAGAGAGATAAAGCTTTTTCATTAATTGGTTTAGATCTGATCAATTCTGGGCTATTAAGTTCACTGGGCTTAGATCCGCAAATATTACATAATTGGAAGGACAGAGTGTTAGTGAGAGCATTAACCACTTTACCATCAAACATGGTTAAATCTAGTTTGAATTTAAATGTAATTGTCGTATCCGGTTTGCCTTTCTCTACTTCTAACTTTACTTCAAACTTGACTAGTCTATTAATTTCTGCTTTTAAAAGTTCATACTCATTTCGTATCAATTCTTCCGTTTCTTTTTGATATTGCAGATGTAAGGGTCTACAGTAATGTGTACTGGAAGGCTTCTTATTTAACCATATATTTTTGTTCGTGATGGATAATTTAAGTGGAACAATAGCTGTCTGGAAAAGACTTTGCTCGTTAACTTGGGTCTCACCAATATTTGTATCAGTATATCTTTGTTTACAGACACTTTGACTGGAGGCACTATCAAAGCCACCTTTAAAGTGAAATACACCTTTAAACATCCCCCAATTTCTGAAAACATTCTCATAGAGTCTTGGCATTCCGTAAAAGTTAATATTCTTGTCAGAGTATGATTAAACATACCCTGTAGAGGAGTTGACTTTTTTAATTGAAGCTAATGCTAATGCTTCAGCAGGATGTTCAATCAATTTGGCAACCTTAAACAAGATAATATTTAATATTTAAGTTTGTAAACTATTTTTTCAAACTGGGTTGAACTTAATTTATTTATTATTACCTTAGATCTTCTGCTTCTATCACCTAAATCTTCCCAGTTCTTGCTCGTTCTGCCTGGACCTGCTGCAAAGTTTTTTTTGTCAACAGTTACATCTTTGTTCAACCAAGTTTGCTCGTGTTCCAAAAGTCTAGAGAAGGTTCTTGAATATTTCTGCAATTTTGATCGCAATTTACATTTAAATATTATTAGAGTTTTCTTTAGATTTAACATTTTAGGTTTGTCAATACTTTCATAGTACAGACCCTGCAGTCTACAAAACTCACGTATAAGAGCTTTGAGTAAATTATCATGATTAATTCCTAACTCTTGAATTATAGGGACTAAATGAATTCTTTTCATGTTTAATGTAAGCAATGAACTATTGTTAGTTATTTTACACGCAAGTTTGAATTTTAAAATATGCACTATAACATCAAATATTGCATATTTTGGTTTTGAGGTTTGATAATTAGCACCATCTGCTTGAGCATGAGTTTTTTTAGTAATAGGAACTAAATGTATTATTTGTGTGATGAATGGAAGCAATGAGCTATTGTTCGCTACTTTATGCGCAAGTTATAATTAAAAACGGAAAAAAAAAAAAAATACAAAAAAAAAACGAAGTATTTAAAAGGTCTTATTTTAATTGGGGCAAGTTGGGGCATTGATTTTTATTTTTTCTGCTTTCATATATACCTATTAATCGGAAAATATTAAAACTACCATGGAATCTAGTGGAATCTTTTAGCTTTTGAACTAAACTCATAATTAAACTAATTTATAAAAATCAATTTATGACATATTTTTGAGATCTCAGTAATGAAAATCTAAAATTAAAATTTATTGTTAAAATTGTTGTTAATAGTTACCAAACATCTTAAACATATGACTTTAAATTAAATTTTGAACTGTTTTTACCTATATCAATCTTAAAAGAGTGACACTAAAGCGAGACTTTTTTCAGCGAGTTTTCCGATAAATAAAATAAAATAAATAAGTCTCGGAAAAAGACGTGTAAATTGGTGAAATCTTAAATATTATTCAAAAAAAAAAAAAATTTATTGTCTTTTAGTGGTATTAAGTGACATTATAAACTAATTATTTATTTTCTAGTAAAAGTTTTTTATGGGGGGTTTTTTGCCGTTTTTTATGGATTTTGACTCACTGTGCAATGGGTGCCGTCGACGTAAGACATTGTGTATTTGTACGTCGACTTGTTACATCCACGTCCAACATGCATTACTTTGCATTTCTCAACGTTGAATTGCAAGAGCCAAATGTGTGACCATTCCACTGCTATGTCAACGTCATCTTGGAGTGTGATTCTGTCCGACTCCTTTTTAATTATCCCTATTATTTTGCTGTCGTCGGCAAACAGTTTCATATGATGAGTAATTCTTTCCGGCAGGTCGTTTACAAAGATAACGAATAGCAATGGGCCCAAGACCGAGCCTTGAGGCACTCCACTAGTGACTGCTTTCCATTCAGAAGTAATGCTGTTTATAACCACTCGTTGACATCGATTGTTTAGCCAAGCTGCAATCCAATCAACGAGAGCGCCTTGAATACCGTGCGCTCTCAGCTTATGAAGGAGGCGTTTATGTGCTACTTTGTCGAACGCCTTTGCAAAGTCTGTGTAAATGACGTCTACTGCGTGTCTGCAGTGAGTTGCTTCCGTCATGATGTCCCGAGTTTCTAAAAGGTTTGATACGCATCCTTTACGATGAACAAAGCCATGCTGGTTTGGAGAAATTAGACCATTAGCAACGCAGTGTTCCATTATTCTTTTTTGTAAAATACTTTCCATAATTTTGCAAGGTATGGAAGTGAGCGAGACTTGCCTGTAGTTAGATGCTTTTAGCCTACTCCCCTTAGGCATTTTTGTACTATGTCGATAGAGAAAATTGCTGGATCGATGACACAAACTGCTTCTGTACGACTTTCAAAGCCTGGCATCGAACCTTCGGGCTCTAAAACAAAGACTGATTGAAAATAGTTATTTAACGATGCGCGTACATCACCGGTATCGGTTGTGATGTTGCTATTGACAGTTTCAAGGGATGTAATGTTGTTACTGACGCTCTGCTCGCTTCTTATATAAGCATGTAAGCGTTTAGGGTTGCTTTCGGAATCCCTGACGAGTAGCTCTTCGTACGTCTGCCTACCAGCTTTGACCATTTTTTTAACTTTTTTGCAGGCAGTGCGAGTGCGATTTTTATTTTTAAAGAATTTTTTAAATTAATGTAGTTAAAAAAAACTTTTTGACAAACGCTCCGTTAAGCTTAACGGAGAGATGAGAATACGACCACTAATTGGCAAGTTGTTTTCTTCATTTTCATTTGATTTTTAAGATAAATTTGATTTAATAAAATATTTGTCGTTTTAGTTTTTTTAATTTAAAAATTTAAAAAAAAAAAATTCCAAATTTGTGTTTTTAATAACATATAAAAGCATAAGGCATTAAAAACTCGTTTTTAATTTTACTTGTTGAGGTTCTTTAGAAAAATAACCACTATCACCATTCTAATAACCGGTTGTGCAATTATAATTGCACGAAAGCATTCAGTATCCAATATCATAAGAGGAATTGTAATCAATAAATAAACTAGCAGCTTATAGTTTTAACTTTCATGGGTTAAAATTAACTTATTATGAAAAAAGACATTTAAAAAGAGTTTGATAGAGGCGAGATTCGAACTCGCGCCACCGAAGTGACTGGTGCCTTAAACCAGCGCCTTAGACCGCTCGGCCACTCTACCGCGAAGTTTTTGAAAGAAATAATAAAAGTGTTTTACATTTTTTTTATAAATACCATTTTGTAATAATATCTATTAAATAATAGTAATATTCAACGTAGTTAAGGCATAAAAGCAATTATTAAAACTTAAATAAATTTTTTTTATAAAAGTCTCATCATTTGACAATTTGTAACTATTAATAAAATAAATGAAAATTTATTTCATTTCATTTAAAGTTTTTATTTTTACTTAAAAAAAATCTTTTGAAATAAAAATAAAAAAACGTCCTTAATTTTGACACAAATTTTAGATCAAAAGAGCTAGAACCTTTACAAAATGTTTAAATTCATAAATTTCCTAAAAAACATGTTTTTTTCACTTAAAGTTATAACGATTTCAATTCAATATGTAAAAGTAAACAAAAAAAAAAACTATGTTCTTTTTTTTTTGCCCCAAGAAGACCTAATGGTCTTGTCACAGAGCACCGCGGTAGTGCGTTTAACCCTCCTTCCTTACCGAGACGTGAAAAAATGTCCATAGCTCGTTTTGAACCTGGATCTCCTGCGTATTTAGCAAGCGCTCTAATCACTGCGCAATGACCGTGTGTTATACATTGATATTAATAGCTTTTTTGTTCTATTTACTTGAGGAATATTCTATTGTCTAAATGTCTTCACAATAGTTAAAGTAATTCCAGTACCAAGCTAAGCTCTCACTTAAAACAACATTCAAAATCTTGACGTTTCACCATATGCGGGGCCCAATTTAAGACCCTTCTTCTAGTTAATTGTTGTGCATAAGGGCCATCCATAAAAGACGTCATCCAAATAGGGGGGGAGGGGGAGGGGGTCGAGTAAAAAAGGACAAAAAAGGACAAGGAGAGGGGGGAGGTTGTCAGAAAAGGACGTCACTTTATAGATTTTTTATTTTAGTTTAATTAACATGGAAAACTACTTAAACATGTGTTTTTAAGAAGATAATGTATGAGAATATTTTTAATTTTATTTTTCAAAGGTGTAGCAGCAGATTCAAACATCATTGCGAGATAAAATAAATTTTATGACGTCCTTTTCAAGGGGGGTATAGGGAAAAAGGACAACCGGTGACAAAGGGGGGAGGGGAGGGGTCAAAAATTGGCTAAAAAATGGTGACGTCCTTTATGGATGGCCCCCTACATAAAAATAAATTTTTTTTGTTTAGCAAATAATAAAAAGTGAAAAAATCATAAAAAAGGATTTTTAAATGATTCAGAGATAAAACTCAAATTGTCAATTTTTCAAAATTAATTTTTTAACTAAATTAGACTGAAAGGTTTTAAAGGTTTATTAACTTAAAGATTGAAGTATTTATGCGCCCCTATTGAAGTATTTATGCGCCCCCTTTTGAAACATTTATTAACTCTTTAAATCAAAACCAAAAAAATGACCAAAATTGACTTCATTATATTCAATCAAACAAGTTTATTTATTTGGACGTCAATTTTTATTTATCAAAACATTTTGATTATTTAAGATAACATCATTTTTAAATGTTATTTTAAACACTGTCAATTATATTGACAGTGTTTAAAATAAAACACTTTAAAATAAAACACTGTCAATTATATTAACAGTGTGCCTATTTTTATTGCTCTTGGCAATCAAAATCAAGATTACTGATCAAATTATGTTTAACTGTTCAATAACTAAGTAAAAAATTTGAGAAAAACGCAGGAAATAGTTACAACGGTTTGAAAAATCCAAGTTTTGAGAATAAATTAATGCATGTGTGTGCATTAATATACATATTAAGTGTGTATCAATTTATCCGCCATGCCCTCTTTACTTCCGGGCCCTAATGATAAAGTACCAACTGCACCTGTCTTTGTGGAGGCCATGGAGCCAACTTTTTTGGGGCCATGGGTCATAGGTCTGCCAATTACAGCTAAAGTTAAGATTCCATAATATAGCGCAATTATATTATATAACATAAAATTTTTATAGATATATTACATTTTCAATAAAATTTTAAGGACTACTTGTTGTCAACAGCAGTGCCGTTGCTAGACTACTCCATACAATTGATTTCTTAGCGAATTTGAGGGGCCATTTGCAAATCGAGGATCACTTTTGGAAATTTAAGGAGCTTTTTTTTTTTCATTTAATAATACCTAGAGGAAAATGTTTTAAGAAAATGAGGCCCTAATTATATTTTGGGGGAGCCTCCGACCCACTAGCTTCGGCACTGGTCAGCAGTAAGATTTTAGCTGTTTTTCCTTTAAACAGTCAAATCGTTTATCTTAAAGAACAGAAGTTCAACCAAAATATCTTGATTGTTTAAACTAATAAATGAGTGAGCGCAATAGCTTGAAAAGAACCTGAGTAGTAAGGCTTGTCTATACTTGCGTATGTACTTCCATAAAGTAAGTATAGAGGGTTACTCTTATACGTGCGAATACGTATGTAAATACGCATGTATTTTTTTATGTTATGTAACAGAAATATGTGAAATTAACTAAAAGTTTTTTTGTTTTTAGTTTAGAGTTTGAAAGGGCTTGATTTATCATTAAAAAATGCATGCACGCGTCGAGAAGGCAAAAGAGGAGGGCGATGAATGCTTACATGTGCGTACAAGTAGAAAGGGGAGGCCTTAATTCAGTTCTTTTACTACGTAAGTACTTTATGGATGCCACTAATACAAACCGTTGTATTTTATACTTTATCATATATTTTTCTAGTACAGTTTTTTCAGTATAGAAATAATTTATTGTCTTTGCAGAAAGAACTTTTTCTGGTAATCTATTTCAATGAGGTATAACCCTGTTCGTAAAAAAAAAAATATGTCTCAGAGTTTTTTGCAAGTTCTCTTTCCAATTTCATTAAATGATCTCTTGGACTTTTTGCAGAAGCTCGTTAAACCACAGCATCTCATCCAGTTGTTATAATGTAAAACTCAATAATTTATTGAATAAGATTGTCTCTTATAAGTCTCGATTTCAGTGTTTTGAATCCCAACCTTCTCAATCGGGACAATTTAAATTTTTTAGTTCAGGTGCTAGTTTTGAAAATTATAACTATTTTGTGATTTGAAAATTTATGGTTAACATAATATCTTTATAATAAAATTGTTTTCATAATTTTCATCAAAATAAAGTTTATTTTTTCGTAGATGTTCTTTTAGATTAAATTGATAGGTTCAAGTTTTCTTATTTAACACAATATTTTCTATTTTTAGGTACTAATTTTTAAGATGTTATTTTCAGATGTTATTAAATTAAACATATCATAGTATTTAAAAACGATAAAAACCCACCCGAAAATATATGATAGAGGCGAGATTCGAACTCGCGCCACCGAAGTGACTGGTGCCTTAAACCAGCGCCTTAGACCGCTCGGCCACTCTACCATGAAGAGTTGCGACGATAACACTTTATTTAAAAACAAAAAAAATTATTAAACTGAAAGTTAATTATTAATTTCTGTTCTGCCTTTGTATTAGACTTTTATATTAGGCTTTTATATTATTATTATTTAATTATTATTATTATGTATTTCGCCGAAAAGAAAAGTTTACAAGTTTATAAAATGGTGTTCTTTAAATTCACAATTACCTGAGGGTAGTAAAAAGGTTTCGAAAATTATATATAAAAAAGAAAAGTTTCTTTAAATATTAAAAAAACCTGAAGCAAAAAAATTATACCATTTAATATAACATATTATCTAAATAATATAACATATTATCTATGACATAATATGTCATAGATAATATGTTATATTATTTAAATAGGTTTCAAAAGAAATTTAACTGCTCGCAGTCTACTGTTTAGATTAATTTATTATTTTTCCGTACCTATGATAATATTTAAATGAATAAAAAATCGTTGAAAGATTTTATTTAATTGTGTTCTAAATTAAGAGATATAATCTAGGGCAAGGATCTTTGTTCTAGACTAGGCAAGAACCTTGCCCGATCGTCGTCTCTTTACATTTTTTATAAAAGTCTAATTTTGTAAGTTTTTAATTATAGCAAAATACATAATAATATTAACATTAATATTAACAAGGGGACTGGTGATAAGACTGAAGTTTTCTTCTTCTTGCCCCAACCATGTATTATATATTTGTATTATAAACTTGGAATTAGCATTGTCTTATCATCTTATTATGTCCAAGCAAAAGCTTTAATTGGTATAATTTTTTTGCTTCAGGTTTTTTTAATATTTTTATAATAATAATAATTATATATTTTTATAATAATAATAATTATATATTATATAACACGAATAATATTATATACTATAATATAATATAGATTTAGTATCAAAACATAATGTTGTAATATTATATCTAAACAACCGTAGCAACCAGGGGGTCAGCAGAAGCATTTGTCCTCCTCTCCATTCCCAATTCCCGACAAAACCCTCCGGTTGCTACGGTTGTAATAGTCGCCAGGGCCGTCTTGAAGAGGCCTTCCAAGGAGGGGGAGGGGGTATGTATTTTTTTGCCCACTAGAAACACTAAAAAAAAACAAAAAAAAAAGGTCCTCAATATTTGCAATTTGCCAAAACTTGCTCAATGTGCCAACTCAAATGCTTATATAGTAGTTTTGAGGATGGGGGGGGGGGAGGTAACACTACCCCACACCCATCCTTCGGAACGGTCCTGCAAGTCGTCAGTAAAAGTAGCAATAGATGAACATAAAATATTGAGGATACAAATTTTTGATGATCTTGTTTTGTTCTGACGTAATTACAAAATATTGAATAATAAAAAATTATAATGGGGATGGTAAATTTTTTTAAGAATAAAACAATGAAAGAATTTAACTATCAGAGCCGACGACACGGGTTTTGAAGTGGGGGGGGGGGGGGGCACAATCATCAATTTGTGAAAAAAGTCCTCTATATCAATATCTCATATCTGAATAATAAAAAAAAAGGTTCTCTAGAAAAAAAGTGTGGGTGGGGGGCACATACTAGACATATACCCCTGGCTTCCTGCGGAGTAGCCAGGGGTATGTGTATAATCAGGGGACACCGGGCCCGATGTCGTCGGACCTGACTATACAACCAAGAAATTAAAATAAATAACACCGTTGAACTTGTATGAATATACTTACCCAAAAAAATTCGCAACAAAATCAGTAGTCTTCGCGTAAAAAAGGTTATACCATCTTAGGAACCTGCTCATCTTATGCAACCTTTCCCCTTTTTGTTTAAGTATGTAACGCTTAATAAGAGGTGCGGTACATACTTAAAAAGTATATTGAAAATGTGTTGAACAAGGATATTTTTCTAAAAAGTTATAATAAGTGGTAATGTTTAAGTCTCTAAAATTATGCATTCTTTGTATATATAAAATCTGTTAATATAAATTTTTTATAAAACATAAATAATAATTTGACTAAATAATTTTATATATAACTTTATATTTATATTTAACTTATACACTCTTTTTATTTAGCATTTATTACTAATAGTATTTTAAATTTATTATTCTCTTACCATCGGTGCTGTGGCTTAGCGGTTAAAGCGCCTGTCTAGTAAACAGGAGATCCCCGGTTCAAATCCGGGCAGTGCCTACTTTTGTTTTTGAAAAAAACTTTTTCTAAAACTTTTATTTTATTTTTCTAAAAATTTCACTTATTTGGTGGTGAAGAAAAAGACCAAATAAATTAAATAAAAAATAAATTAAAAAAAAAATCACCAAATAAATGAATTTTCAAATTTTTTTCAAAAACAAAATTTTTTTTTAAAAAGAAAAACTATTTTTTGTTTTAGAAAAAGTTTTTTTCTAAAACAAAAGTAGGCACTGACCGGATTTGAACCGGGGATCTCCTGTTTACTAGACAGGCGCTTTAACCGCTAAGCCACAGCACCGTTGGTGCATCTGAAAAAACATTTTTTGTTTACAACCAAATAAATGAAATTTCAGCAAATAGGGTGTCACTCATATATTATATGTAATTATTTTTATATACGAAATTATTAAAGCAGTATTTAGAGACGTTGACACATGTAATTTTAAACCTTGTTTTCGACAATAATAACTTAGTGTCTATAACTCTCTATAAATAATTCTCGTCTATAACAGAGAAAATAGTTATTTGAAAATAAATTGTTTCCAAATAATTATAATTATTTGGATTTTAGACGATTTTAGATGATAATAATTTATTATCGTTCAAAACAGAGATAATAATTATTATCTCTGTTTTAGACGATAATAAATTATTATCATCTAAAATCGTCTAAAATCAGCTTTATTATTTTATATGCTTAGTACCTGGATCAGTGGCGGATTTAGTATAATGCGTGGGGGGGGGGGCAAGCTGCCCCCACTCCCCTCCCCTAGAACGGTCTAACAGCGCCCCCTATAAAACAATAAAAAAATATATATATAAGATCAAATTACTGAAGACAACCCCGGCCGCTCCTATTCATTGACTTGCCCCCCCCCCCCCCACGACACTTAACCTCAATCCGCCACTGATCTGGATTTGATTTGATAGTAAAGTATAATAATAAAATAGCAAACCTACTGAAAAAAAGAAAGCTAAGCGATTATATTTTCTAAATAATGATAACTATATCTTTCAGCATTTCGTAGGTCGTGTAAATAAATATTCGCTTATTTTTTTATGTAAGACTGTTTAATTATAAACCAAAATAAAATATAAGATATTAATAAATTGGGTGTCACCCAAAAGTGGATGACACCCAGGGCGGTTAGCCCCCCCCCCCCCCCATCATCCCCCGTAGGTACGCCACTGATTTCAGGTAAATAAAATTATTTATTAAAATTAAGACATTAATTATCATTAAGTATTAAATGTATTAAAACTATCATTATCATTATCATTAAGTATTAAATTTATTAAAACTAAGACCAGTCAAAACAATGCGGCTCTCAAAGGAATTAGCTGCATAAAATACTAAAAACTGCGGTATCATTAAATATAAATGTTTTTAGCGAAAAAACCCAGACCAAAGAATCTTTTTTTTAAAAAAAGTCTTCTTAAAATCACAATCGCTTGTCCAAATTTTAATAAGATTTTAAATAAATACACTTTTTAGGTGAAATGAACATTATAGTTTAACAATATGATCTGTTTTAATCGTTTATTGGCAATTTTTCTTAATTATAAGCTCTTTCTAGGACGAAATTCTACTATTTTATGTGAAAATTGATAGAAATATTGTGTTTTGACAACTATATATAGTTAATATATGTCAGAACCGACTAGAACTAGGATCAATAGTAAATTAAGGAATTTTTCAAAAAATTTTAAATAAATTCGTGTTAACGCTGATGAGCGGCATCGATTTAAAGACTCCAAAATGGTGTTCTTTAAATTCACAATTACCTGAGGGTAGTAAAAAGGTTTCGAAAATTATATATAAAAAAGAAAAGTTTCTTTAAATATTAAAAAAACCTGAAGCAAAAAAAATTATACCGTTTAAAGCTTTTGTTTGGACATAATAAGATGATAAGACTGATAATGCTAATTCCAAATAAAAGAATTCGAATAGTTTGTAAATCGCTTTAACTACACCGAGCAGTTGCATTATGCGTCGCGAAGTGGAAATAGGATTTTACTTACTTTTCTGAAAAAATTTGCCTTTTTAAGTGCGGGATTTTCTGCGGTAAAAAACCCCGGGTTTTTACTAAATCTACATACAATAATTTCTAATATAGAATTCAATAATAGACTTTTTAGAAGTAATTACAGAAGTAATATATGATTACTTTTTAGAAGTAATTTTAGAAGTAATAAATGATGTTTTATAATTTTTTTTTTTTCTTTTTCAGTAAAATAATAATTGAACAGTTTATAAAAAATACCGTACTCATGAATGATATAATGTTACACTTAACTCAGAATTTAATTCATTACAAAATAAAAGTAGTATACTTCTAGATAATAATTCTGATTCGGATATTAATTTTTATAGTAATAACAAAGTATTTCAAAATAATAATACTTTATATTATGACCCTACATCTGAAATCATAATGCAAGGACTAGATGTAAATTCATTTTTAATTTTACATTTAAATATTAGGAGTTTTTCAAAAAATTTTGAATTATTTAAACAATTTTTATGCGAGGTTAAATTTAATTTTAAAATTAATAGTCTCATCAAGACATGGTGTAATGATGAACATATAGAGACAAATACAAATTTTCAGCTACCAAATTATAAAGTCATTCATCAATTTAGAGGATCTGGGAAGAAAGGAGGAGGTTTGTGTGTATTTAAAAGTAATTCTTTATTATACAAGCTAAAAAAAGATTTTTGCTCCACCGCTAATGATTGTGAATCACTATGTGTGGAAATAATAAATAAAACCACAAAAAACATTATCATCCACGTTTTATACAGACCAACTTCCGACTCAATAAAACAATTCGAAAAGCACATTAAAAACTCATTTATTTTGTAGGTGATTTTAACCTTGACCTGAACATGAGTCATTTAAATACAAATATAAATAATTTCTTTAACGTCATATATCAGAAAGGCTTTATTCCACTAATTAATAAACCCACAAGAACAACTAGAGAAAGCGCAACTATCATAGATCAAATAGTCACCAATAAATTAAAATAAAAAATAAAAACAGGAATATTTAAATGCGACATTTCAAATCATTTCCCTGTATTTCTTATCTCACAAAAATGTGATAACATTTATGCACAAAATGTTAAAAAAAATACGCGAAATATAAATGAAAAATCCATGGAAAATTTTATTACTCTTTTATCAGATTTAGATTGGGATGACCTCCTTGATATTGAACACGTGACCTCCTTGATATTGAACACGTGACCTCCTTGATATTGAACACGTGACCTCCTTCAAATTGAACACGTGACCTCCTTCATATTGAACACGCAGATAAGGCATACGATAAGTTTATTGAAAAATTACAACAACTTTACAAGACAGCTTTTCCTGTAGTTACAAAATGTGTGAAAAAAACAAACATTAAATCTATGGATAACGCCTGGAATTATAAAAGTCGTCAAAAAAAAAGCAACGACTTTGTAATAAGTTTCTAAAAAAAAAAACTTTCAATAATGAAACTAATTACAAAAATTATAAACGTATTTTTGAGATGGTTATCAAAAAGTCAAAGAAATATTACTATACTGAGCATTTAATAAAAACATAAAAATGATCCAAAAAAAATTTGAGACAAAATTAAGGAAGTAATGGGCACGAAACAAAATGACGGAAATAGTCTTCCTATAAAACTAAACATTAAAAATAAAACTATTACAAATAAATCTTTAATTGTTGAAATACTTAATCAATATTTTGTCAGTGTAGGTTCCACTTTAGCGTCAAAAATAGAAACTACTGAAGTAAACTTTGAGTCATATCTTACTCCTAATAAGACCTCTAAGATGGATAATTATGAAATTACTGAAAAGGAACTCTTAGATTCAGTATATTTTTTAAAACTAAACAAAAGTAAGGGGTTTGATAATATTAGTAGTAATTTAATTAAAAAATCAATAAAGTACTTAACAATCCCTCTATTACATAGTTTTAATCTCTCTTTAAAACTAGGCATTTATCCGGAGAAACTAAAAATTGCGTCATACCTATTTTCAAGTCAGGAGACATATTTAATCCTGAAAATTACAGACCAATTTCAATTCTTCCTTGCTTCTCCAAAATCTTAGAGCGAATTATGTATAACCGAATTTTGACTTTTCTAAATATAAATAATATTCTATATAACAAACAATTTGGATTTCAACCAGGGTATTCAACTGACCATGCCATTAATAATATTGTTCATGATATATTTAAAGCATTTGATGAAAGTAAGTTTACCCTAGGAGTTTTTATAGATCTTAGCAAAGCTTTTGATACAGTAGACCATAGCATTCTTATAAAAAAACTCAAAAGTTATGGTATTAAAAGTACATATTTAGAATGGTTCAAAAGTTATCTAAACAATAGAAAACAATACATAGCAAACGAAGAAATAAAAACTGAATACTTGTCTATTACTTGCGGTGTTCCCCAAGGCTCAATTCTGGGTCCACTATTATTTTTTATTTATGTAAACAATTTTCATAAGTTTTCAAACATTTTAAACTCAGTTTTATTTGCAGATGATACAAATTTATTTTATTCTAATGGAGATATCAACCTCCTATTTTTATTCTAATGGAGATATCAACCTCCTATTTTTATTCTAATGGAGATATCAACCTCCTATTTAAAATCTGATTAAAGAGGGTAATCAACTTATCAATTTTAAAAGATTTAAAAATTGCTGTTTTAAGTTTTATAACTGGAACGATTCTTTTAATATCGATAGAACATCGGCTTTCAGTTCCTCGATAGATTATGTAGTATTACTCAGGACAGATCCAGGAATTTTGAGTGGGAGTTAGAGAGTGGTATGTGCGTGTGTGTGTGTGTGTGTGTGTGTGTGTGTGTGTGTGTGTGTGTGTGTGTGTGTGTGTGTGAATGGGAAATGGGACGTTGAAGTATTTTTGTATTTTGTACCACATTTGCATCTCCTAAAAAAAAAGGTCCTCCATTTCTAAGATATTTTAGGAGTTTTAGGGGGGAAGGGGGATGCATACCCCCATTCTCCCTGGATCTGTAACTGAATTTTAAGTTTGATTTTTCAACAGTCTGATAAAATTTATCAGACTGTTAAAAAATCAAAATAATTTTATCATAAATAGATTTACTTTGTATCGAAGAAGAATAGTTTAAGTATCCTTTATTTTAAAAAAACGAATCCAGACAATTTTTACTATATTTTTATGAGATTAAGGCTGGCGACTTGTATCCGGGTACCCGCCCAATGGTTAAAATTTTGTGGGTACCTACTCATTGGGTAATTTAAACGTTAAAATTTTACTTCATTTTTTACTATTTTACTGACTTTTTAGTTTACAATTTATATAGTTTATTTTGTTAGTGTTTTCAAGATGTATAAAAGTATTGACTTTAATGATGTCAGGAAATATTTAAATGAAAATACTTTTCCTGAAAATGTGAATCAGAAAGGAAAAAAAGGCAAATTTTAAAATTCTTTGTAAAAAACCAAACACATAGCTCAATGTAAACAATGCTAAAAAACCTCTAACAGAAATCTTAAAGTATCTCCTGCAAGATATAAAACAAGTTGGTGTAGATTTATTAAAATTACCTCAGGTAATTTACCTGAATCAAATGGATTTAATTATGTAATTGTTCTTATTGATTGTTTGTTATCGACCAAAACAACAGTATCAGTAGCAGTCTTTCTCTATATAGTTATTTGCAGGCGTGATTGTTTTCAAATACAAGTTAATGACTAAGGTCATGAGTTTTTAAATTTAGTATCCATTGCACCACATGATATGAAATGCGTTCAGCAACACGTTACCTCTGCTTACAATCTTTATTTCAATGGCCTTGTGGACAGAATCAGACAATTATAAAAGCAATTATCAAAGTCTTAAATGAAAATGTTAAAAGTTTTTTTTTCAGTTTTAGATGGAATCCTTTTTGCTTTACGTATTAAACTGCACAATTCAATGGTGTATTTACCATTTTACCTTACATATAACCAGCAACCTTGTCTTTTGATGTCATTTGATGTAAAGTACTCAATTGATGTCAATTGATGTAAAGTACTCAATGGGGATATTTTTTTTTTCTCTCTTTATTACAATCTTTATACAAATCTAAGTAAACTAAAAAGTTATCTTACATTAATTTAAATTAACTACAAATAAAAATATCGTTAGAAAATAAAGATAGCATAATAAAGAAACGGAAAACTCGTAGAAGACCGTGATGTCTTGTCACCGAGAAACCGCTCAAGCTGACTGAAATGATTTGATATAGAGCTTTAATGTTTTCTTGTTGTTGTTTTTTTTGTTTTTTTATATATCAACCGGTATCAGTAATCCTAATTTCAATCCTGTATGCGATAAAGAGGTTTACAAAAGCTTTACAAATGAAAAGAGAACTTAAAGAAAAATTCATTACCAATACTGTTTGTTCACAAAAGAAACAAAAAATAGACTATGATAGAAAACATGTAACAGCATCAAAATATTTTGTTGGTCAAAAAATACTATTGAGAAATCTTAAAAGCATTATCAAATGACGTAGTAAACATCATTTGATAAGTTAGAAAATCATTTCATTTATCTTTTAAGTTTAAAAACATTAATAATATTATAACAATTTAACAATATTAACTTGGTATGTGAAAGCAGATATTTAAAATCTTGTTGTTAAAAACTTCAGTGATTAAAAGATTTCTTTATTATCATTAGATTTTCTGGAAAAGTTTATTCTAAACAACTAAAATGTTATAAGAAAATAGGTTTATGTTAAAAGAAAATTGGTCTTATTAATTTGTAAAAAACAATTATAACAGTCTGCTGCCGCAAAGGAGTCCCGCTACATTGACTGAGGATTTGGCATAGGACAGCAATTTTTTCTTTCATTATAATTTTTTTTTTGGAAATCCCGTATGTTTTAAAAATACGCAAATTGTTTTCTTTGAAAAAAAACTTTATTTTACACAAATAAACAAATAGGCTTTCAGTAGCACCGTCTTTTTTTTTTCATGATGATAATAAACTTTTCTGCCTTATATTTAAAGTGTGAGTTAATTTAAAGTAGTGAGGTAAAAATCTTTACAAACTCGAATTTGCAAATTACCAACAAAAAAGTTGCAATAAAATAAATACACTTTTTGCAAATTTTCGTTGATGGTTTTATATATAAATATATAAATATATATATATATATATATATATATATATATATATATATATATATATATATATATATATATATATATATATATGTATATATATATATATATATATATATATATATATATATATATATATATATATATATATATATATATATATATATATATGTATATATATATATATATATATATATATATATATATATATATATATATATATATATATATATATATATATATATATATATATATATATATATATATATATATATATATATAGTATCGGACAAAATAAGTGCAACCAAATAATGCTAATTTAGTTTCTTTATATAAAAGTGCTGCATTTTTTCAATATAGAGAAATAACTATGTAACTGTTTAGAGACAACGTTCTTCAAGTTTTATTTATCACAAAGTTCATTATTTGTACACGAAAATTAATAAATTAATCAAAAGTATTAAAAAAGTTGATTTCCTTCTGGACAAAGCAAGTGCAACTCCACAAAATATTGACCAAGCTGTATTTCGCTATCAATAGGACAGGACAGTTTGCCATTTCTGTCCAATATGAATAGGACAGTTCTTGTCCAATATGAACAGGACAGTTTGCCATTTCTGTACATTTCAGTCAATATGAGATGAGCAAACAGGAGTCTTTTCTTCTGGTTCTTTAGAGAAATCAGCGTTTTCTTTGCAGGGCGTCGAGAAAACAACTCGGCTTCAACAGCACGTCGTCTGATTGTTCGGTCCGATACAGGCAGCTCTAATCGCTTCTGTATCTCTACTGAGGATATCCAGGGATCCTTCTCGACAGATCTGACGATCATAGAATCCTCTCTAGAAGTGGTGGAACGCGGTCTTCCACTTTTGTTATCTGCTGCCAACTTCCCCGTAGAACGATATTTGGAACATAGAGTGGAATGCATGAAGCAAACTTGAGTCAAGTTTGACTTAAACTTTACTTTGTAACCAATAGCGGCAGAGTATTTTTTGAGAGGAAAACCCATACTCTGTCGCTATTGGTTGCAATGTAAAGTTCAAGTCGAGCTTGACTCAAGTTCGCTTCTTGCATTCCACCCATAGTCTTAATACGGTCCATTTTTTCACGCGATATTTATCGCAAATACTTTTTTGTGACATTCCACTTACGTAATCGCCAATAATTTTCTTTCTTAGTTCCATTACAAGACTGTCGGGAGCCATTTTTGAACTTGAAGTCATAAAAATAATAAAAATAAATAATCACGCTTCTCAAGGCTTACCGTATTACATTTACCTTGTGATACAATAACGCTCTGTGGAACACAACGTCTTGATTGGATGTGGACTGTATTGATCTGATGAAACACTTGTTGTATTTCACTTCTTGTATTGATGTTTTCCGATAAAACACTTTGATAAAACTCACTTCGATAAACTGTCTTGATAATACTGACTGATTGACTTCCATATACTGACTGAATTACATGTCGGTTTACATGGTAAAATGATCCTGTGTGAACCTGTTCTGGAAGATTCTAGATGCTTCATTTTCTTAAGTCTGGTCCGTGACGTTGACACGGACCAGACTTAAGAAAATGAAACAAACCAAATAAGTTGCACTTGTTTTGTCCGCAGCAAAATGGCACTTGTCAACGAAATTCTGCCTGTGTGCTGTCAACTGTCAGCTGATTGCTCATGTCATGACATGCTATGACTCCAGACTCCTGAACTGTTTGCTGTGGTAATATAGTTTGTTTCGTTTTTAAGACATGTAAAATTAGGAACACTTTTTAGCATTGTTCGATGTTGGTTGTAAATGTTTTGTCTAATACTGTATATAGATATATATATATATATATAAATATATATATATATATGTATATATAAATATATATAAATATATATATATATATATATATATATATATATATATATATATATATATATATATATATATATATATATATATATATATATATATATATATATATATATATATATATATATGTATATATATATATATATATATATATATATATATATATATATATATATATATATATATATATATATATATATATATATATATATATATATATATATATATATACATATATATAGGGGAAGGTTGCGTGTGTTGAGTATGTTAACAGTGTATTGTTTTTTGCAGCCGAAACATTATAATACTTATATTTATTTTTGCAGATTAACATAACTTAATCTTTTCTCTTAAAAAATAGAAATGAATAGTTCATTAAAAAAAAAAATCTTTATACCAAAAATTGCGTTATTTTCAACACACCCAATTATCTCTTCTTAGGAAACCAGTTTCCAAAGATGAGCTTTTTTAATGAAACTCAAAAAAACTAAAAATAACAAAAAAATATTCACAAAAAAAATTTAATAAAATTGTATTTTTAAGGACTATACTTAAGTAAAAAGTAATTATCTCAACCATAAAAAAAGGCGAGGGTGCATAAGTTTGAACTGGCATATGTGCGAATTGACATCAGTGCGCCAAAAGATTTTGCAAACATTGGCATAAGTGCGAACTGGCATAAGTGCGAATCAGTTACAAAAACTGGCACTAGCGTGAACTGGCATAAGTGCGAATTGGCATAAGTGCGCCAAATAAAATTTCAAATATTAGCATAAGTGCAAATTAGTATTTAGCACTTACGCCATTCGCACTTATGGCAGTTTGCACTTATGTAATTCGCGTTTATTCAGTCGTCCCAAAAAGAACAATAATAAATCTTTCTTATCTCTAAAAAACTTAACGATAATATTTTTTGAAAAAACTTTTGCACTTGAAATACCAAAATAAAGCTCCACGGAGAATAACTTTAAAAAACGCAATTTTCTTATAAAAAGACACATCTAATCTTAAGCGTCTAAAAACATCATCTTCAGCAACTTCACCAAGTACTATAAAAATCTAAATAGCATGACAACAGCTTATGTATTATCTCATATAACTCATGGAATTAGCAGTAGATAAACATAAAACATTGAGGATTTAATAAATTTTTGATGATCTTGTTTCGTTCTTACGTAATTACAAAATATTGAATAATAAGAAACTATAACGGGGATGGTAAATTTTTTCAACAGTAAAACAATCTAAGAATTTAACTACCCAACCAAAAAATTAAAATAAATAATACCGTTGAACTTGTATGAATATCCTTAACCAAAAAAGTTCCCGAAAAAAATCATTAGTCTACCCGTAAAAGAGGACATACTATCTTAGGAACCTGCTCATCTTACGCAACCTTCCCCTATATACACACATATAATGTGAACAATAATAAATTTTACTTTTAAAATTTTGCGTGTCAAATATACCAAAAAGTGGAACTAATTTTCAGATAAACTACTAAGGCCTAATTTTTTTTTTCAAATAATTATAGTTATTTTATTTTCGATTTATAGCTTTTTCGTTTTCGACCGATTTTTATATTCAACTGATTTGAGATAAATTAATTTTCAACCGATTATCTGGTCTGTGTTTTGAACGTGTTTATTTCAAACTGCATTTTTTTTTTTAAATTAACAATTTATAAGTTTTCCAAGCATTAATCGAACTTTATACCTCCCATTTCTAAAGACAGCGTTTCAACCACTGCGCCAAAGCTGATTAAATTGTAGGTAGTAGGTCAAAAATTCAGTAGGTCAACTATTAAAAAATTAGTAATACGTGTTTTAATTAGGTGTAAATATAAAAATCATAAATTTAGGGTTAAAAAATTAAAAACGTCTTAATCTACGACTTACAAAATTTCAAAATTAGGTTGAGTTATAGGCCACCAAGTTTTTTTATAGTTTTTCTGTAATCAAAACTTGAGCAGCTGCCATTTTGACGTAAATAACTTGTGCTTGAATAAAACAGAAATAACACATTTTAATTTATAAACAGGATTAAGGAGATGAAAAAAAATGCAATATCAGGTATAGTATATTAATTTTTTTTTTACTGATTTTTTTGTAAAAAAAAAATATTTTATCTATAAAAAGCAAAACAATTGATATAACTCAATTTTTTTGATTTGCGGAGATACAACAAATTAATTCTAACCTCGCGAATTGTAATTATTAAGAATTACCAAGAGATTGTAATTATTGTAAAGAGAGTTAAATTTTACATATAATAGTGTGTGTGATAATATAGATCAGTTAAAAATCTAAAACATTAGTCAATACGGTATAAACACAATAATGCAACACCCAGATGACAATATAATCAATGACACAGTCTAGTTCTGATTTTGATATGGCTGATAATAGATGTGAAAATTTTGATGAACCAGTATGAACCAAAAAAAAAAGTAAGATGTGAAGTAGCCAATCCCATAATTTGTTTTTCGACAACCAATTTTTATGCGGAGTGGCTAATGAGTGGCGTAGAGGTCATATTTATGTGAAAAAAAATTTATATTTTTTTTTATTTTTTATTGATAGAATTATTCGCGCCGATTGTTGGGAGTTACGCTTGTGATTTTAGACTAAATTTAGGGCAATTTCCAAGCATTGGCGCCAATAGATTCTGATATCAAATCCAGTTAGTTTGTTCAACGATGTTTTTTTTATGTGTTCCTGAACCTGAAAAAAACACTGTTTATTAATTTAAGAAATATGCTTTGCCTATCTTACTAATTACTGTAGATAAATTAACACTTTGGCAATTGTAAAGTGATTTTTTGTTGATCTTTAGGCTTTTTTCCAGTCATACAACAAACTTTACAATTTTTGCGACATTTTGTTATCAAATGATGTTTTTTTTTTTATCTAAATACTGTAACTGGAGCCTTGGATTAAGCAAATCCAAATCCAAAATTGTTTTCTTGTAAGATTGGGTAAAAAAATTTCGCTCTTTTGTTGTAAACTAAACTAGATCAAAACGTATCAATGTGATTAAAAAATATATACACATACTTTTTCTGTTGCTTTTTTAGGAGATCCAAGAAGACCTAATTGTTGTATCACAGATACAACAATTAGGTCTTCTTGTGAAATGCAAAGCAATTAATTTGGAAGTTTATGCTTCCTTCATGTCGAAAAAATACCTAGAGTAGACATCGAACCACAGATCAGTGAAGGATCCAGCATTTTTTGGTGTTTGAGATAGCAAACAGACATGGCGCAAACTTGAAACATTTGTATCTTTATACTTATGTCAAATAATGATGCTTTGCAAAATATTACATTGATTGGTGGCTGGAAACTGAAAAAAGCCCTAAAATTTCATCCCCTATACCCCATACGTGAAAGCAACAAGTTAGTAAAATAATTTTTTTGAAATTCTTAACTTTGTTCATATTCATTGATAAATTTTAAGTTCAATATAAAGTTCAAACCCCCTCAATTTGAGGGGCTTACAAGATTTATAGTTATAGTTTTTGAACGCTGAGAGATTGTAAAACAATACTTAACATTTCGCGACGTTAGAATTATTTTGTTCTATCTCCACATTTTTTAGTTTTGAGATAAAACGATTTAAAAAACAAAAACTTCAGAAGACGGCGTATAAATTTTTTTTATAACTTATGTTTTTTCCGCAACTTTTTTACTCATAACTTAGGTTTCAATTCAGTAGAAAGACATTATTTTGAGGAACACAACTCTATCATTAACTCAATTTTTTCAGAAAGTGGAGATAGAACAAGATAATTCTAACGTCGCGATTTATCGATGAATATAAATTTAGTTAAGAATAGAAAAAAAATTGTTTCATCAACTTGTTACTTTCACGTTTGGGGCAGGAGGATAAAATTTCAGGGCTTTTTTTTCCACAGCCTCCAATCATTGCAACTTTTTAAAAAGCGCCATTATTTATCATAAGTATAAACATACAAATATTTCAATTAATATCTCAAACACCAAAAAATGTTGGATCTGTCACTGTCATAGACCTCTTGTTTGTGAAGCAAGTTTAAACGGTTTAAACGCTGCAAATGTGCAGTGAATATTTATTAATTATAAAGTTTCAGCTTGAGACAAATATCTCAAGAAAATATGTAAAAAATAATTTTTTAAAGTACTTTTAAGGTTCAGAGTTTGCAGTTAGATATTGGATCTAAAATCTGGTGAAATATACAATTCAAGACCTTGTGGCAGGTCTTTTTCAACAAAAACTGCTTACAAAAGGATTTCAGCTTTTCACAAATTATAAAAAAATTAAGTATAATTTACGAAATGATAATTTCATTCTACAACCTGTTTTTAAAACAAATTTAGGCAAGTTTTGTATTTCTTTTCGAGGGGCGTTTCTGTGGAACAATATAGTTTTGAAACATTTTGATTTTTCTCAAGACTGGAACTTTTTTGCATTTAAAAGAAAATTAAAAAATATTATTCTCTCTACTGAAAACATACTTGTATATTTTTAATTTTAATTTTTTTGATTTATTTATGTTTATACGAATTCTTATATCTAAAATATTTGTTTGATCACATACTTGTATATTTAAATTTAGTTTTGTTAACTTTGTTGTGACTGGCTTGTGTAACATGTTGATTTATACATTTTATATTATTCATTTTTCATTTTATATATTCATGCAAAACGTTAATTTTTACTTCTAACTTTTATTTTAAAAACTTTATAGACTTCGTTTATTTATTTTATACACATTACGAAATTGTTTTTAAATACCAAATGATTGTCAGTTGTAAGCGGTTCTTGATGACAAGATCATAAGATCTTCTGCAAATCTCCGCATTCTTCTTTTTTTATATTTAACAAATTTTGTAACTTTTATTTGTATGCATTTCTTATTTCTTTTATTTGATTGTAATAGTTATTTTGAATAAATAAAAAAAAACATAAAAAAAAAAAAAAGCTTTGATTCTATCCGTTCTTACCATTTTTATATTGTGATTTCGGTCAAAAGATGCTAACGCCACCACCAAACACCTTTGTGGTTTTGCCATAATTTGAATTTCACCTCTGCAGCAGGCTCAATATACATCTGCCAATAGTCTTGTTGATATTAAAAGTTTTAATCAAAATCAATGCAAAGTAGATAAAATAAAGTTTAAAATAGGGCTCTGCGAATCACCTTTTTTTAGTTTCGAATCGAATCACGATTCGAAGCAGGCCTTGATTCGCAAATCGAATTGAATCACGCGTCCAATCAGCATTTTGAGGAAATCTAAGTTTAACTAAAACATAGATATCGTCAAAATGCTGATTTGATTCGAGATTCGATTCAATTTGCAATTTAATGCCTGCTTCAATTCGTGATTTGATTCGATACCAAAAAAGGTGATTCCCAGGGCCCTAGTTTAAATTGACATAGCTAAAAACTTATTGCAATTATTTTTGACAAAATAAAATCAAAGTGCTATTTCTATTGATACTATTTATACTATACTTCTACTGATTTTAAGAAAAATCTGTCATTAGAAAAAAAATTGGTTTAGAGTTATTTTCTTTGTATTTTGCATCTGATTTTAAACCATTTTGCAAATCATTGTTTTTAAACAATTTGTTAATTTATGACACAAATGTATTTTTAAAAAATAAGACTAAAATAACAAAATTTATGAAATTAAGTTTTACTTTAAAAATTACAGAACCAAAAAAGTCGCAGGTCAAAAACCGCAATTCCCTGGAGAGAGAAATTTCACTTTAAAATAATTTTCAAAAATGCTATCAAAGTTGAATTTTTTGCCTCGATTACTACAAAAAAGTTGAAAATAACCGAAATTTTGTGAAATAATTATTCAAAATTTACAAGTCATTTTAGGATGAAATTTGGAACATTTTTTAATCATGGTAACATAATTCATTTGAGAGAAAAGAAATGAAAACAAATGAACATTTTAGAAATTATACATGAAACACTAAAAAGTAAGCGAGCTAAACAACCTTAATAAAACAAAATTTCAAGATCTAAAATGCATTAAAAGAAAATCTTTTCTCAAATGAATTTTAATAATATGAAGAACAATCTGTGAAAATTTCATCACTTTTGCATAATTATTAAAAAATCATTTCGCAAACTTTGAAAACTAGTGAAAAAGTATATTTTGAGATTTTGTGATATAAAAATTAAAATTACTCAAAAAGCCAAGAAATAATAATAATTTCTGGAATAAATGTATTAAAATAAAAACCTCCAGGTTCATACGATATTTTTTCAGTTTTCTTAACTTTATTTGAGTATCCTTTTTTTAAATATTTTTTAACTGTTTATGTCTCTTTATTTCTCGGGGTACCACCACAACGTATACGCACAAATTCGTGATGAAATTAAAAAAACGTCGTTTTTTACCACACAATAGCGTTGAGGCCTAATAAACAGCCATTAAAAATTTGTCAGATCCTTTTATCTCATACAGTTCACTCACTTCAAGCTCTGGCTGTTTAAAAAGAGTTTGTAAAAGGTTAGCTAAGTTTCCTGGCCGACCATTATTCTTCTTAACCTCCTGCCATCATATTGGAGAGCTTCATATAGCCATATGAGTTATAAAATACTCAGAGAATTCCGCGGATCAGAAGAAAAACTAGGGTCGATACGCAAAGGAAACGTTATTGGATGTATAGAGTTATTACCAAAATTTGATTCTTTCCTCGCCCAACACCTGATAACTCATGGAATCAAAGGAAAGAGAAATACCTCGTACTTATCTAAAGACATTTGCGAAGAACTCATACATATGATAGCGCCAAAGTTTTGGAATTTATAGGTAATGTTGATCATCCTTAAGTAACATGTCATAGTAGTCCTATACATTTTTTATTTACTTCAAACCTAATTTCTCAGTTAGCGAAATCAAATTTGCAAAATATTTCTCCATCATCGTTGATTTTACTCACGGTGTGTAACACATCAACCAACTCGAAAAGGAGAACCAGTTGAGCGAAATGAACTTTGATGATAAAATCAATGACTTAGTTAACCTAAAAGATAGGAAAGCACATTTAAGGTTTATTACTGGTAAAAGAAAAGTGACATTATTCAAATCTGACAAACTGACACAATTCTATTGAAAGTGAAATATTATTGCTGAGAGTACACCAGGGCTGTGGAGTCGGAGTCGCGAAGTTGCAACAATTTTACCGGAGTCGTAGTCGGAGTCGGAGTCGCTAAAAAATATCGCGACTCCGACTCCGATAGTAAAATTTCTTGGTATTGCACGTGCATGTACAAAACATTCAATTAACCTTATGTTTATACTAAACATCAAAGAATGTTTCATAAATTTGTCCAAAAAAAAATTTGGAGTCGGAGTCGGAGTCGTTACTTTTTTTTTACGACTCCACACCCATACTAATAAATAAATAAATGATACAGTGTACACTGTATCATTTATTTATTTATTTTTATGGGTAATGACATTATTCAAATCACTCGGTCGTGCATCCTACTAAAGCAAAGGTCCCTGTGCAAAATTTTGGATTGGGCCCCGAAAATGGTAGTGATTAAAACTTCTTTATTTACTACTAAAAAATTTAAAAAGTTTTAAAGATTTTTAGATTGTTTTAACTTATTTTGCTTTAAAATAAGTCAGACTTTTATATGACTTTTTTTTATTTATTTATTGAATTCTATGACTGTATTTTATGGTGATGTAAAATTAAAAAAAACATTTAAATATATATTTTTTAAACCTTAATTTATATTATAATATAACTTGTGTTCACGTAACGGTGCTGTGGCTTAGCGGTTAAAGCGCCTGTCTAGTAAACAGGAGATCCCCGGTTCAAATCCGGGCAGTGCCTTTTATACGTTTTTATATTTTACCTTTGTATCTTTGCATTCAAGTTTTTATTTTTATATAAAATAAAATATATATCCATTTTTATATAAAATAAAATATATATCCATTTTTATATAAAATAAAATATATATCCATAAAATATATATCCATATATCCATATATATTCATATATATCCAAAGCTTGAGTTTATTTTTAAATTTATATTGATTATTTTGGGATTTGCATTTTTATTTTTAAATTTGTATCATTTATCTTTGCAAAATGTGTTTCAAGAGGTATTTTGATATTTTTATCAACGGCTCTTTCACGTAATGTAAAAGTGAGTAAGGCGTTACAAATTTATTAATATCCGGATAAAGAGTAAAAATTAACTGACACTTGTAATTTTTTTGAATTAACACTTTTATTTTCAAGTAATAAGAATATAAAAAATCTATCTTTCTTTGTTTAATAAATATATACCTTAAGTGGAATAAAAGTTATATTTGTTCAAATATTGCTACATTTTTTTAAATTATCACTACTCTGTTTTTCGCGATTTTTTGCAGAAAACTTGTTTTGGGCGAACTAAGATTTGATAACTTATCTTTATGCTCAGTGGTGGACTGGAAGCTTGAAAAGGCCCGGTAAAGTTTTGAATAAGAAGGGCACGCGCCAGAGGGTTTGCCGCGAGAGTGACTGAAACCAGCTAGGGTCTGGGGTGCGCTGTAAGTTTCCTTAGTGGGTTCTTGGTCGTTGCTCCAACGACCAAAAAACCGCTAAAGCAAAAACAAATTAAATTAGAAATTACATTTACTTTGTGTACAAAATTGGAATTATAGTTGGCAGTCGGCAAATGTCGGAAAACAAGGACCTTTTTTTTTTTTAGATAAGTTAGTGGGCAAATATTTTTTTTGGCTTTAAAGCCAAAAAATTTTTTGTCGACTTATTTAAATCGAGTAAAAAAATAATATTATTTTTTAATTATTATTATTAAATTATTTAAATATTATTATTAAATTATTTTTTTTGTCGACTTATTTTTTGTCGACAAAAATAGACACCCCCCCCCCCCCCCATCTTTAAAATCTCTTTGGGACGGTCCTGCCTGATTAATCAACAAACGTATTGGATTATCATAAATATTTGGATATTCAGAATAATTTGTCTGAATTAGAATGCGTATGCCAATAAAAAAAAGCGGTAAAAAGTAAGAAATATGTGCTAGGATTAGATGTTTAATTACAAAATACACCTGTAACATTGATTGGGTATAGTGTAGTACGTGCCAATGATGGTTTTACCAATATTGTAAAATTATTAGTGCTTCTGAACAAAGCGTATTTATAATATAAAGAAGTATAGGTATTAAATATGTCACAGCTTTTTTTTTTATTTCAGGTGCCCAAGAAGTCCTTACGATCTTATCACAGAGCACCGCGGAAGAACATCTGAAAGGTTCATACCTCCTTTCTTACCGATTTTATAAAACTTGCCCAGTGACGTTGAACTACGGATCTCTAGCTTGTGAGGCAACCGCTCTAACCAATACGCCACAGCTGATTTAATACGTGTGCAACGCGAAATTGACTTATATTGATTACAGATAGAGTGCAAGAGGGTTTAGAAAAATAAAAAAAAATCTAGCATGGGATCTTGTTAAGAGAGTGCTTTTTTTTAGGTTCTAGATAACACGAAGGTTGATCGACAAGCTTACCATGATTATATATTTGTAGATTGTCAATGCAAAACAGTATTATGAAACCATAATAAACTTTGTAGCGTTATTAGTTGTGTAACGATTAAGAATAGATTTTTAGTGAATGTAATATAAATCTTATATCAATTGGGTGTGCAATATATATATATATATATATATATATATATATATATATATATATATATATATATATATATATATATATATATATATATATATATATATATATATATATATATATATATATATATATATATATATATATATATATATATATATATATATATATATATATATAATAACTTTTCCCGCATATATGCACGTATTAAAACGCGCATATATGCGGGACGCATCGCAACGTCGCTCAATGAGACAGAAATGCAAAACTGGAAATTTGACGAAAATGAAAAAAGACGTTACGAAAGGGCTGACCTTTAACCCTGTAGAACCAATAATCTAGCTCATTTCTTTTGTTTAAAAAATAACTAGCTTGCGTCAGTTATTAGTACTACTGTGTTAAAGCTGAAGTTTGTTAAAAGTTCTAAATTTTTTTCAGGGATTCTTCAACTTTAGGTTTGCCGCTATTTTTTGGTAATGAAAAAATAATTTTAAAGTGTTAAAAGTATACACTAATAGGTCTTTAAAAAAAGTTTTTATTTATTTTTTTAAAAAAATGCGCTTTTTGTTAATGTCCCAACTTAGATAAAGTTTGAATTTTTTTTTAATGAAATTGTTGATGATTACAGTAAAACAGTATTATTGTAAAACTTTTTTTGTTGTTGTTGTTGCACTTATTTGCACCAATTGGGTGAAGTGTCAATTACATCAATAGAAACCAGGTAATGAAATCAGGTCATGAACGCTAGAACTAATTGACGTTTTTTTATTTTTTTGTAATAAAACTTATCGAGCTTTTGAGTAACTTTTTTGAATGGCTTTTTACATTAAGTTTGAATTACTGTAATTTATTTTAGTGAATTAATTAGAATATTTTTTAATATTATTTATTCAAGCAAGATTTTAATTTTTTTCTTTTTTATTTTAACATTTACCGGTTTTTTAAAAAACTTCACTCGAAATTACTCAAAAAAATTAAAAACGTCTGACAATTTTAAATAAACGTTTAAAAAACTATGAAGTAATTTTTCTTATGTCTAACAAGTGCCCTCAAAATAATTATTCAACTTAAAAATCTAAAATAAAATAAAATTAATTTCTGTCCAGTTTTAAAGCAATTCTGCCCCCAGTAAGCGTCGGACTTAAAATATGCGAAAAATCGTAAAGGGTAGGGTGGGGTAATGTGGGTCTACGGGGTAATCTGGGTCTAATTCATATTTTTCTGTTATATTGATAATGGCTTTAGGTATAAAGTTGTAATTTTTACCACTTTGTTATAACATATAAGGCTAACTAATTTTAAAATATAACCTAGCTATGCTGTTAGAAACGGCACTTTTTTAGCTAAAATGATACTAGATACATAAACAAAGACATTTTTTCTCCGTTTTTAAACTTGAGAGAAAATATATTTAAATAAGGCAAAAGCGTATGAAAAATATTTATTTTGAAAGTTAAATTACTATATTTTAAGGATAGAATATCTTTAAGACACTAACGCACATGGTTTGTTTAAAATTTGAAATATAATCAGATGGGGTAAAGTGGGTCTATTTGTGTAAAATATTATGGTATGTAATTATATTATCGAAGTTGTTGTTAGTAACATTATAAACCTATTAGTTTCATCAGACCTAACTATTTTCGTGTTAATAATTCTTTAGAACTATTAAACACTTATGTTTGAAGTTTATATCTTTAAGATTTATATTATTAGACATGTGTATTTATTTGTATGAAACAATATATTCACCTAGATCAAATAAAATATTATATAAGACCAATTTGTTGTTAAAATGTTTTTTTTGTGATGTTATGATTAATGCTAATTTATTTCTTTAAAAATTTTACAGATTTTTCATAAATATTTCTTTAGAAAGTATTTTAAAAGTGCTAAGATGTTACAATAAAAAAATAAAACCCAAGAAAAATGCTGATAGTTTGGAAAGAGCAATTATGTTAGTATGCGAAGAAAAAAGGCAATTTATCATGCTGATAAAGAATGTTCTGTTCCTAAAGAAATATTGAGACGATGAATAAAACATTAAAAATTTAATGCAAACAAACGTGAAGGTCTAAAAAGTGTGCTGAGTGATAATGATGAAACTATGATTGTAGCTGCAGCTCAGTATTGTCAAAGATATGGTCTTTCATTAGATTCTCTTGACATTTGTAATTTAGTTGCTCAATTTTGCACAGCCATAAGGATGAAAACTCCTTTTAAAAATGGAATTCCTGGGAAGGATTGGTATAATAATATTGAACATTATTATTATTGTCTTTGTTTTATTAATATTTCTTATTGTTTAGTTGATAAAAAGATAAAAAAGTATATTATTGTTTCTTTGTGTACCCTTCACTTACACCAATTTTATCAACTTATTACACAAAATTGGCTGTAAATGTTGGCGTAATACTTAAATTTAATACAACAATAGACAAAGCTCTACGACCTTCACGTTTTGAGACACCTCCAAATACTTCATCCATTAGTCAGGTCTACAAGCATACATATATACAATAGTTTCAAATGAAATTCATCAAAGACTACATGAAAATAAAGAGATGACATAGAGGTTATGCTTGATAAACCTAGAGCTTATGAATCTGCTCAAAAGTATTCTGAAAATTATGTATCTTCCTTTCATCAAAAGCCATCTTTTACAGCATCCGTCTTTAAAATACAGAGATTCTCACAACATCTGCCACTATTCCTAATAGCAACAACTCCTCTATAAACAAAGCCAGTTTCTTTTGCGGAAATGTGATGCATCCTAGATACAGATGTCCAGTTAAAGATGCTACTTGTAACAAGTGTGGAAAAAAAGGATACTTCTCTAAAGTATGTCTTTCTAGACAAACTAACACTAACCCTACTTCTGCGTTTGTCTTAAAACCAACGTTAGCATTAACTACTAGTAGTATAAATTCATCCCTGCAAAGGTCTAGTTGCAATATTACAATGAACAGTCTATCAAAGCTCTTATCGATAGTGGAAGTTCAGATAGCTTTATTCATCCTAAATTAATCAACCAACTTAAACTTAAAGTATCACCAACTAAAAACTCTGTACAAATGACATTGACTTCTTTGTCAACCTCGGTTACTGGGATTTGTTTTGTTGATCTAAAAATTCATGAAACAAACTACCCCAATGTAAGACTCCATGTCATGGACAATTTATGTGCAGATATTATTCTAGGAATTGATTTCCAGTCACAGTACCAGAGTGCAACACTTAAGTTTGGGGGAGTAAGAGACCCTCTTGTAGTTGGAATTGCTACATTAAATGTAGAGCCTCTCAACCTATTTGAAAACTTTACACCGGATTGCAAACTTGTAGCTTCAAAATCCCGCCATTACAGTGCCGAAGACAGAAACTTTATTACCTCAGAAGTACAGCGCCTGTACAATTAAGGAATTATGGAACCATCAACGTCACCCTGGAGATCACAAGTTTTTGTGACGAGAAATGAAAGATCGAAAAAGCGCCTAGTTATAGATTATAGCCAAACTATCAATTGATTTACATGTCTTGATGCCTACCCTCTACCACGAGTGGATGAACTTGTAAATAAAATATCCCAGTATCGTTACTTTAGTACCATTGATTTAAAGTCAGCCTATCACCAGGCCCCATTTAAACAAGAAGATCGCTTATATACTGCATTTGTAGCCGACGTGGTTTGCATCAGTTTATTCGTATGCCATTTGGTGTAAAAAATAAAGTGGCACAGTTCCAAAGAACACACGGCTGTTTCAAGCGAGCTTTACGGCTTCTTGTTGTTTTTTGAAAATATTCACGTAAGGGGTGTTACTAAAACTTTTATAACTTTTGAAACATTAGAGGTAATTTTGTTCTGTAAAAAGAATAAAAACACCAATAAAAAACCGCCAAAGTTTTTTTTATTTATACACTAAAATTTGTCTCGCTAAAAAAGCTGTTTTAATAAATTTAATTACATAGTGAATTGGGAATTAACGCATTTAAAGTTACGTCATTGCTTTAAAACATAAACAAAAACTTTACGCGTGTAACTACAAATTTTTGCTAAAAGCAACAAAGTTTACCAAGATTGAAGACGTTTTAGTTAGAAGTACAGAAAGTAATTTTTTTGATTTTCATGTGCATAGAGGGTTGAAAATTCAATAATTTGGAGGGCATAACAAAAATTAAACGTTTTTCATATAAAACAAGTAAAAACAAAAAAAATTATGCTAAAAAAACTAACTAAAACTATTTTTTTTATCTGTGCCCTCCAAAAATCTGATAAAATAGACATTCGTTTATAAGTATATAAAATTTCAATAATCAAGCATGTAGCTTAAAATATTAAATCTTGATTGGCCCAAGACAGGTTTTACGTAAAATACGCAAAAAATAGAAAAGTGATCCAAAATCATTTAAAATATTTTAATAATGCCTATTTTTATTTCGTTTCATGTAAATATTTATTTTACGAAGAAAGATAGTTCTTTTATATTTTTTTAATTCCAAGATAAAAGCGTTTATAGAAAAAAAATACTATTAATTTAAAGTTAGTGAATTTTTATACTTTTTATGCGGAAATTTTTTTTTTTTTTTAAACACAAAAATTCTTGTGACGTCAAGCTCGCTTTTATATTGAGTGAAACAGCCGTGAACAATAGATAGTTTTATTGACATAGAGAAATTGAAAGATACTTTTGCTTATCTTGATAATTTGACAATCTGTATGACACAAGAAGAACACGACTACAACTCAAAGCGCTTCCATATACCTGCTAAAACAAAGAACTTAACTTACTTAACTTACAACAATGAAAAGTGTGTTTTCTCTACCACATCCCTGAATCGAACATTAGGCTTATTTTCGTACTATTCACGCTGGATTCCTCATTTCTCTAAAAAGATTGTCTCGTTAGTTAAAGTTAAATCTTATCCTTTAGACTCTTCGTGTGTTGAATCATTTATTACGCTTAAGAAAGACATTGAATGTTGTGTTGTGTGTTCTATTAATGAGAATGAACCATTTGAGTTAGAAACTGACGCTTCCGATACTGCAATTGCCGGGATACTTAACCAAAACGGCAGACCAGTTGCTTTTTTTTTGCGTTTGTTACATCAATTTGAGCTAACCCCCCCCCCCAATTGAAATAGAAGCATGTGCTGTTATCGAACCTGTCCGACAGTGGCGCCACCTACTAACTGGCAAACACTTCAAGCTTTTAACTGATCAACAATCTGTATCATTTATGTTTAACAAAAGTAAAAAAAGTAAGATCAAGAACGACAAAATTTATTGTTGGCGTCTTGAGTTTTCTTGTTACAGCTTTGACATCGTTTACCGAAAAGGAATAGACAATATTGCACCTGATATTTTTAGTCGTATGTACTCTTCAGCCATGAGCTTGTCTACTCTTTTGTCATTACATAACTCTTTGTATTATCCTGGAGTCACCAGAATGACTGCTTTTGTTTGTTCCTGCAACCTACCGTTCTCAGTAGAGGATGTGAAATCTATTACTGGCAACTGTCGAGTTTGCAAACAATGCAAACCGTCCTTTTACACACCGCCAAAGTCCCAAATTATTAAAGCTACTCATTCATTTGAAAGGTTAAACGTCAATTTTAAAGGACCAATACCTTCAGCAACCCGTAATACATATATGTTCACCATCATTGACGAATTTTCGCAATTCCCGTTTGTATTCCCTTGTGCTAACATAGGTTCTACTACAGCCACCGATTGCTTTTCTCAGCTCTTTGCAATTTTTAGTATGCCTGCTTACATCCATTCTGACAGAGGATCGTCTTTTATGAGTGAGGATGTCCAAGATTTCCTTCATAAAAAGGGTAGCTACCAACCGAACTACTCGGTATAACATTGAGGGAAACGGTCAAGCAGAACAATACAATGGTACTATCATGAAAACAATAAAACAGCCTTAAAATCACGAAACCTTGATATTAAATATTGAGAAATTGTCTTGTCTGATGCACTTCATTCCATCCGATTTTTAATCAACACTACTACTAATGAAACTCCTCATGAGAGACTCCTTACATATCAAAGACGCTCTGCTACGGGACACTCAATACCAATCATGGCTCGTGCAACCTTCGATTACATAAACCTGAAATACTTACATTTTCAAGAGCTTAAAGTTTAACACGTGAAGTTGTAGATAATTTTTTGACTATTTTACCTGATGTAATCCATAATAATAACATTGTAATAAGTAGTATATGCAACCTTGATGAGACTGGGTTCTCCGCAAATCACTTAACGAACAGAGTATTTGTACATCCAAAAAGCAAAGATGCTTATGAACTGGCTGCTTCTTCTGGTAAAGCTATATATTCTGTGTTGTTCTGTGTGTCTGCAGATGGAGGATATCTTCCACCATTTGTTATTTTTAATGGAGAAGGCTATCTGTATTCTAAATGGATAGAAAATGGATCACCAGGATGTACTTTTGAGGCAACAGCAAGTGGATGGATGCAAGACTTTCTATTTGAAAACTGGTATTTTATTTGAATTTTATAATTTTCATTTTTTTCCTTCCAACTATTTTTTTTCTTTTTTTGTTGTTGCCTTTGTTATTCTTGAAGATGGTACAAATGATTCAATAGAAGTAAATACATTCTACGTTTTGGTTTGTTGAGCACTTTATACCATTTGTTGACCAAGATCAAAAGCCAATACTCTTGCTTTATGATTTAAGTCATTTAACATATGGTACCATAAAAGCGGCCATGGAAAACCATATCCAAATTGTTTGTCTTTCGCCAAATTGCTCACACGCAATACAGCCATTAGATGTGGCTGTATTCGGACCATTAAAGAATGAGTGGATTAAAGTTTTAAATCGGTTTTCAAGAGAAATACAACACAAAAATATTGTTAAGACAGCTTTTACAGAATTATTGAAACAACTGTGTCAGATACTCTCTCCAGCAAATGCTATAACAAGATTTCGCGGTATAGGTATATCACCATTATGTAAAGAAAAGAACAACAGGTATTGACTCTCTCAATCAATTACCTGAACATTATAGCCCTAAATCTCCAAGATTACAAACATCAAGATTGGCTATGCGAGAAGCTTAAAGGTCAATCATATGTTCTTATGTATCTGCAGAAACAGCAGCAATAATAGAACAGCAAAAACAAAAAAGGAAGAGAGTAAAAGCAAAATGTGGAGAACTCCTTACAAATGAGAAAGTCAAACGATGGTTACTTTAGGAACAAAAAGTTAGAGAGGAAAAAAACCAAGTAAAAAATGTACAAAAAAAACTATTACCTCTACTGAAGTTGTAAAGAAATACCCAAAAAGATCGAAGAAGTGCACAAAATAGCGCAAATGTTACCAGAAAAGGGCAGTGATTAAAAAATAATTATTTTTTTATAAAACACATTATTAAAACATTATTTCTGTTTTTAATCACCATTTTTTTTTTTTTATTTCTCTGAGTTTTTAATTTTTATTTTTGTGCTGTGTATGCACTTTCTTTTTAAGTAAAAATATCTTAAGACTACTTTTTAAATTAAAACCTTGTATATAAATACTATAATAAAGGTGCAGGCATATAGAATGTATGTCAGATTTTTCATAAACAGTAGTATTTTAAACCGGAATTGACAACATTTTATGTAGACCCACATTACCCCGCGTAGTGGGGTAATGTGGATCTACATAGGCATCTTAAAATAAATGCTCCCCAGACCTATTGATAGTATTTTAAGTAATAGTTTTTTTTGTTAAATTTGCACAAAATGTCAAATCATAATTTTAAGACATCTTTAGTCAGAAAGCCGATAGTTAAAGATTGCTTTTTTTTAACTCAAAGAAAGATATAGGTAAAAATAGGCTTAGATTACCCCACCCTACCCTATGTTTATTGATTACTTTGTAATATTTTTTATTCTATCTTTTTTTTTTCTTCAAATCTTAGCTTCCAACAAGGCTGCAAGCAACCATCATAAGCGTTGGAAGTTACTGGGAAAAAAAATGAAGTTTGTAGAGCAAGATAACGATTAACAGACGAAAAAGATTGCAAATTATATGAATTAGGAAAGCAAGATGAAGGATACAAGTTCCAAAGAACTGTTGTTCGGGGAAAAAAACTAGACCAATAAGAGTTTTTGGAGCACTTTGGAACAGTCACAGACAATAGATGAGACTTAATCAAATGACGAGTCACACGAGAATAAATTTTAGTAGATGGCACAAGAGACGTTTGCTCTTTAGATCAGTGTCCATTATAGTATTTGTAGAAAAGAAAAAGAGACGCAACTTTACGACGATGTGATACTGGTTGGCGGCTGGCTGCAAGAGCAGGTCCAACTATGTTTACAACGCGTTTTTGCACCTTGTCTAAAAGAGAAAGAGCATCATTAGAAGATCCACCACAGATATGGCAACAGTATTTCATACTAGGATGAATTTGAAATTTATAGAGAAAGTGTCGAGCTCGATAAAGAGATGCAATCTTAGCAAATGCTAATTTTGCAATCGATTTGATATACGGTTTCCAAGAAAGATCAGAAGTAAGAGTTAATCCTAGAAGATGAAGAGTAGATGAATCATTGAGTACATTACCGTTCATAAATATATTGGAAGATCTAAATTATTGCGATAACAATCGGCTGAAAAAAGTGTGAGTTTTATCTGAATTAAAGTTTACCAGCCACTGTGAAAAAAATGTGAGTTTTATATGAATTAAAATTTACCAGCCACTGTAGCAGAAGTGAGATCCTTTTCAAGCTCAGATACTCCCTCCAAGCAATCAAAGAGTGTTGGCTTTTATAAAAAAATAGTAGTATAAAAGTTGTTCTCGATGAACAGCCTTTCACTTCAGCGGTTTCTTTCACTTTAAGGTTCAATCCTATTTATTTTAATTTACATTAACAATCTTCCAGATATTCTCACATCTAAGGTAACATTGTTCGCTGATGATACTTCCATTTATTGTTGTCATGATATCATGACAACAATAAATGGTAAAAAGTATAGACGACAGATCTGGAGAACACTTCTGCAAGACTATAACAGGTTTTCTGGGTCACAAGCTAAAGAAGAGTTTAAAGCAGTCTAGACCAGGAAACCACTTTAGATACAGAAGATTTAGTGATACCAATGTCAAGCAATGGATTAACCTGTTTGACGGCTAAATAAGGTAAAACGCAACTAGTGGAATCAAGAAATGATATTGATAAAAAGTTCTTAGCAAACAATTCAGCTTTGTCTTTAGGTGAGGTGACATTGTCTGAATCATACAAGAGAGGTGGAATAACAGATTTGCCCTTATTATTGATACTGTTGAAGATTCTCCAGAAGTCACGAGAGACTAATTTTTGTGACGAAATACAAAATTTTATGACTTGAGAATAGCGAGGTTTGGCTTTAAACAAAACCTTTTTACAATGGTTTCTAGCAATAGTACACGTCTGTTTTATCTAGAGAATTTTTTTGGTGATAGATATGGAAATAACGGTTTCGATTGAAAATTGCAGCAATACAATGTGAGGAAAACCGTGGAGAAGAGGTAGGCTTGCCTTGGAATTGTTGAGAGGGAAAAAAAAATTCCATGCCAACCTGAATCCATGAAGTTGTGTAAGAAGCACATTTGTCAGCAGGAAGACAAAAGATTTCAACCCAAGCGCCATCACGAAGAAAATAACGGAAAGACGCTCAATCAGCGTTAAGGTAGTTGTAAGAAATACGATGATAGGAGGATTCTGATGATGAAGAAGAATGAGATAATAGTTTTAAAGAGATCAAACCGTGATCATAAACACCTAATGGTGAATGTTCAGAATCTGAGCAGTGACTAGGATCAGATGTAAATTTAACTGAAAGAAAAAAAATTAAAAATGGCTATAACTTTATTAGAAATAAAAGAAATGTTTATCCTGCAAAGAAAAAAATACAACTTATTTATAGAACAAGAAAAAGTATTCGTTGATTTACTAAGTGATAACTTAAAAATACTTAACGCACGCTTGGATAATATTGAAAGAAAATCATCGGATTGCAATAAAAAAGTTCACTTACTGGAAAACGATATAAAGGACTTAAAAGAAAGTTTAAAATTTCATGAACATTTAATAGACTAAAAGATGAAAGCTGCTAAAGAAATTGAAACCCCAAATATTATTAATATTTTAAACGAAAGATGCAGAATCTATGAAGACAGGTGAAGAAGAAATAACTTAAGGATAGTTGGACTTCCTGAAAATGAAACCTGGGATGATATTGAGAAAAAAGTTCAAAGTTTATTAAGCGTAAAATTAGGAGTTAAAGAAGTTGAAATTGAAAGGGCGCATCGAGTAGGTTTTAAAAAAGAAGGTTAATCTCGAACCATCATATTAAAATTATTGAGATTCAAAGACAAATCAAACATCCTAAAAGAAACAAAAAAGCTAAAAGGTATAAACATCTACGTATATGAAGATTTCTTGCAAGAGTCGGCAAACCTTCGTAAGAAGTTATTGACAGAAGCGAAAGAAAGAAAATCAAAAGGAGAAAACGTTATTGTCAGGAATGACAAGCTTATTATTTAAAAAAATGTTTACAATAAGTCGAAATGATACTGCTAGAAAACAATTTTAATCTTAACTTAGAAATCATTCTTAATCTCAATTTTACATATTTTAATAAAAAAAAATGGCTAAAAAATTAAATACTACGACTTTTTTTGAAACTGGTATTGTGATTTAACCTTCTCCAGCTAATTGCCATAAAGATGTTATTTTACCAGAAGTCTGCAACAACTAGTTGAGCTCTCGAAGGAGCGTCATACCCGCTCTACGGACTGAGAGTAAGGTGAGTTTGGGAAGAACGAAGATATGTTAGAGTGAAAGATAGAAGTAATCGAGTTAGAAGATAGCATAGAGTAAGCGGACAGGATTGCACACGATGTTAGTGCAATACATACTGTTAGTTAGGTCACCTAACTAATGTACGCCGACAAAGTTGTGATTGGAGTTCACTTAACATGAGCTCTTCCTCAACTTTCGTCGTCCCAACTTTTTTTTGAAAGTTTTAATAAACAAAACACATTTCTTCTGAATAATGATATTGATCCAGATTTAAACTTTTTTGAGGACGTCATAATCAACTCAAACTATTTTGATAAGGAAGTTTCTAACCTCACAATCGTTATTCTCACAATCGTGATTCTCAACACTAACTTTAAACATACGTAGTATGAGTAAAAACTTTGAAAACTTTAAATCAATGCTAAAAAAATATAAGTTATGAGTTTATGGTAATATGCTTAATTGAAACATGGTACAAAAATGAAAAAAATAATTTTCAAATTCCAGGATATAAAGCAACCCACCAAACTTGAGGTGTTGGCATTGGCGGCGGTATATGTATTTTTGTTCACGAGTCAATCCATTTTCAGAAAATAGAAATTCTCAGCTTTCAAACTGCGGATTATGAATCGTTAACTATTGAATTATTAAACCACAATAAAAAAAAACGTTTTAATAACACCTTTGTATAGACCACCTATCTTAAAAATTGCAAACAATGTGTTTCTTATGACAAAACCTACACTAAATTAGAAAACATCACGTACGGAGTTCCACAGGGATCTATTCTAGGCCCTTTATCGTTTATTATTTATATCAACGATATTTACTCATCATCTAGTATACTAAACTTCAATCTTTTTGCTGACGACACTCAAGTTTTTTATACTCACTCTAACAATAAGACAATCTTTACCACTATGAATCATGAACTTGATAACCTTAATGAATGGTTTAAAGCCAACAAACTCTCTCTGAACCCTACCAAAAGCAAATATACTCTCTTTTCTAAATCTTCTAAATCACGCTCTAAAACACGTTGCCCTTAAAACTCCCGGATATTTCAATAGAAAAAACCAAATTGCTATATTCTGTGTTAAATTCGTAAGTGTTTTAATCGATGAGCAAATAAGTTAGAAAGAGCATATTAATCTTGTAGAAAATAAAATTTCAAAAAGTATTGGTATTAAAAGTATTGGTATTATATATAAAACTACATATATGTTGGATAAAAACTGTTTAAAATCCATTTACTTTTCATTTATTCATAGCTATATTAGTTATTGCAACATTGCATGGGCAAGCACTTATCCGTCAAGACTAACGTGTATCTTAAAAAAACAAAAACAAGCAAGCCGCCTTATATTAAATGTTAATAAATATACTAGTGCCAATCCATTGCTTAGAAAGCTTGGAGTGCTGAATGTTTACCAATTAAATATTTATAATATTCTTTTATTCATAATTAGATTAAAATATCAAATGCTGCCAAATATTTTTGAAGACCTTTTCTTTATTATAGATCATAAATATCAAACAAAGCATTCCTTGCTAAATTATCAGGTACCAAAAACTTTGCTAAAACAATCATAAGGGCCATATTTGAGGAACTTATTCCTCCAAAATAATAATAAAACAACAACTTCAATTCAAACTTTTAAAAATATCTTAAATAAACAGTTACTTGGTTATGAAGTATCTTAAATGCTATTTTATTTTTTGTTTTTATTTTATTCTCTTTTATATTTTTGAACTTTTCATTTTGTTAAAAAACAACATCACCCTTTACATCATTACTTATCTTAAATTTTTTTTTTTTCTTAAGTTCAATTGTATTCTGTAAAAAAAAAAAATGTAACACTTTTTATTTAAAAGTGTATAATATTACTTTACTGAGATTGTAATATTTTTTTTTTATATCATTGATTATTTTTAGTTTAACATGTAAATGATACAACGGGGCTGGATGATAAGACTTTTGTCTTCTGCCTGTTCCCCTCACAACTTAACTCAAAAAAATATTGTAAATAATTTATTATGAAGATGACGAAATATATATTTAACATTTAACAAATTGATAAAAGAATAAATTTTGAGAAGTTAATTTTTTTTTAATTTTCTATTTAGGTGCTCTAAGAAGATCTAACGGTCTTGTCAAGAGCACCGCGGAAGTGCAATTAAATAGGAAGTTCACGCTTTCATCCTTACCGTAACGCGAAAACATGTCTAGAGTTTGTTTCGAACCTGGATCTCGTGCTTCTAAATAGGTCCTCTAATTGGTTTACAATCTTCTTTTAACAGTTCAGTTAACCAACGCTAAACCCAGAAGGCCGTTTTCTGCCGCTAGAGTAATTTTAAATAAGCCGCGGCACAAAATGGACAATAAAATTTCTAGTGTCTCTTGTTTTTTAAGAGGGTACTTTTATGGAATAAGAGGTAAAATTTTACAAAACAAATAAATAAACTTTCCTGATTATTAATTACTTTGCGATTTGTAAATAAATTTACTTAGTATTAATATTTTTTTTTAAATACTGGTTTTAATACCGATATTATATTTTTATAAATACCGGTATTGATTTTCCGTCCAGTATTGGATGCACTAGTTTTTAATAACGTTGTATTGTGCATAGAACAAATTATCAAAATTAAAAATTTCATTTAGAATAGATTGATCTTAGCAATACCGATGTTAAAAATAATAAAGATTGAAAATTATTATAAACAAACTTTCGGAGAAACTATAGAGTTCTTCTTTAAATAATATATCTTTGCCAGAAGAAAGTAGAGTTGTCTTTCATATTGCAGGTTATATTGCAAAAAAAAAAAAAAAGGTATATATTGTCAGAAAAATATTTAAAAACTGTATGAAGTACTCTGACTTGTTTAGCTTAGCCTTAACAATTCTAAAAAGGTCATGAGTCTATTAATGAGTCTATTAATTTATCAAACATTTGACTATGTGCTTTGACCTATGATATGATATGTGAATTTGAATCTTTTAAAAGATCAAAAAACGAGGTAATTTGTTAAATTTTGAAACCATTTTTAATTACCACATTTGTTTTACAAGGGATTGGTCTTATAAGCCCCATTTTTTTCAAATTTCTTTTCTGAGGCTTAAGCCAAACTTTGCATGAAATAAAGAAAAAAAAAGGACCAGAATAACCCCAAAAATTTAAAAAGGAAGGAAAAATAACACATATTGCTAAAATTTCAGCTATTTTTATTATAAAAGTTAAAAAACTTATTTTCTCTATTAAATTACAATCATCCCTAAATATATAACTCATTATGATTTTGAATTTTAAATGAAGTAGAACAATCGCAAGGTTTACTGCAAGTTACTTTTAGCGGATTTAATAAAAAAACTTAACACAACATTTCAAACGTTTTGGTACCGTCTCCAATTGTCTTGAGGTCCTTTAAAATCTCTTAGTTCGTATTCATTCATCCAGTCAATTTTGATAGGCTTTATTATACCGCATATTGATATGTTGAAGAAATCTGCTGCATTTTGCAATACGCTGTAGCTAAATTTAAAAAGCAATTGTTATTTTTCATCTTTACGCAAAAACAAAAAACAATATATATATATATATATATATATATATATATAATATATATATATACATATATATATACATATATATACATATATATATATATATATATATATATATATATATATATATATATATATATATATACATATATATATATATATATATATATATATATATATATATATATATATATATATATATACATATATATATATATATACATATATATATATATATATATACATATATATATATATATACATATATATATATATATATATATATATATATATATATATATATATATATATATATATATATATATATATATATATATATATATATATATATATATATATATATATATATATATACATATATATATATATATATATATATATATATATATATATATATATATATATATATATATATATATATATATATATATATATATATATGTATATATATGTATATATATATGTATATATATATATATATATATATATATATAAAATACATTTCAAACGCTTATATTAGTTTTATTATTAGTTCTAGCTTATCTGATCATTCACTTACAACTAAGTTAAACATTCAAACAGATAGGATGGAGATTTTTAAATAAGTCGTTAAAAGAATTTATTTTAGATAAAAAAGTAATAAATGTTGTAAAGTAAAAAGTAATGACAGGGGTACGCTCTTCCGGGGGTATGACTGGGGTATGATTAGGATATTTTCCCCCAAATTTCTAATACTTCATTAATTTTTAAAAAAATGTTTTGCAATTATAACTTTATTTGTTGTAAATATTTTGAATTTCTTTGTATTTATATTTTAATATACTTAAATTTGATTGTGATTGTAATCAGTATTATTCAGGTCTAAATTCAACCAATTAAGAGACTGTAATTATTTCTTGGTCTGAATAAAAAAATTTTACTTTTTTATTAACTGATACAATGTTTTCAGCTAAAACGCTAAAAGAATTCCAGATATTCATAGAAATAAAATTATTGCATAAAATACCTGAATGGAGTATTTATAAAATACCTGAATGAATTATTGCATAAAATACCTGAATGGAGTATTTATAAAATACCTGAATGGAGTATTTATAGAGCCAGTATTTGGGTCATGAAAGTGACTATATCTTGCTACATTCATACGTTCATTAGTAGTCATCCCTAACCATAGTACCTAAATTAATAAAAATATATCTAATATCCTCTAAAATCATCATGATGAAAATAAAATAATAGTATTAAAATATTATATATTTAAAGATATATAATATAGATATAAAAAAGAATAAAAATATATATAAAATTTTTATTATTTTATAAAAATAAATTTTTAATACTTGATAAAGATTGCATGATAGCAGAGACAACACCCAACAACTATGAAACGCAGCCATTATAAAACCCCATGTTACCCAAGGAGCACACATAGCAGCTCTTAACGAATCTATCAAAATACCTTCTCCAAAATTTCCACAATAGTTATTGTAATCTAAATAAAATATTTTTCGTATAGTTTTGGTCATTGTAATTACTTTTTTTTTCAAAAATATTATATGCAATAAACATAAAATGCTTACATTTTGTTGTAGCCCAAATATACCAAATGTTCATGAAAAATAGAAAAAAAAGAAACCCTACAAAGTATGCATGGTTTTTCAATCCTAATTTAGAAAAAAAAAATTGACAAAATTAAATATTTTGTAAGTTTAATATTAATACAAAAAAACAGCAAAAAAACAAAAACAAACTACATCATTTAAAGATGCAATTGAGAATATGAAAGTCATAATTAAAAGATGTAAGATGTAACTGTAGTTAAGAAAGGTTTATAATAGAGATACTTAGAACAAAGTTCTTTGTATTTCTGATTTTATAATTTACTTTGTAACTTTAGCTGCCTCTGACTAAGCTGCGCAAACCGGGTTGGTTTTCAATATCGGTTAATTATCAATACCGGTTGGTTATCAATAAAATAAAAAATTAATGAAAAAAATATTTTACAATGAGGCAGTTACTAGTAAAATCCCATCAGGTGTTTATAATTATTCAGAACAATAATAAATAAAATATAATCTATTTACAAAAAAAATAAAAAATTTAAATTAAATATAAACAATGTCATTAAAAATCACTACAATGTTTAGCTAAACACCAACTTAGACATCTTTCGTATTTAAAATTAATGCGCAATGTGTGGTCATATGTTGTGCAGCACATGCACAATCATCTTCTATTATTGTGTTGTTTGCCACAGTAATAATTATTTCTTAATATAGCATTCATTGTTCCACAACCTTAAGCACCTTAAGCAACCTTAAGCACCTTAAGCAACCTTAAGCAACTTTAAGCACCTTAAGCAACCTTAAGCAACCTTAAGCAATCTTAAGCACCTTAAGCACCTAATGAGTGGATTATATAACTTTAATCTGCTTCAAATGATCTTCGAGTTTCTATCATGATGACATTTTTTGTTGGTATAGCTGCAATCATGTGTATGTTTGAAAATTTTGAAGAAGGTATTTTCATTATTGCTCTTCTTACTTGTCTAGCATATTTATGTTTTTAACAAAAAAGGTTAAAATTTGTTTCATTCAACCACATTTTTTCATCTGACAACCATTTATGATATGTTCATTAATGTTCCAAAGATAACCAGCTCTTATTTGTTTGTTTTCATTACTGTTTATTGAAGAAGGCTTCTTGGGTCTTTTCTTTAAAGAAAAAAAATCTGCCTTTGAAGTATATGGTGATTGTTGTCGTGCTTACGCTTATGTTAAACTACCTTAATATATAGATCATCCAGGTCATATTTTAAAAACCTGAAAATTTGTTTGGGTAAAATATGGTTAAAATATTAGGTAAAACTAGGGCTGTGAAGTCGGAGTTGTGACATTTTTATTGCACATGCATGTACAAAACCTTATGTTAAATAAACCTCAAAGAACGTTTCATAAATTTGTCGTAAAATTTTTTTTTAACTTATAACGCGTAATATTTTTCAAAAAATTCAAAGAATTTTTCAAAAAATTTGCTTTGGAGTTGAAGTCAGGGTTGGAGTCAGAGTTGTACTCAAAAAATTTTAACAACTGGAGTCAGAGTCGTTACATTTTTTTTTACAACTCCACACCCCTGGGTAAAACGTTTTGAATATCCGGAAAAACTAAAAGTTGAGAAAAATATCCGGAATTCCGGAAATATCTGAAAAAAGATAATTCCTGTTAATTTTTTTTTTTGATGGCAATAACAACTAGTTTCTTTGATTTGATCTTCAATCAATATTTTTGGTATAAAATTATTTCAATGAAATTTGAACTTAGGCTATGAATTCTAAATTATATGTTGTTTCTCAATTACATATTATAAATTCTAAAATAAATGTTGTTTAAAATTGTAACAATTAAATGTTGTTCTAAATTAAATGTTCTCAATTACATATTATGATTTCTTAACTACAACTTTCATATTCTCAATTACGTTTTAAAAAAGTGTATTAGTCATCACAACTGTAAAACCCCCCTCCCCAGCCAAAAGGAATTTGTATTAGATCATCATATGTAATATACATAAAAAAAATTGATGAAAAAAAAATGAAACGCACCAACACAATTATTAATCCATGGACAATGATGGTCCATCCGGGCAACACATCGATCACATAGAGGACAGTGCTTTGATCTAATTGGACGACGAACCTAGAAAATAAAACTTGAATTCTTTTATCCAAAAATAAAATTTGTATTAATCAAACAAAACTAAAGAGCAGCTAATAAAAAAACAAACAATAAGAATACAAATACTAATTGCTAAGATGTGTTTTGTCAAAATAAAATGCAAAGCAAAGAATGGATGCTATCTAAATAGAGTTCTTTAAGCTTTGAAATAAAAAAGTTGTCTAGGTAAAGTCTTGTTTTCTAAAACCTTGAACTCAAAGTCTTGTTTTCTAAAACCTTGAACTCAAAGTCTTGTTTTCTAAAACCTTGAACTAAAAACATAAAATATTTAATTGTAAAAATATTTTATTTACATAAAATATTTTTTAGAATGACATCATTTTTGTACTGAAACTCTTTAGAATTAAATGCGCTTGAAATATTATAAAGTTTGTTTTATTTTTTAATTTTTAATTTTTTTTTTAGTCAGAACTTTAAATCTTTAAAATATTTGTTTTTTTTGCATCAAAAAAAAAAATTTAAAGATATAAAATTCTGACTAAAAAAATGGAGAATGCAAATGGAGAATGCAAGCTTTGACTAAAACCACAAAGTTTTTCTTGGTATAAATTTTATTTTTATCATGAATTCAGCCCAAACATTTTTTTTTACTTTGTCTAGGGGATGATACAGCTAACACAGTTCTAACACAGTAAATCTTTACAGTGAGAGTTGTAATGGTAGAAAGCAATTTCTAATATTTCTATTTCATATATGCAGCATTAAAGTAAAAACATATTTTTGGATGAAGCTCAGGTTTCTGAGTCAGTACTGGCTTTTAAAAAAGGGCTAGGCTAGTGGCACTTTCAGGTGTGATTTTTTTATTTTATTTTTTATTTTAACATCTTCACTCCTAGAAGGCTGCAAGCAACTATTAGAGTTAAAAGTTACTAGAAGAGAAAAGATGAAATTTATAAAGCAAGATAATGATTAACAGATGACTTAAAAGATTGCAAATTATATGAATTGGAAAAACAAGATGAAGGGAGTAAATTCCAAAAAACTGATATTCGAGGAAAAAAACTAGATAAATAAGACTTTTTGGAGCACTTAGAAACAGCCACAGTAATGTGATGTGACTTAACTGAATGACAAGTAACATGAGAATAAACTTCAGTAGATGGCACAAGATATGCTAGCTCTTGTTGAGCAGCGCTCATTTTAGCATTTATAGAAAAGAGAAAGAGAAGCAACATTACGATGATGTGATATTAGTTGAAAGTTGGCTGCAAGAGCAGGTCCAACTACATTTACAATGCATTTTTGTCTGAAAGAGAAAGAACATAATATGAAGATCTGCTCCAGATATGACAACAGTATTCCATACAAGGATAGATTAGAGATTTATAGAGAAAAGAATTAAATCCGGAGTAAGAAAGTGGTGAGCACGATAAAGAGATGCAACCTTAGCAGATGTGGTTTCCAAGAAAGATCGAAAGTAAGAGTTAATCATAACATAAAGTAGTCACTGCTCATCACCTGTAACAACTTTGTCAAGCCAACGTATAGTAAACTTTAAGAATGGCAAAAAGATACAATATTTGGCAAATTCCATTTTTAACTTACATAACACTTTTTAACAACTTTATCAAATATTTGCTTAACTGCAAATTAAACTTATAGCTATTTTGTATGAAAGCTGTTAGTCTAAAAAATAAAATAAGCTAAAAAGTTTTAATTCTGGCCAAAAGAGAGTGACCTTTTTACTGAAAATGTCACTTAACTTACGTTACACAGAAAACTAGGTAAAAAATTTGCTTCAACTTTTAGGTCAGATTTCTGCGAATCAGTAAAGTGGTTTGTATTCGAAACTTTCACAAGATGTTAAGAATTCTATGCCAATTTAAAAAATATATACAATTTTATCAGAGGTGACAGGGTAAGGAAAATAAACTCATTTTTTTGATACTATATATCTAACTTTTGTTACATCACTTACGTTACCTTGTGATTATTATAGTGGATTTTTACTTCTATTATTTCGAGTTAGAGTTACATAACAAAACAATTGCAAAAGTATTGAACTCATTCATTAAAAATAATTAAAAAAGGAAATTTTAAAAAACTGATGGCACTCTTTCTAAGTGATTTTTCATAACATTTATAAAAGTTATCAAAGACTAAGTGGAACTTTAAAAAATTATTTTAGTATTACAACTTTTTAATACTTATTTGAGTCATTTAAATAAGAAAATCTTTGGTTTGTTGAAGTTTTTACTTACACTCCTTATGTTTATGCATATTGCCTTATTTTCATTTGGTTGAATTTTTAAAATGCTGCAAAATATTTACATTTAAATCTTTTGAAATATTTTTGACGAAAAACTGCTATAACAGTATAGGAGGGTGAGGGGTTCAGGTATATGTGATCGTTTGTGACGGGAGGGAAGGGGTAAAAAATTGACAAATATAGGGTGATGTGCTTTATGGATGACCCATAATTGCATTTACAAACTATTTGTTTTACTAAAACAAAAGCAAAAAAAATTCTAACTGATTTTTTTTTATATTAGGAGAAAAGGAAATAAACCTTTTTTTTTTTAATGTCTAAATACAAATATTTATATAATTCTTGTTTTTATTTATTTACGTGTATTTATGTCAAATAAAATGAGAATACATAAACAAATAAAAAAAGCAATAATATAAATAATTTTAATTAACATTAAAAAAATAAAAGACTTTTTTCTAAATTCTCCTTATATAAAAAGTTTCAGTTAGAACCTTGTCAACGAAATAATTACTTAATGACAAAATAATTACTTAATGACGTATTCATTTTGCTAACGAAAAAATGCCAGAACTTCAGTAAAAGCTTGTAGTTTTAACTTACGTTACACAAATTTAAAATAAAAATGCGCTCTAACTAAGCATCGTTATTCCAAACTTTAAAAGCAAAAACCTAACATTTAATATTCTTTCTCATATATTATTAAAAAACTTCAGTTTTTTAACTAAATTTTAGAAAAAACAAAACTTTATTATGTTTTTGTTAACTTAGGGGACAAGAAAATTGCAAAAATTCTTTTGTTACCTAAGAGTACTCACCACGCATATATGCCATGGGGTACTTCTAGTTAGCTCTTTTAATTGGCTAAGACCCACCTTTAGAAAATAACTGGACCTGAGTTCATCTTTTAATGCAGTTATTATTACCAAAAGGTTTTAAACTTTTTGATGTAACACAAAAGAACAGGGTCATTACACCATTATATATTTATATACTATTTATCATTGCATCATTATGCATATTTCAAAAAAGCTTATCTAGCGAAATGATCTATTTCACATAGCAGACAATACCTAATATGCTGTTTGGATTTTCTTATTTTTTTGAATATTTGAAACCATTAAATAAAATTTGAAATATATTAACCTATAGTACTCGCCACATGCATACAAACATAATATTTAAATATAGGAATAGTACACATGCATACAAACATAATATTTAAATATAGGAATAATTAGATAGGAAAAATTTTAAAAAAGCCTATAACTATATTTACAATAATATTAATGCTAGCAATAAATATTTTCTCTAATCAACTACATCATAAACAATATTAAAATGGTTTTACATTAAGAACATATGAAAAGAACAAGTAGATAAGAACAAGTAAATAATTTCATGATTTATGACATCGTTATATAATAAAGATATTATATTTGTAGATACACATTTAATTATTGATGGTTAGAACTACTTTAATAAAGATGTTATACTTGTACATACACATTTAATTATCGAGATGGAATTTAATTAACAATGGATACTTTATCACACATAGTAAAACTTTAAAATCAAACTTCTCTTCACTTACAAGACAAGTAGTGCAAAACTTAGAGAAATCATTCAACATATTTGATTCAGCTAGTTCAACAATCTCCTAAATAAATAACTATATATATGTACAAATATAATACACACACTTACAATAATATTTTTTACATTTATAGTATTAATAATTGTTATTATTTATGAAATAAATATTTATTATAACAATAACAACAACAAATAATTTAAGATGTTTATAAAATCTTCACAAATAAGAGCACAAAAAGTGAACAAGTAAATCTATTATAGGCAATTTAACTTAAGTCAAATTTGTTTGCTCACGAAATCCTGATATAAGTCAGGGTTGGCAAAAACCCGGCCCAGTGGGTTTTTTTGGGGTTTTTTTATTTTTTTTATTTTGTTAAAAAAATTTTTTTTTTTGTTTAATAATATTGACTAATATCATTTTTAACTTTATTCTATAACTTGATTTATTCTTATACTATTTTTACTATTTATACATTCTTATACTATTGAAATATTCTATAACTAATATCGTTTTTAACTTTAAGTTTATTTAAAATATATTTTATAAGTTTTTAAAATTTATAACAACACCTATCAATAAGTGTTTTTAATTACAGTGTAAAAAATAATTTAAAAGTGCAACAAAATAAAAAAAAATTATGATAAACCTATATGTATTGATTTATTTTAGACTTAATAATAATATTTTTTATAATTAAAAATGTCAATGGGAAGTGAGAGAAAGAAAGCTGGAGAATGGGATGAAGTGACTGAAGTTGAAAACAGTACAAAGGTTTCTTGTGATTATTGTCATGCTTTGATTAGCAACAAGATAGAATGAGTAAAGCCCCATTTAAAACATTGCCAAAAAAAGTTTAAGTTTTTACACAAGCATACAGAAGGGGACAATCTCAATTTTTCAAAATATTTAAATAAAAATTGTGATGATGTACCAAATAATGATTTATATATTAAAGCATCTGCTCTAATAGCTGGACCATCATCTCAAGTTGGAAAAAGTTCTTTGGTATCTGTAAGTTCTATAAGTTCATTAACACCTTGTAAGAAGCAGCGGTTGATGTCATCGTACACAATATCAACTAATATGGAACAGAAAGAAAATATTGATATAAAAATAGCAAAACTTTTCTTCAGTGCAAATGTATCATTTAAAACTTCTGAAAATCAAGAATTTATAGACATGATCAATTCATTGAGACCAGGATATAAACCACCTAACCGTAAAATGCTTGGAGGAGAGCTCTTAGAAAAAGTTTATGAGGAAATAAACAAAAAAATGATGGATCAACTTAACCAAGAAGAGAAAACAATAACAATTATGGAAGACGGATGGAGTAGTGTTACTAATGATCCCATTATTGGTCACAGTGCATATGATAGACTTAATTCTAAAATTTTATGCATTACTGATTGTGCATCAAATAAAAAAACAGCCAAGTATTTTACCGAACTCTTTTATAATGTCATTAAAGATCTTAAAGAAACATACAATAAAGAAGTATTTGCTGTGGTAACAGATAATGAAAATAAGATGAAAAAAATGAGAGATTCAAAGAAATGTATCCAAATCTTTTAACATATGGGTGTTCTGCACATTATTTTAACCTTTTAGAAAAAGAAGTAACACAGCCAGATGTCATCAAACATGTGGTTTAAGTGCAGAAATATTTTCGTAATACACATCAACCGCATGTAAACATTATTTTGTTTTTGTGATTAAAGTATAAAAAATATATAAAAGTTTAAAATTAACTATTCAATTTTTATTTTAAGGGATGGTTGCGTGAGAAAGGAGGGTATATGCCTCAGTTACCAAACGATACCTGATGGAACTCCCAAATTGACTGTATAGAAACATACATAAAAAACTACCAAATTTATGTAGAAATAGTAGATAATCATGATATACCTACCAAAATCAGAAAAATTATTGAAAACCAAGCAATATTTAGAGAAGCTAACAGTCTTCAAACCCAACCCAAAATATTTGGTATTGTTTTAGATCAAGTATTTAATTTTTTTATATTAAAGTTTTTTTACATTATAAGATTTTGCAGGTGTAAAGGAAAAGTAATAAAAATAAATATATTATGTTGATTAAATAAATTGGAAATTAAATTTTTTCTAGATGCAAAGTGACAGCTGTCTCCTATCTAATGTGTTGAGTTGTGGCTCTCACTTTTGAACAACCCTGAACTAAGTCATTACCACACAGCTATCAAAAAGAGATGTAATGATGCTATGACACCTATCCATTATCTTGCGACCAATCCTCGCTTTTTGGGTAAAAATAAGTTTTGCTTAAAAAAAAAATTGTTTTCACACTAATCTGCTAATCTGAATTTTTTTTTTATAGGCAAAAACCTGGCGATTGAAAATGAAGATGAGGCTGAAGAATGGCTTTACAGTCATTATCCTGATTTTGTACCTGACTTGATTTTGCTTGAATTAAAGGATTGTGATGCATTTCCTAAAAGGAAGTCGAGTGATCAAATTATATCAACAATATTGTGCAGCTATTGGTGGTCTATAATTAACCAGAGAAATGAAAAATCAATTCAAAAAAAAGGGATTTTGCAAATTTATTTCTAAACTTCAAACATGCCCTGCTAGCTCAGGATCAATAGAAAGAATATTTTCTTCATTTGGTTTTATTTGGTCAAAAGTTAGAATTAAATTAGGATATGAAAAGGCTTAAAAGCTTGTGCAAATATATAGACAGTATCAAAAATAGTTTAAAGTTTATGTTTTTACATTAGAGTTTATGTTTTTACAATATAAAGTAAATATTACATTAAATTAAAGTTGTATTTGCAAGAAGTATACCAAAAATGTAATTAGTCTTGTCAATGTGTATTTATTCTAAAAAATCTTATTGAATGAATCTAACTTGTTTCGTTTCCAAAATAAAATTGTGTTAAATAAAAATAATGTTGTGTTTAAATTGAAAATTTCCCTTTATAGCTAGCTCTATAATATGTTTATGTTTTCACAAATGTTAGTTAATAATAATATATATTAATAATATAATAGTTCATAAGTTTTTAGATATATTTCAAAAAAACCCAGATTGCCTGGGTTTTATTGGGTTTTTTTAGGCAGGTTTTATTGGGTTTAATTGGGCGGGTTTTTCAAAGCCAACCCTGATCTAAATACACAGTACTTAGATCAGTAAGTGTATATATATACACTCGGGTGTACCAGAAACATACTTTTTTTTTTCTACAGGATACCTCTAAAGTCTCCTGAAACTAAAAATAAACGGAAAAAAACAAACAAAAAAACAATTGTTAAAAAGTGATATTGTAAAATTTGAAAAAACTCTTCTTTTTTTTTTGAAAAAAATATCCTTTACGCCAATATTTAATTGATTTCTAAGAAAACTTTTTCCTATTTTATATATTTGAACATTTTAATAAACCTATTAATAACTCCTAAATTGTATAATACTATTATTAGTGCGATATATGCTTATTTTTTAAGCAAATGAAATTTATGACAGGCTTGGGTATGAAAAAATTCAATAAATGCTTAAGCTTAAAAAATTGTATGTGTTTTTTGTGAGTCTTGCAAACAAGAAAAAATTTTTTTTTTTCTGTTTTTACAACATACAGATTTTTTTTTTCAGTGCAATACCTTAACTAAATAGTTTTCTTGCACAAAATAAGTAAAATAAATAAGTTGCTTCAAGAAATCTGGTATTAATAGATTTGGTCTCAAAAATATGTGTTATTTAGAGTAAAACTAAACACAATATACATATCATATTTTTTAACAAAATCTGAACTTATGCTAATAAAAATAACATATAACATGCCTATCGGCTTTAATCAATTAAAAAAAAAGTTGTCTGTGGTCTAATAAAAAAAACAATTTAATAATGTGTTGTTTTTACATATTTGTGAGATATGTACTACATACATATTTTTCATTATACATGCATTCTACATATAGCTAAAAAATACAATAAGATTTAGTAAATAATACAATTATTCAATGAATGATTGAATGAATAAATGAATTAATGTTTGTTAAATAATTTAATAATTTATAGTATTTTCTAACATGGGTTATCTTCAAAAAGAAAGACACAAATATAGAGGAAAAAAGGAAGATACAGATTAATCCCAGAAGGCTCTTTTTTTTTCTCAAGTATCTTTAACCAGCTGCCCATGAACCAGCTCTCCAACATTGAAAATATGCTCAGATATACACAAATTATAAAATCACTCAAATCTTTAAAGTTTAAATCTACAAAGTTTTTGTTGTAGTTAAGGCACTAACTGAAAAGTCTGACTAATGTGATTTCTCAAAGAAACATGTATCTACCCTCAGATAACACGATATTGTGCTTGACTCATTTTTGTCTTATAATGTCATAAGGTGTTCAAACGGAGAAGCACATCTGAATTGACCCATTCAGATGTGCTTCTCCTTTTGTAATAAATGTTTTAGCAATAAGAACTTCTTATTGTTAAAACTGCTGTTAATTAAAAAATAATACAATTTTTAATAGTAATATAACAAATAATATATAATAGTAATATATTAAATTAATGAAAAAATTTTAATAGTGTTAAGACAAAAAAAAAAACAATCAAATACCAACATAAATAACAATCAATATCTAGGTATCTAGTATCTAGGTAATATAATATCTAGGTAATTAGTAATCTAGTATCTAGGTAACATAATATCTAGGTAATTAGTAATCTAGTATCTAGGTAACATAATATCTAGGTAATTAGTAAGTATGAGTAGGCCATCAGGTTTGATTGGAATGAGTTACAGGTTTGATCATCCTTGAACAACATTGTCATGTAGGCAATGGACAACCACAAAGACATTTAACAGGGTGGACTATAAAACGCTCTGTGAACTAGATGTCTTCTATTTAAGAAATAAACCTAGATTTCATTTTCATCAACCTGGAGTATATTATGAAGCCATATACAGTTAAATATTATCATAAATATTTGATTTAAGGGAAAAATACATTTATACTTCTCTTATATACTTAATAAGTATTCCCTTTTTTCACTGCTGATGCTCTATACCTGCTGACTGATATAAGGATAACTGAGATGGTAGCCAAAGTATAAAGGAAAAGAAGATGGTAAAGATGGCATTCTTTATTTCTGTATGCTATGGGTCCTGGTTTTTAAATCTCTATTTGATGTACAAGTCAACTTTAAAGGACTTGCTGGTACTAACCAACAATGTGAAGTTGGTCAATTGTGATGTTCCTTATCAGTTTTATATCTGTAAACCAAAGTTAACAGTTATTAGCAGGTCGACAATGCCAACTGAACTTGTAGATTCTGAGACAGGATCTTGTTTAAGGTAGCTAAGACTTCTTTTGAAGAGCTGGAAAAGTGGATCAAGGGCAATATCCGTCAAATATTTGATATATTTGAAAGGTTTATGAAGCTGATTGATACTTTCAATAACTGTGCTGAAAAGAATATCTGACTGATCAAGGACTTTGCTAGACGCTACAGATCAGACAACGTGAAGCAGAACCTCATGTGGGTCACCATAAAGAATTTTTAAAAGGACTTTAAAAAAAAAGCAGCAGCAAAAATGTTTAATTTTTTAAACTGGAAGTATATATTAGTAAAAGAATTCCTAATAAACATAATTTTTTGCCTTAAAATGCATTGAAAAAAATTTTTTTTTAAAGGTTTAAAGGTCATTTTATACATATAAAAAACATGTCATTGGTATTTTAAGTCTATTTGGATCTAGGGAAAAACTTAAGAGGTTTTTTCTTTTTCAAATATACCAGGCTTGGTCAGGAAGCGGGAGCGATCGCTCTCGAATACTGACCACGGAAATTATATTTAGTTGCGTAAAACTGGCCAGGTTTTTTAGTCGTTTTGAGAACATTTAAGTTTATGTACGAAACAAAGAACTTTTGTTTTACAGACATACATGGAAACATAAAAAACTTGAATGTTCTCAAATCATCTTTGTGCGAAAGAATAAAAAGAATATTTGCGAACACTAAAAACCCGCCAAATTAACAAACAAACTAATTCTATTGGTTCAAAAAAAACGCTGATTAAGCGAAATAAAGTTTTAGTGCATTCTGTTAAAATGTTTTAGAAATTGTATTATTCACGATTTGTTACGTTTTGAGATTTCTAGCATTGTTTTAAGAATATATATTATTTGTTTACGAAAATAAATGTTTTAAATATATATTAATTAAATTGTCAAAATTTTAAAAGTTAATTATAAATCATAGATTTTATTTGTATATTATTATTTTTTATCTTACTAAGAAGAATCGCTTCAAATATGTTAAACTTTTCAAACTACGCGAAACATAAAATAGGTATTAAAAAAATTAACTTTTTTATTTATAAAATAATCTAGCTTAAGTAAAACTAAAACTTGCAAACTTAGTTAAATAAAGAATATTTGTTTCCCTTTTAAACAATCGTAAGTTGTTACAAAAAACATCGCTTAATTTTATAAAAAAAATTATAAAAAAGCGATGTTTCGAAAATATTTGTTTTAAATGTAATTTATTTAGCTTAAAGTTTTTTTGCGTTTAAAGATATTTTATTTGCCTACTTTTTTTTTTTTTGTAATTGTCTCTCATCGGTCCAATTATTCTTTGTCGTTTTTTTTTTTTTTTGCTTTTTAAAATGTTCTCCAAACGACTGAAAAATCTGGCCAGCTTTTCGCAACTAAATATTATTTACGTGGTCAGCAATCAAGAGCGATCGCTCCCGCTTCCCGACCAAGCCTGATATATTCATATATATAATATATATATATATATATATATATATATATATATATGTGCGTGTGTGTGTATGTGCGTGTGTGCGTCCGTGCGTGTGTGTGTGTGTGCTCTAAAATGACATGTGGGACACAACTGAACATTGCTAAAAATCAAAAAAAATATCTCTGACCTTTTTTTGTTGTGATGGTGATGTCTTAATGTAACCAGGATCAAACAACCAACATTTATAAAAACAGTAAGTCAAGCCTAATGAATTTAACCAAAATGCAATGTGGACATTAATAATGTTGACCACTAAGAATTGAATTAAGGAGATGTTTTAAAAATTTTTTTGTATTATTTAGTAATACATTCTTATCAAGTTACTTAATATATTAAAAAAAAATCAATACACCAACCTTCTTTTAAAACACATTTGTTTTTAAAGTCATCCTTCTTTCAAAAAAATTTAAAATAAAAATAGAAATACTAAAGTTTTTAAAAAAAGTTTATACTAAAAGTAAGAATTTTTTTTTCTAAAACTACATTTATAACTTTTTTTAAATTTTTCTTTAACAAATTGTCAAATTTTATTATTATTATTTTTAATTATTTTTATTTCAATATATTTTAACAAAATTTATTATGTGTAAATAGAAAAAAAATCACATTATGGAAATTGGTCCAAACCAATTAAGTTTAGAACCATGGACAATAAACATATAAAAAAAGGAGTTAGACATATTTATCGTATATAGAGTTACTCGGTGTAGTTAAGGCACTTTTAAAATATTATAAAGTCTGTATGATATTTTGTTGACTACGACATATTTCCATTAAATGGTCTGGTCTGTGAATTATGAAAAGACGAAAAAAATTAAAATAATAATTTTTGCCATATCATAAAATAAAAATGTTTGTAGCAAAAAAACCCAGACTGTGGAATATATATATATATATTTTTAAATCATCTTAAAATCACAATCACTCGTCCAAATTTAAATAAGATTTTATATTAATACGTTTTTTAGGTGAAATGAACATTATAGTTTAACAATATGATCTGTTTTGATCGTTTAATGGCAATTTTTTATAATTATAAGCTCTTTCTTGGTCAGAATTCCAGTATTTTTTGTGAAAATTGATAGAAATATTGTGTTTTGACAACTATATATAGTTAATATAAGTCAGAACCGATTAGAACTAGAATCAGTAGTAAATTAAGAAACTTTTTTAAAAGATATTAACTAAATTCATATTAATGCCGATGAGCAGAATTGATCTAAAGACTCCAAAATAGTGTTCTTTAGATACATTATTACGGGTAGTAAAAAGGTTTTGAAAATTATATATAAAAAAGAAAAGTTTTGTTAAATATTATAAAAACCTTAGTAAAAAAAATTATAACATATAAAGATTTTGTTTGGGCATAATATGCTGACAAAACTATGCAAATTCCAAATAAAAGTATTCAAATATTTTGTAAATCGCCTTAACTACACCGAGAAGGAGGTTGTCATACTATTTGATTTTTTATTAAAATACTGTTTTTTACAAAAACTTGGTATATGGAAAACATGTGTACAAATATTTTATAAAATAACTTAAAACTATGTTTGAAGAAAAAAAATTTCATAGTTTTTTACCCTAACTACAGATAATACGTTGTGCCCAAGCATATTTTTTATGCAAACATTTGTTGACCACTTTCTTTGTGATTTGAAAACAATAAAGTTGCTAATTTATCAAAATTGACAAACCAATCAAACCAATCAAAGTTATCAAACCAATCAAACCAATCAAAATTATCAAACCAATCAAACCAATCAAAATAACTTTTACATAATGTCTTTCAATAAAACATCATTTTACAAAAAAAATTTGCAAATTTTAAAATTTACTATTGAATCGTGGCAATATCATCAAGAACAAGAAAAAAGACTCTGAAGCTTTCTGAATATATAGATTCTGGAAAAGATATTCTTGTATCAGAGTTACCAACGCTAAGAGATCTTAGATATGGTCTGTTTTTACAAGAAATATTAAAAAAAAATTATCCAATAAAATACTTGGTAAATATTTATTCAAAGTTGATTGATAATGGATCCACGTCAATACTTTATTTATGTATCTATAACAAATACAGAACATTAAAGGATAAAGATAGATTTGTGGCTAAATTTGACAAATTGTTTGATATACTGATTGTTGATTTCTAAATTATCAAGAGAACGACTGTTTGTCAGACACAACAGGTAGCCAATAGCAACAGGTAATCGGATCTCACTTCTGTAACAAATTGGGGCTCGCAGTGGCTTGTGAATTTTAACTTGAACAAAACTCAGTTATTTACTGCAAACAATTATAGCAATACTATTGACATTCCTATAATAATGAATAGCAACCCTCTCACTTAGTCCTCTTCTTTAAGTCTTCAAATCTTCTGTCAACCGTTCCTTGTTCTTTAACACTATTCTTTGTTTTCTAGTAACTATCAACCTAATAATAGTTGCTCGCAGTTTGTTGGGAAAAAAACTTAAAAAAATGATTTTTTTTTTAAATTTAACTCATTTCCAATAAATGAAATTTTAACAGATTACACAAGATACAATGTCAGCAATAGTTCCAAAACTTTTTGTATCAAATTATTTTAGTGAAAATTTCATTGAAGTGTGTAAAGACAAATAACATTTTTGATAATACTGATTAAAGTATATTTTGAAAACAAACAATTTTTTACTTAAATAAGGCTAAAATTGCAATAGTCTAAAATAAAAAAAACTTTACAAAAACCAAGAAATCTATAAAATAAATAAAATAAATATTTTCAAAGATACAAGGCCAGAAAAATATAAATAGGGTGGTAAACATATACAGCTTTGTTCCAAAGTATAATCCCACTGCCAAAGGATTCCTTTTGTGATCATGAAGAGTCCTAAAGATTCATAAAAACAATAAAAATAATGTAAACATTAATTGAACATAAATACCAAAAAAACAAACATATAACATACCTTAAAGATATATTAATTAAACCAGTGAGAGCAGTAATCGCGAAAATTGTGTAGACCCAATAAGGAGAATATTCAAGTATAAGACCAATAATAAACAATGGGAGTGAAGACAAAAGAAACATTGCTTTATTTTTTGAATCCTAAAAATAACTATTTTATAGTATATCAGAGATGAACAATAAAATAAATAAAAAATTACATTTAAATGTTGCAAAAACTTAAAATAAAAAAGTTGTATGAATTGATTAAACTTTATTTAAAATTAATTATTCTTTTTATTAAAAAATAAAAAAAGTTATTTTATGTTACAAAGCACTGAGCTGTGCATTAGCTATATAATAATTTATTTATATAAAATCTAGTTAATACAGTAGGTTTTTTTTAAATTGAAAAACAAAGTTAGAAATAATTTAGTTTGATAAATAAAAATTAGCCAAAATAATAATAATAATAGACCTTATTTTTAGATAACCATGATCTTTAGATAAAATATTTGGGTTAAAGAAATCAACATTACTTAAATAATAGTTTACACTTATCAACAAAGTTTTGGAGCACGGGGATGATTACAATAATATGATCACTTCCTGCAGATAAAATGGTGGATCTAGAAAAAAAGAAACTGTCAGATTTCAATTTACCAATGAAAAAGCATGTAACAGCAAACGTTACTGACAGAGCATCTGTAATGAAATAAATGACAGCTAAGAGGTATTGGACATCAACTGTAGTAAGCCCTTGTACTTCATTTAGCATGTTCGGTTCTTTACAAAAAACCAAACTCTTCAGAGGGAAAATGTATTGAAGGTGATTCACAGTTGTAAGATTCCGATGACAATTTAAGTGATTGTGATAAGTATGATAATGTAATTACATTTGATAAATTTGGGCATAGTGATATTTATCACATTTCAATAGGTGTTACATTCAATGATGATTCACAAATCAGTATAATTTTTAAATGATTCAGAAGGTTTGAAAAGTTGTTTAAATGTTGCACAAACCACCACTTAAAATTAAAATCTTACAAATGTTTGTTTCATAATGACCTTAATCTGATATTGAATTCAAAAACAAGTTGGGATAGATTTCTTTGCAATGCTAGAAAGATTCTTTGAAGGAAAAAGATGTGTTAAAAGCAATGATTGATTTAAAAGAAACAATATTTCTATTATTAGCTATTTTAACAAAATTGCTAAAAATATTACATATAGTTTTAATAGAAGAACTTTTAATTAATTTGTTGCTAGTGAAACGTGTATTAATTTTGTGAATTTAAAAAACAAAAACTTCTTAGCGAATTTCATTGTTAGTCGTTCTTAGCTTTTAGTTAATTCACTCCACTAAAGTACCAATTTTTATTTTATATTGAAAACATTTTATTAAATATTGTAAAAAGCTTTTTAATCTAAGTTCATGTAATCTAAAATATGGATTGTATATTATGCTGAAGTAAAATACTCTTACTGGATTAGTAATGATATTTCTAACAAAACTAGACTTCCCAACACCACGATGATGCTGTTCATCCTTTAACTTGTAATTTATCCATGTATTTCCACGCTCCATTGCCAATGTTAATGGTGTTTGACCTTGCAAATTTTTGCAATCAATATTTGCACCTGCTTGTAGCAAAGGAACAATAACATTTGTATTGCTTGATAATATAGCCCAATGCAAAGCTAAAGAAAACAACTCAAGTTATTTGCAATACTTGCGCTTAATAAAATACAGTACAATCTTTCTCATTCGAATTTTACGAGGAAAAATAAAAGTTTGAATTAGAAAGATTTTTGAATTATAGAATGTTGACTTTTTTAAATATTCTAGTTAAAGTAACAAATCGAAATAAAACATACAAACAAATAGCAGTTCTTAGGCTGAAATACAAAATATATATTTGTATTTTAAACTTTTACAATTTCAAAAAGTCCATATTTGTAGATTTTCTTTTATGAACTTGTTAAGAATGATTCAACATTTTTTTTTAATGAATAGCCCAAATCAATTACACAATTTATGTCTTTTATCTTTTATCTAATAGAGCCTTTGTTGAATCATCTCTAAAGCTAGAACAAAGTAATTTTCGAGTATAGAAACATACATTGCTTTGTTCAAACATGGTTTTGAAGCAATGTCAGAAACAAAAATCAGAAGAAAAAAAATGTAGTAACAAACATCACCTTTTTAAATTTCAATTTTCAAGACAAACGATGATTTAAATTGTGCTTTTATAAAACCCTATTTATTTGGTATTTCCCAATTTATATGCCATATTTGAAAAGTATTTTATATTAAAAACCTGTCTCTTGACATTCAAAGTTAAAAACTAACCAAAGAGCCATATACAAGTTTTGCAATAAACAAAATTCTATCTTTTTTCACCCATAATTATTGTAATTTTGTCACTTTGAAAACTTTAAGTAGATAAAATGAGCAATTCAAATTTTACAAAATAAATTTGATATAAATTTATTCATAGACACATAATTATTTGGTTGAGATAATTTTTTTATAAAATATATTTTTTATACCTTGATAAAGACTAGTGATTGTTAAAAACAAGTTTTGCTAAAAAAATCTAAAAATCAAATTTAAAATTTCATTTTACTTGTGTTACAAATATTTTTAGACCTATAGAATAAAAGTATACAAACAATTATGATTTGCTAATTGTGGAAGAAAAAAAGCTTAGATATCTTTAAAAAAAAAATTCTACAATAACATCATATACTGAAACTCTTACAAACTAAACAAATGAAATAAATTATTAAGTCTGTAGATTGCAGAGTATATTAAAAAGACTCTAAGATTTAAAATAAAATGGAGAAGGCGAAACCACAAATTAGTTTTTGATATATTTTTTTTTAATTATTATTCACCTCCCCAAGGCCCGAGGGAGCCACTACAGTCGAGGAAGCTACTTATTTTTTTTTAAATTTTTTTTTTTTTTTTTGTTTTAAATCGTGGTACAACCAACTCTCAACTCTTTAACTCTGTAACACGAACCTTGACAAACAAGGCCGCTGCGCGGAGAAATTATATTGAACGCGGTACTTCCAGGGACATGGTGGGAGTCGAACTCCAAACCTCTCGCTTACAAAGCAAGCGCTCTTACCACTACACCACTACCGCATATATATTTATTATTTGGTTTCAAAAAAATTTGTATGCAAATATATCATAAATATATAATTTGCAGATAATAATTAAAAGGTTTTACTTATAAGTGATTGAGGTCACAGGGTATAAGAAATAAGAAATGTATAATATCTAATATCTAGTTGATAGAGAGATTAGTTCAAATGGAAATTTGTTTATTATTATTTTTTAGTTATTAAAACAAAAACCATAAGAAAGCACAGCTTTATGGAGCCAGTAAGTCTAATGATAGCCAAATTATAAAGAGATATGAACTTACTGGATCCACAAAGATTCAATAACAATCAAAAAGACCACACAAAACAACTTCACAAAAAAAACAAGACATACAAAACAACATATCTCTAGGATAAAAAGCTTGTGATACTAAGTAATGAAAATTTTTTATTTAAATAAACAAATGAAACGTTTTTATGGATTGAATTGTAGTATTTCTACTATAAAACTTGTGTTTACACCAGGCAAAAAAAGGTCCAGTCAAAAAACAATTTATTTTCTTGAAAAACTAAAATGCTAAAGAAAAATTAGTACCACATCATCTAAAATGGAGTAGTTAACATTGATCAAAGATTCTTTTTAGTGATAAAAAAAGTTTAAGCAGTTCAGATCAGATAGAATCAAATTTCTTTGATGTCCAGTAGGTACAAAATATAAAATCACAACTGCTTACCATAAAACATATAAGAGGTAATTAATAGTTTTGTGATTTTTTAGTTAGAGCAGTATTTTTCCGCTTCATAGAATGGAACTATTAATAGAAAACTATGCAAAAATATGAGCAAAAGTTTGTGAGAGGAGATTTTAAAAACTATTTTACAAAAAGTTAAAAAGTCATAACCCTAATATATATATATATATATATATATATATATATATATATATATATATATATATATATATATATATATATATATATATATATATATATATATATATATATATATATATATATATATATATATATATATATATATATATATATATATATATATGTATATATATATATATATATATATATATATATATATATATATATATATATATATATATATATATATATTAGGGTTATGACTTTTTAACTTTTTGTAAAATAGTTTTTAAAATCTCCTCTCACAAACTTTTGTTTTTAATATATATATATATATATATATATATATATATATATATATATATATATATATATATATATATATATATATATATATATATATATATATATATATATATATATATATATATATATATATATATTAAAAACAATTATTATTGCAAAAAATACATTAAAAAAAAGTATTATTTAATACTAAGGTAATTCATACAATACTCAGATAACTAAATCTTGGCTTCAATTGCTCACAACTAACCACTAATTAATTTGCAATAACACAAGTAACCACTAATTAAGTTGCAAGTTAATAAAAAACTTAATACAAAAACTAAAAAAAACTTAATAGTTAAAAGTTAATAAAAAGGGAGGTTAAAAATAAAAAAACATGAAGATAAGAGAGAGAATTTCAAAACAGTTTCGAATTTGACAAATACTTAACTAAACTGTTAATGTTGTTATTTCATATTATATCAAGCAACTTACTCTTCGACAATACTTGATCATCTTGTTCTACTGCTGAATAACAGAAAGGTTTTATTGTGCATTAGATGGAAGCTGTGATGCAAGAATTATCAATCTGGACATACTAAAGGCTTTTGAAAGTCTGACATGCCTTATTCATAGGCTCTCTTGATATGGTGTATATGGGGAAGATTTCAAAATCATTTCTTTCTAACCACTATGTTAAAGTTGTCATTGATGAAAAACATAAGAATCTATTTTTAGTTCTTTCTTGTTTCTATATTAAAAATCCTCTTGATAATTTAGCTTTTAAGATAGCTTCATTTGCTGATGACAAACTCCTGACTTTATATAAAGTCATCATTTTTTGATCTCTACACAGGTAGCCAACCATGGCTGAACCTTGAATGCATTCTTTCTTGTTGTGACAGGTTTTAATAAAATAAGCGCTCTCTCCTTTTTTCGTCTAAACATCATCGTTACAAAAACACTTTGAGGATTTAAACATAATATTATCATTAATTAATTTTGATTTTTCAATTATTGGTATAACTGAAACAAGGTTAAAAAAAGGAACATTCTCAATTCATCCGATTCTCATTGATAATTACAACATTGAGCAGACACCATTGAAATCCTCTTGTGGCAGTACATTATTATATTTATCAAAAAAACTAATAAACAAACGAAGAGATAATTTAATGATTTATACACCTAATTGTTTAGAATCCACATTTGTTGGAGGTATTTTTTCTAAAAAGTCTAATATTATTGTTGGTTGCATTTATAGACATCCTTGCATGAATATTAATATTTTTAATAATATCATGTCTGTCTTCAAAAAATATCTGTTGAAAATAAATCTGTTTTTTTACTTAGTGATTATAATATTGATCTGATGCAATCAAATAATGACATTGCGACATCTGATTTTTTTAACTTATTTTCTTTTTATAATATTTGCCCTTTTATTACTTTGCCGACTAGAATTACTGATCACTCTGCTACAATTATTGATAATATTTTCTCTAGTTTAATAGCTAATGAAATTGTTTCAGGAAATTTGACAACTTCTGTTTTTGATCACTTACCTCAATTTTGTATTTGTTCCAATTTTAATAAATTATTTATATCATGCAGACACAACTTATATAGCAGGAGTTTTAAAAAATTTAATAAAGAAAACTTTAAATCTGATTTATCAAAAATTGACTGGGACAATATTACAAAGTCCAATGATTCTAACAAATGTTTCCAAACGTTTATTACTGAAACAACATTTTTTTAAAAAGGGGCGTAACGATTTTAGATCGTTACGCCCCACTTAAAAAAATAAGTATAAAAAACTTTAAACATCGATTCAAACCATGGATTACAAAAGAAATTATAAAATCTATTCAAGTGCGCAATCTTTTCCAAAAAAATATTAAGATCTAAAGATCTTATTAATAAAAAAAAATTTGAAAGTATTTTTAAAATATATAAATATATAATAGTTACATTAATTCAACTTGTTAAAATAAACCATTTTTAAAAATTTTTCTCAGAAAATGCAAAAAAATCTTCGCGAACTTTGGAAAGGTATTAACACTCTAATTAATGTAAAAAATTTGAATAAATTATCTCCCGACTGTTTGCAAGAAAATTATACATATATAACTGACCCGACTTTTATCTCTGAATCATTTAACACTTTTTTTACAAATATTGCTCATAAACTCAAATCCAATATTCATTCATCTTACATTAACTATCAAAAATTTCTTAAACATCCAAAATACATTGTCAATTATCTCCAACAAATATTTCTCAAATTTCATCTCTTATATCTAAATTGAATCCAAATATATCATTAGGTCCAAACAGCATTCCTACAAATATTCTTATAGATTTTAAGTATGATTTTTCAAATATTCTTTCTAAACTATTTAATACCTTATTTATAAATGGAAAATTTCCTGATATTTTGAAATTATCTTGCGTTATTCTAATATTTAAAAATGGCTCTAAACTTTCAAGCACTAACTACAGACCTATTTCTCTTTTATCTAACATTAGTAAGCATTATTTCTCTTTTATCTAACATTAGTACACTCTAGAATACATAAGTTTCTTGAGAAACTTATGTATTCTAGAGTGTACTCTTTTCTAAACTCATTTAATTGTTTGAATGATTTTCAATTTGGTTTTCGATCAACACATTCTACTTGCCATGCATTAATAAGTATAATAGAAAAAATCAGGAAAGCTCTTGATACTGGTCATTTCGTTTGTGTTTTTATTGATTTACAAAAACCTTTCGATACCGTTGACCATAGTATTTTGATTTCTAAATTAAAACATGGAATTCGTGGTATTGTAAATGACTGGTTTCGATCTTATCTTTCAGATCAAAAACAATTTGTAAGTATTAATGGTTTCAATTCTAGTTATAAATCAGTTTTGTGTGATGTTCCTCAAGGTTCTGTTCTAGGTCCTCTTTTGTTTTTAATCTACGTTAACGACTTAATCAACTCTGTTCACTTTTCTTCAGTCCATCTGTTTGCTGATAATACAAATCTCTTGCACATCAACAAATCGTATCATTCTTTATGTAAAAATGTTAATTCGGATCTAAAAGATATAGTTCACTGGTTAAATGCAAACCTAATATGTCTTAACACTGAAAAAACTGAACTAATTTTTTTTTTTATCTCCAAGAAAAACAATTTCTTTAAAAATGTTGAAATCAAAACCAAAATTAATAAACAGCTATATCTATCAAGATTAAATATATTGGTGTATTAAGTGATTGCAATCTTTCATAGAACTTTCATATTGATGAACTAAGCAAGAATCTCAAGCTAACGGTATGCTTTTAATAATTCGTCATTATGTCAATAAAGTTACACTTAAGAGTATTTACTATACATTATTCTCATCTCATCTTAGCTATTGTTGTCAAATTTGGGGTCAAGTCGGAAACTATCGCATTAACAAGTTGCTATCGTCTCAGCATCAATCCATCAGATTAATAAACTTCCAACCAATTAAATCAGATACATCGAAGTTCATTCCAACATTTCCAGGGCTAGTAAAGTATGCTAATCTTCTTTTTGTTTTTGACTCCTTAAATAAAAACATACCATCTATCACAAACTTGTTCACAGAAAGTAGACTATTACACTCCTATTCGACTAGAAATATACACAATGGAAAACTAAATGCACCATCTTTTAAAACCCAGAAGTATGGTAAACATTCAATTGTTTATCAGTGCGTTCTGTGAATGGAACAGGAGCCTTGCATGCATTTTGAATGAATTCAAAAAAATATATCCTAAAGTACCTTTACTCCATTTTAAACAATATCAATTTAAAAAAATTCTAAAAAACTTTTTATTCTAACTTTTTGGCATTATTATCCTTATGATTTAAATATTATTTTAATTTTCTTTTTGTAATTACTACAATTATCATCAGCACTTTTTTTTTATTTTTTTTTTTATTTTCTTTATTAGTAAAACCTGCAAATTGATTTCTACATGTTTGTTTTGATGTATATTTTATGTGCTTTGGTTTGTGTGTTTATGGTCCATGTGTTTCAGTGTGTGTCTTTGCTTATTATTACTTATATTATATTAAAATTAGTGTCACTCCTTTGATCAGATTTCTGTATAAGCGACACCATCCTAATAAATAATTAACTTATTATTATATTAATATTAGCTATTATTACTATTTTTTTATTTTAATTATTGTAAACATACTTATTATTACTATTACTATAATTTGTATAATTATTATTATTATCTTATATTATTATTATATATTTTTGCTATTATTACTATTATCATTATTATCATTATTATCAAAACTATTGTAAAATGATTTACGGAAATTAAATAGCTTGTTGTTGTTGTTGTTGTTGGGACTCTACTACCTTGAAGTTGCAAAATCCACTATAGTCAAGGAAAATACTTTTTTTTTTTCTTTCTTAAATGTTATGAAAGCCCCTTTCAACTCTTTAAACTAAGCGAACTTTATTTCAACCAATATTTATTTAACTTATTTACTCTATTATGATACCTGTATTCTTACAAATATTCATTGGTATATATCGTTCATATTGGTATATATCAATCATCGAAATAAAGATTTCATTGGTAAACTAAATCAGATACCTGTATTATTATGTTTAGAATCTGCAAAGTTAACAGAAGCACCAAAATTCAAAATTAGCCGAGTTGGATCTACACTATAATTTAGAAATTAAATTTTAGTTTTTATTCAAAATGATAAAAACCAACCAACAAATTACAAAGATAATTTACACTAAACACAAAAGTTTAAAACCTGAAACTGCGGTATGCAGACCACATTAGTGGGGTCATTCCATTTTTGTCAAGTAAATCAACATCCTAAAGATTATAAAAGTTAAAACTAGTATGGAAATGCAGTGTCTTATAAAAGTGAGATTTATTGAATTCAATTCAGATGCAATCATTAGTTTGTTGAGTGTAATTGCATAACATAAAATAATAAGATACTAACTTATATAGTTTACATTTTTAGTTGTTTTCTTTTTAATCATTTCTACGTAAAAATTACAAACAATTATATGTTGCAAATTACTTACAAGACCTTTGGCAATAAGATATGCAATTAAAAACAATTATATGTTATAAAGCTAATTACTTACAACACCCTTTGCAATGAGATATGCAACAATAGACGAATGTGCAAGTTGTGCTGCGACATGTAAACAGCTACAACCTATGTAAAAAACACAGTCTTTATTTTATGACAAATGATTAAAAATAATAATACAAAAGTAATGCAAATACCTTCAGAATCTTCTATCAATGGATCTGCTCCATTATTTATCAATAGAATTGTCATATCAAGTAAGCCTTGCCTTAATTTAAAAATCAAAAGACAACTTTTTTGTAATGTCAGTATTAAAATAGATAAAGAACCTACACAAACACAAAGGTCTCATTTTTTACAAATAATAGTCTTTATTTTATAATTTTTAATTTTTTTTTTTACCATCTACAATTAATTTTTTTTTAAATATACAAATGCACTAAAGTCGAAGAATATTTAAGTTAAAGTTACTAAGAGTAAATGAAAAAATAGATAATACAATACATTCAAAGAGTATAATAGAAATTAATATAAAACTTTAAAAAATGCAAGAAATGAAGCACAGAAAAAGCACAGATTTTTACAAGAAAAAAACAGGCAAATAGCTTTGAGCAAGTAAGAACAATAACTATAGGTAAATGAAAGTCACACAAAAAGAAAATGCAGAACAAAAGTTTCAATAAAATATTTTTTAATATATTAGAGTTCATATTTATTAATTATTTTATTGAAAATAGTCATATTAACATTGATTAATTTTTATTATCATATCAAATAAATAATAAAAATTAAAAAAATAATTGAAATAGAAAATAGTAAAAAACTTTGAACAAAAACACTTTATTAATAAATTTAAATTAGAAATTAAATTTATTATTTTTCTTATTATTTTTCTTTATTAAATTTAAATTTTAATTAAATTATTTATTATTTTTATATAAATTTATTATTTTTCTTTATTAAATTTGTATCAAAAGTTGAAATCTTTTGTTTTTCTTCATTCCATTCAAAAATTTTATAAACTTTGTTGCATCTCTATCCTCTACATCTATCTATATCTGAAATACATTTGAGAGAAATCACAAATTTTTACCCATTGAAAGAGAAACATCAATGCATAATTGTTTTTTTTTTTGAATTATTTAAAAAATTTGTGATTTTTAATTCTATATTTTTTTAACATTTTATTTTCATTTTTAAATTTAAAAATATTTAGATTTTATTAGAACTTTATAGCTTTAAAGTTCAAAAGTTACTAAAATTAAAGTTACTATTAAACATTTAATGTAGTTTAAGCTAATTTTAAGATTTTAACACACAGGCATATATTTTTAAAATGTATATACATATATATACCGGATTGCCCAGTGAAGTGCTGTTGCATTTAAATTGCCACCAAGCTTATCAATTTGTGCTCCTTTAGACAAGTAATATCTTGAAAATATATAAAAAATGTAAATTAAACACTTAAAAAAAAAAAAAAAAAGATTTGATCTCAAACAAATTGTTTTTGAAAAAAAATTCAAGAAATATTTTTAATAATAAAAAAAAACTTTAAAAAAGTATACATACTGAACTATTTCTAATCGGTTGTTTATAGCAGCCCAATGAAGCATATAAACATTTTCTGAATCTGGTTGGTTAATATCTACTCCTTCAATTTCTACTAACTCTCTAACGCGGCTGAAGTTACCAAATTGTGAAGCCTAAATATGTTAAATATTATATAATTTTATAAATAGCAAAAAAACTAAAAATAAAAACAGGTTTTCAGTAAAAACTAATTTACCTTCTTGATGTCAAATTTATCATAATCTGGAACTTGATACAAAGATGAGATATTATGACCACCATGGTTATGTGGAACAAATGTATTTGTTGGATACAGCTTGTGTTCTTTATTTGGATTTACAATATTTAAGTACGTTTCTTCTGTAGCTTCTCTGTGATTGTGGTTACTCTACATGTATGTTGATATATATATATATATATATATATATATATATATATATATATATATATATATATATATATATATATATATATATATATATATATATATATGTATATATATACATATATATGTATATATATATATATATATATATATATATATATATATATATATATATATATATATATATATATATATATATATATATATATATATATATATATAGAAAAATGAGGTCGAAAATAATTTGCCGACCTCAATCTTTTTTAGGTCGGCAAAAATTATTTAACCCTTTCGTGACGTGTGACGCGTATGGCGGTTCATAAAATTTGTATCTAAATGAGGAGTGACCCGCATAACGATGCATAAACAATTTTAAATATTTCAAAACATCTATAGCAATCGGGAAAAACTTTAAAATTATTTTTAAATTGTGAATAATTTCTTTAGTTAATGCTTCAAACTGTTTCTGCATTTATAGATTGCTCAAAAATCAATTTTATAAAATGACCAAGAACAGATTATATTATATTGATATAAATGAAATCATTTATATTTTTTTCAATGATAGTGGTAGATATTTTTTTTGTTTGATCAGCACTATAAAGGCTTCATTAATTTAATATCAAAAATGATATGTTTATCTATTTCTTTTTTATTTGTTTTAGTTTACATAAAGAAACTATATATTTTTGTAAATTTTAACATTATATATTTTGATCACATAACTAAGATAAACAAAAATTTTTTAAAGTTTCTGGATATTCTAAAAGTCAATTCTTAGACAAAAAAACAAGTTCTTGTTTTTAAAATTCTGACTAGTAGTTTTTATTTTATACTCTTCATATATACATACATATATATATATATATATATATATATATATATATATATATATATATATATATATATATATATATATATATATACATACATACATACATACATATATACATATATACATATATACATGTATATGTATATATATATATATGTATATATGTATGTATGTATATATATATATATATATATATACATATATATGTATGTATATATATATACATATATATATATATATACATATATATATATATATATATATATATATATATATATATATATATATATATATATATATACATATGTATATATGTATGTATATATATATATATATGTATATATATATGTATATATATATATATATATATATATATATATATATATATATATATATATATATATATATATATATATATATATATATATATATATATATATATATATATATATATATATATACAGTCAGCGAAATTCAAAGGATTTCAGGTCGGCATAAGTGTGCCAACCATAACGGACGTCAGGTCGGCAAAAAAAAAAAGAAGGATATTTTGCTTTCTGTTACGATAGGGGTAATGAATAATTGATTATAAAAGGATTACTTTATAATAGCATAGCTTCAGACAATAATATTTTAAAGAATGTAGCAATTACATTTTGTGTAGTAAATTAAGTATATAGCAAATTTATGAATAAGTGATTTTTTAGTTTTGAAGTTATTTTTTATTATAAAAAAAATGGTCATAGTTTATTTATTACATTTTGATTGGTTTTTTAGATTCCTCATAGAAAGAATGTAGTTTAGAAATACAAATTTAGTTTATGTGCTGTAGGCGAAGATTTTGTTTAAAACAGCAAATTGTTTAACAAAATGAGTAGACAGTAAACATCCAGTTGTTTAACCTTTACAAGAAATTAGCATTTATTTCTCCATTAGTAGGGGTGGTGATTTTCAATATTTTATTGTAGTATAGTATGACCTTGTAACTATATGTAAATTGATGGAGGGAAAACAAAAGTTAAAAATACTAAAAATAGTTTTTTTTCTTATATAAAAACATTGTTTTGAGTTAGCTTACTGTATTACTGTTGTGTCTGTTGCAGTTTAATGGAAGCCTAAACTTTTATCAAATTAAAAAAAAAGTTTTGTAACTAATGTTTCTTCTCCGCATGTTTCTAACATAACTATAACAAGGCTAAACTTTCCTAATATACTTTCTGATCTTAAATAATTCTAAAAAAACCGTAAACATGTAAATTATTCAATTAGTTACATGGTTTTAAGTGAAAAAATAAATTAAAATTAGATTTTATATCTTAATAAAATAATAATTAAACTTAAAAAGCGTGAGAACAACAGGCATTTAAAAAGTAATATTAACTTTGCTATGCTTGAAAAAATTTGAGAAAAAAAGAAAAAATGAATTAAAAAAAAAGAATATTTGTTTTAATAAATTGTATGCCGACGCAAAAGCCGACCAATCTTTGCTTTAGGATGGCATACAATTGCTGACCTGAATATTCTAGTGTCGGCATGCAAATTGAAATACATGTATATATATATATATATATATATATATATATATATATATATATATATACTCTTGCATGGTAGTTAAAAAGAGTTTCACATAAACTGTAGTTTTAAAGAGCGCGTTAATAAACCAGACCAGAAAAAGTTTAAAAAGTTAAATTTTTTTTTTTAAATGATAGACTGCCTGCCCAAACCAAACCCTCAGTCGATGTAGCAGCACTCCGTTGCGAGTCAGGCTATTTGTCAGTCAATGTAGCAGCACTCCGTTGCGAGTCAGGCTATAAGATAGTCGATGTAGCAACATTTACGCATGTTTTAAAAATGTTTTTTAATAAAACAAAAACAAAAACAACACTAATAAAAAAAAACTTTCTAGTCGTTATAATTGCGGTTTATAAAAAAAATTTTAAAAAACAATAAAATTTAATGTACTTCCTCATTAATTTAATTGCTTTGACATTTCGACGACAATCAAATACAGCTTAAGAGACGAGGTAATTAAAATTGTAGTCGTAAGAGACTTTTTTTACATTAAAACGCTCTTTTGACTACACTAAAAGGATTATAGTGTAGTCAAAAGAGCGACCCTTCCTTCTTTCTTTTCATAAAAGAAAATTCAAACAAAAAATTATATCAAAGATTTTTTTTAACTTTATACAAAACAGCATTGCGACTTTATCTCTTCCCTAACCTCATCTATTTACCTAAAATGATCCCATGATGTCTGTGTTTTATCACTTTATATTAAGTTTGTATAAACCATACAAAAAACTGTGACAACACGTTATTAAAAATGCGCTTTTTTAAATTCAAAGAAAAATAAAATAAATTTTTCAAAAATAAAATTAAATAATATCAAATGTCTTACTTTGTCCACTTATAAAATATTTAGCTTCAATAAGTCTAAATTTTTAACAAAAAAGAGGCAACAGAGATATTTATGCTTGTTTCAGTTTATCAGGCACTTCGATCTTTGATCTAAAAATATGGGATGTAACACATGTAAAATTATATATTTCCAATTTTCCATATAACTAAATTTTAACTAGCTCTTTAAGTGAACATGTCATAAATGAATAAACAACTAAGAAGTTTGGCTTTGAAATTCTGCAAATTTCAGAAATTTTTTTTGTATCATGTTTATATATAATATTGGATTAGTTATAGTTTATTTGTGAGATCGTCTAGTGTTACTGCCAGAACTTTTGATTTGAAATGGCCATGTTTTTGTCACATTTTATAGAGGTGCCTATACAAAATGTGACATAGTTCTAATTGGTAATGAAACAGTAATGCTGTTAAGTTATTCAGTTTATGAAATAGTATACATGTTGGTTTCAAATATTTTGGCTTTTTTTTTTTTTTTTTTTTGGGGGGGGGGGGGGGGGAATCCAAGCAAATTACTTCACAATTGAAAGCGTGATGAGATGGAAGACATGTAGCTCTTTTCCTCTATTAAAATATTTAAGCTTTTCTCTGATGGAGCTGGAGCAATACATCCAAAACATTCTTTATTTACAATATATTGTTAGCAGCATCAAAATCAGAATATTATTGAGTCTATTATTTAGGGATACAAAAGGTACAAATTATTGTATCTTTTGTATCCTAACAAAAATTGTTGTTTTTTTTAATATTTTTCTGTGAACTTAATGTTGTTTATTATTATTATTAATATTATTATTTCCTTTATAAATAAATGCAATATCTAGGTATTTATGAGTTCTTATAAAAACCAGAAAAAGATTTCTTTAGCCATATAGACTTTGAGTGCAAAATTTGCAGCTTACGCGAGTTCCTAAGATTTCTAACAATAGTTCTGACTGAAAATAACGATCTAGGAGGATGATCAGACAATGTGACAACTTTTTTTATTAATCTGCCTTCAAGACGTTTTGCAGGTTGATTGGAGCATGGACGTTTGTTGCATAAAACAGAAGCGCGTTTTTCTATAGTTTCATAAGTTTAGTGCAAGAGATATCACAGAACGCAGGCCAAGCATAAGCCATATGCGAAAAAACTAATGCAAGATATGTTTTCCATGTTAAATCATTAGGAATACCATATGATACCAGGCGATGAATAGCTGACATTCCGGCGCAACATTTCTGATGAATGATTTTGAAGTGAGAGTCCTATTTAAGGTCATTTTGCAGTTACCCTAAGAAATTTATTAGTGGACTGAGTTTCTAACTTACTGCCAGCGACAGTTATTGGCAACCCCTTGTCACCCTCTAAGGAAAAATCGATCAATTGAGTTTTTTCATTATTGACATGCATTTTTGCACGTAGTGACCAACTTAGCAAATTATTCACTTCTTCCTGTGTGTTATTGATGTTATTATAGCCAAACATAATGTAATAGTGTGATGTCGTCAGCGTACAAGTTTAATTTACTTCATCCGACGTATTTTTCTTAAGGATAAAAGTTAGTAATGTGACTTGCGCTTTTATTATCATGGGTTTAGTTATAAATAACATGGACAGCTGTGTTTTTTACACAGTAAACACTGAACAACAGTTGTTGTTTCAAAATTGCCCTTTTTTTAAAATGACTATAGAACCTTAAAACATAGTTTTTTTATTATAAACTTTAAAATTAAAATAGCTTAGAACTAAAAAATCATAAAAATATATAAAACTTGAAATTTTCAAAAAGTGGACATCTGTGGTTTTACCCGTGTGGTCTTCATATGTGTGTATATATATATATATATATATATATATATATATATATATATATATATATATATATATATATATATATATATATATATATATATATATATATATATATATATATATATATATATATATATATATATATATATATATAAATATGTATGTATATATATATATATATATATATATATATCAGGCTTGGATACATATATATATATATATATATATATATATATATTTATATATATATATATATATATATATATATATATATATGTATGTATGTATGTATAAAAATATATACATATTTACATAATTATATATATTAGAAGAATAGTAAGTAAATATAATTATAGTAAGATAAAAATACTAATTAAGCAATTTAAAACAAGTATAAAAACAATAGTAATTTTAACTAATTTAAACATTATTAAAAACTTATGATAGCATACGTGAACACATAATATGGCTTGATATTTTATATATATGTTTGCTTGTGGGTTTATTAAGTTTTGAAAAATATTTAACATAACGAACGTTTAACGAAAAACGTAATTTTTCTTTGTTAATTTAAAAGCAATAGCAAGTATAACTTTTACATTCTACCTAGTTTTTTCAGAAACAGATTTAAAAATTTTGATCCTAAAACCCAACACCACCCTAACCGTAATAATTCACCGATAACGTCTATGTGCTTTGATGTGTCTCGAATTTATATTTATTTACGTTACATTAAGTATTTTTGAAACTTGTAAAAGTGTAACCAATTAAGATGTAACGGTAACGTAAAAAAAACTGCAACGTTAACTAATTTTTACTTGTTATCAATAAAAAAATTAAATCTCAAGACTAAAAAAAAATTCATTCGATTGAAAATCGGCTTTGAAAATTAGAAACAATTATTTCAGTCACCGATGAAAAGAAATTTTCAGTGTAGGTTTTAAAAATCATCTATAATATATATAACTATAAATCTATATAATCGTCTATAGTATATATAACTATAGTAAATTAACTATTAGTAAACTACTACAGTAAATTTCACTTTAAAGTATAAAACTAATATGAACATAATAAATCCTATTGAAATTATGATAAAACAGCTGTTAGAAAATGTGCATTTGACCACAAGCCACTCTAGAATAGAAAAGTTTTAAAACTATTTAACTCTAGCTTGGCTTGCGGTCTAATGCGCATATTCTAACAGCTGTTTTATCAATTTTTTTTTACATTAGACTACGTTTTTTTTGAAACTCTTAAAAGTGTAACCTATCAAGACTTATTTTTAAAATAATCTGTATTTGAGACATATTCTAATTGCGCCTTTTTTTACGTTATGTTACGTCTCAATTGGTTACATTTTTAAAAGTTAAAAAAAAAGCCAATTGAGACATAAAGTTGCAAATTAATGTCTAAAATATGAAACATAATTAAAATACATAACAAATATAGATTTTTTTTGAGTTACATTACGTTTTTTTGAGACTTTTAAAAGTGTAACGTATTGAGACCTAACGTTACGTAAAAAAAAATCTGTATTTGAGACATATTTTAATTACACCTTTTTTTACCTTACGTTACATCTTAATTGATTACACATTGAAGATTAAAAAAAAAAAGCCAACTGAGATGTAACGTTGCCGATTGAAACTTTATTTATTTTTCGTGACCAATTGAAAAGAAGTTATTTTACAATAAAAAATAATATATATATATATATATATATATATATATATATATATATATATATATATATATAATATATATATATATATATATATATATATATATACATATATATATATATATATTATATGGATCATTTAAGTTTCTAGCAAAACTTTTTGACTTTGTACATATATATGAAAAAAGTTTTGAAAATATCAGACCAATTTTCATCATTTTTAACAGCTAATAACTTTTGAACAAAATGAGTATATAATTATTGTATTATTTTAGGATAGCAAGAATGTTATGGATACTTTTAGAAATACAAAAAGTTTAAAAGTTAACCATTTAGCTTTTTCGATAATGGCAGACTAAAGTTTATATTTTTGTTTTAGAATTGAAATTTTTTGTGATTTTAAAGAGCTTAATCTGAAAGACTAAATTAAAAATTAATACAAGTTAAAATTTTTTCTTGTCAGTACCATCAAAGTTTAAAGCTTCTTGTACAAAAAAACTATAGCAAAAACCAGGAATTACAAAAGCTTATTGAAACTAATGTTTTGTATGAAATAAGTGAAGTTATTTTTTATAAATTGTGAAAATCAAACTTCCAATGTACTTTAGTCCCAGCAACTTTATCTAAATGAATTTATCGAAATGGTCTGTGAACAGTTAGACAATTAATGAGAGCATCATTTAATATTAAAAAGTCAAGCCAACTACTTCCAACATTAAAAAACTAACTTAAAAGAAAAGCAAGCCTCAGTTTTCACTTTTCTTCCAGAAAACTATAGATTTCTAATTAGGATGCAGTACAAAGTTTGCGCTGGAATAATGATAAGGCAACCTTGCACCCCTTTGTTGTTTATTTTCTTTAAGATAAAAATATTGATAGTCAAAGTTACTGTGTTATATCAGACCATCGGAACGTAGAGCCGAGGCTGTTCATTATTTTATCAATAGATCTATTGATAAACTTAAACATTTGAACACAAATAAAAAAAAATAGTGTCACGCATTTCGTATTTAAAAACTGTTTGTAATGTAAAACATTTTCATCACTTTGATTTACAAATTGCAAAACATTTTGTTCTTTGTTTTAATAAAATGTTATAAAGAGGAGGTTATAAATTTTTATCAATTGGGGTTATAAGAATATAAATTTTTTAATATCATTTTATAACAAATAACATTATTTAATTCAATAGAACTATTCTAGAGTTTTTAGAAATAAATATGATTTAATGGGTGGACACAGAAGCATCCATTCATTTTTAAATTTAGATTTCTCTTAAACCATAAAAAGTTTTTTATTTCAAATTTTTTTTTATATTAAATGTGTATGCAACAATTAAGGTTTCATCTTAATTTAATGGGGCTTGCAAGGAATTGAATTTTTGAGCAATTTGATGCCATCATTTCACTGATTTTTTCTACTTTCACTTTATTGGTCGCAATAACCCACTTTTTCTGGAAGTTTTTTTTTTTTTAATTTTTTGTCATTCAACCTGTCTTTCAAAGAATTTATTTAATTATTACCCAAAAATTCTTCAATTTTGTGCTCTTCTAGAAGGTTTGGAGGATTACACCTTTAGGAATAACTGGCACATTATTATCTTTATATACTCATAGTAAAATTGCAGACCAGGAAGTTGTGAAAAATTCCCCTTGCAACATGTTTTGCATTCTTCAATTATGTGCATACTTTTATCCACCATTATTTTTAATAAACTCTTTTACTTCACTAACTAAGCTTCTCCTAGGTCTATTTTGGAAATCATTGCTTTGTAAACAAAAGTTTATATAAGTTATAGATAAGAAAGTAATGCTTAATTGAAAAAAAGAAATAAATAGCTTTAATGATTTTTGAGACATCTTAATTTAAATTTGACGAAATTTTTCTTTAGATCTCAGTACATCTAGAATAGTATTCAATTGTGTCAAACTCATAACTCCTCATTTACAAAGCAAGTGTTTTACAACTAGACTATTTCCACATATTTATACTGCATAACCAAACTGACATAAGCTACAAATATTACAACTTAAACTTAACAGTCACAACAAAGATTTAAATAAGCATATGTTCATTAAGCATTGAATGATAGAAAAATTAAGCATAAAAACCCTTGTGAACAACTGAAAATCAAAAGACCAACACAATCAAAAGGGCAAAAATAGCACATAAATTAAAATATTGGTGTTAAAAAAAAAAGTAAACAAATGATTAGAAAAGCAACAATTATTTATACATAGGTTCATAGTTACAGGCTCAACAAACTTCGTATGACCAATTATTTTAAACTTTATGTAACTATATTATAATAACAATAACAATAAAAGCTTAAACTTTTTCAATGTTATTTTAATTTTTCAAATTTTCATGAACACTTACCAATATTTAGAATAACTTTAACAAAAAATGCCAATAACTTTTATTAACATGATGAATATTACAAAAGAAACATAGCCATTAACAACTATTGGGTATTTTCATGCCAAAAGTATTCAGTTTTAAAATGCTAAGTACCATATTAAATTCTAGCTTATTTTATATTATCTTATATTTCATAACAGAAAGACATAATTGCATGAAATTAGATTCAGACGTATAAATTTCAAATTTAAAGAGGATTTTATTTGTATAAAATATATTTAGGAAAATATAATTACATCACTGCAGTCCCCATTTTGACATCCATTCTTATGTATTGTATTCATTTTAGAGTAGTCAGATATCTTTTATGTAGCATCGTTAAGTCTTGGAATTGTTTATTATTGTTCCGTATATTCGATACGGGTAGCGTTAGATAGTAGTCTAATTTAACAGAAACAAGGCTATCTTTATAGGCCGTTTAAAAGGACAAGTTTATCGATAAACTGGGGCCAGTATATAACAATGTATATAACAAAAAGTTGCGTAATTAACGAGTTAAAATAATAAAAACTGGCGGACGCAAAGCCCGGCCCAGCCTAAAAACATAAAACCCGGCCAGGTTAAAGAACAAAAAATTAATTTGATTTGGATACACAAAGCAACTAGCTTCATTATTATACTAAATTTACAATTAATGAGAGTAATTGTTTCGTAACGTTTCCTTTTAAAATATATAATTATAACTATATATGTGATTAAATATAAAACATTTGTTTTTTTAAATACAAGCAGGAAAATTTAGGGAAGATTATAGCTGAATTCACCACTGCTTTGATAAAATTCTTGAGCTAAGCATTTGTTGTTGCCTTGACCACCAGAGGTTCTGAGATAAAGTAGAGTGACCAATCAATCATCGTAAGTACGTGACACTCTAAAGTATCTTGACTTGACAAGCATTTGGTAAATGTGTATTGCTCCATCTTTGTACAACAACTGGGTTGTTTATTGCAAAGCACATTGGAGCATAAAATAAAAATGTTAAAGTCACACAAATTTTTTGATTTGCTGATGGTTTAGCGTCGCTAACTTATAATCGAATTAATTATAAGTTGTTCAAACAGCCGGGAGTTTGCTTTACCAACGCTACATTTATCATTTATGATTGTATTTCATATTTGAAGCAGATATTTTTAAATTGTGCTCAACTCCTTTGGTTTCACATAGAAAAGTTGTTCAGTTTTCTGCAATGCTTCAAATAAGGAGGCTGTTCGCTGCAATTCTTAAGCGATTTTCTGATAAAACCAGAATCGTTATACTATTAAATGTCTAAAATATATAACGCTTATATTTCTTTAAAAACGTTTAGTGATGCGTAATTAGGCGACAACAAAAATTTTTAAAGATTCAAAAAATTTAGTGAAGATTTAAATTTATACAATAAATGTCTATACATACAAATAAGACTCTTATTTGTATGCATAGACATTATTTGTGCAAATTTAAACCTTCATTAAATTTTGTGAATCTTTAAAAATTTTTGTTTAATGATCTTATATATAATCTTATTAAGAGTTAATACAAAAAATAATAATAATAATAAAGAAACATTTTTTCTTTTTTTTAGTAGAGGAGAGTCGATCACCATAATACACTTTTGGTTTTTGATTTGTAACCATTTCTTTAACTTGTGCTTTTTTAGGCGATTCATGCAATTTGTAGATTAAACTTATTGCCATAAAGTTAAATTTATTAATAACCAAAATATAACAGGTTAAACTTGGGAGACTATTTAAATTAAAATCAGTAAATTGTATTAAGGTACCCCACCCGTGGGGGTACATTGGTACATGCTATGAGCATCATTAAAAAATGTGAATAAAAAGTATAGACCTTGGTGAAGAGGAGGATTTTTAATTAAAAGACAAATAACCAAACTATTAACTATAACCCAAATAATGCATCAAAAGTGGTTTAAATCATATTTTAGAAAATTATATAACAGTTGTTTTAAATTTCCTTTTTAGACGTCAATAAGAAATGGCTTTTTTTTTAATATTTTTTTTTAATTTAGTCATTAAAGAGCTTCAAGAAGTCCTTAAGGTCTTATCACAGAGTGCCACGGAAGAACATTAAACTAGGAAGTTTACGCCTCCTTCCTAACCAATGTTACTTATTTGGCTAAAGCTGGCGTCAAAAAAAGGAAAAAAAGTTAGAGTATTCTTACAAGATAACACAAGATGGTAGAGGCATTAATTTTGTAAAAATACAAATATGTTAAAATTATAATACAAGATGGCCCTAACATAGAAATAGTAAAAAAAAAAATTGTGTGATTTCATTCTATTTGCTTCCGCAAACTTTTTTTTTAATAAGTTTTCTAAGCAAACATACTTGCGTCTTAATTTATCTTTGGTAGTATCTTTTAGAACTTCCAAATATTCGAACTTCCTTTTTAATCTATATTTTGTTGAACTTTTGTAAAACAGATTATTTTCATCGGAGTCAAGTTCTTTCTCAGGAGTAACAGGTGTCACATATTTTTGTGTTTTGTTGTTGTGTTGTGTTGTGTTTTTGTTTCTGTTCATTGATTGTAGTTTTAGTTGATATTGGATGATTTGATTGGATGATTGGAGGAAGCAGTTTCTTGTTTTGATATTGGATGAAGCAGTTTCTTGTTTTGATATTGGATGAAGCAGTTTCTTGTTTTGATATTGAATGAAGCAGTTTCTTGTTTTGATATTGGATGAAGCAGTTTCTTGTTTTAAATAAGTAAAACATAGCATTTCACCAACTGAAAATAGTTAATCGTATTTCTTTGACATTGATATGACGAAATCTATTGGCGATACCCTCAAAGTGGGAGATTACTTTTCTGCTATATTTAGGTGATGAGGATGAAAGCATATTTTAGTGGTCAACTTTTGCCACTAACTGGTTTTTCCGTAACCGTGATATCAGAGATTCTTAATTGCGTTCAATCGCCACAAATTATTTGCTTAAGACATTAGTTCAACTAATTCTCATCTGATGGTATATTATATTAATAATTATTTCAATTATTTCGATATCATAGTCAGAAACGTTTAAATTTTTTTTCTGAAATTACGTGTTTTCTGCTACACTGAAGGTGGAATGCAAGAAGCGAACTTGAGTCAAGCTTGAACTTTACATTGCAACCAATAGCGACAGCGTATGGGTTTTCCCCTCAAAAAATACTCTGCCGCTATTGGTTACAAAGTAAAGTTCAAGTCGAACTTGACTCAAGTTTGCTTCTTGCATTCCACCCTAAATGCTAAATTTGGAAGATCTAAAATTTTTTCGTTCTGCCGAGTGGAATCAATCATTGTCATCTTTTAATTGTACTTTTAACTATGAAATAATTAGCCAACCATACAGTTTCACGCAACTTTTTAATTTTATTTAGAGAGAGCTTATGCTTGCGTCTGATACTTACTACAAAAATTATCTTGAAACGCCTGCCTTGCCAAAATAATCGAGTCAAAGTATTGTATCTAATTATACAGCTTTAAAAATTAGTTTTTTTTTTATAAATAAATTGTGAATATCAATCCTAATTTTAACAATAACTTTTCTTACGCTAACATACCATCTCTCTTACGCTAACCATCTCTCTTACGCTAACATACCATCTCTCTTACGCTAACCATCTCTCTTACGCTAACATACCATCTCTCTTACGCTAACCATCTCTCTTACGCTAACATACCATCTCTCTTACGCTAACATACCATCTCTCTTACGCTAACATACCATCTCTCTTACGCTAACATACCATCTCTCTTACGCTAACATACCATCTCTCTATCTCTCTAATTTCAACAATAACATACTTCTCTTACGCTAACATACCATCTCTCTATCTCTCTAATTTCAACAATAACATACTTCTCTTACGCTAACATACCATCTCTCTATCTCTCTAATTTCAACAATAACATACTTCTCTTACGCTAACATACCATCTCTCTATCTCTCTAATTTCAACAATAACATACTTCTCTTACGCTAACATACAATCTCTCTATCTCTCTAATTTCAACAATAACATACTTCTCTTACGCTAACATACCATCTCTCTATCTCTCTAATTTCAACAATAACATGCTTCTCTTACGCTAACATACCATCTCTCTATCTCTCTAATTTCAACAATAACATACTTCTCTTACGCTAACATACCATCTCTCTATCTCTTTAATTTCAACAATAACATACTTCTCTTACGCTAACATACCATCTCTCTATCTCTCTAATTTCAACAATAACATGCTTCTCTTACGCTAACATACCATCTCTCTATCTCTCTAATTTCAACAATAACATACTTCTCTTACGCTAACATACCATCTCTCTATCTCTTTAATTTCAACAATAACATACTTCTCTTACGCTAACATACCATCTCTCTATCTCTCTAAATTTGTATTTTAAATTTTTTAATTTAGTTCGAGTATAATGGGTTTTTGAAAAATTAAAAAAACTTATACAAAATTTTTAATCTAAAGTTTATGAGTTCCACTAAAAAATGTAAACTTAAAGTAAAGATCAGGAAAACATTTAAAACAACAGTTTTAGTAATAGTATTTGTATAAATATTTTGTTGTACAATTATATTGTAATCTAAATATATATATACCATCATTTCATAGAGTTCCAGTTTCTCTCTAACTGTTGGCTGGTATTTGACAAAGTTTTAAATCATGAAAATTTACTCGAGAAAAAACACGTTTTAACAGTAGACAAGCCAAAATAGCAAAATAATGTATCAATATATATATATACACACACACACACACACACACACACACACACACACACACACACACACACACACACATATATAAAATATATGTTATGAAATAACACTGGATTTAAAAGTTTTGAGAATAAAAAATATTTTCAGTTGTGCTTCCAGATCCTTGAACATTTAATGGGTCTCTAATACTAATAAAAAAAACAGTTTTTCTTGTTGGGTCCATAACCTATTTAAATTACATAATTTAATTAATTACATGTAATTTAAGAAGGCCGTGTTGGGTCTCCAAAGAAGCAAAAATTATATGAAAACTTCAAAAATAATAATTATTTTATAAAAAATAAATTAAAAAATTGTATCGAAAAAACTTTGTAAAAACGCAAATATTTTATTTTTAGTTAACCCTTTGCCCAGCTAGCACACATACGTTGTTAAAACATTAGAACAATGCAGCGCGTTTCGTTGGCCCAACATCGGCTGCTAACGTTGTTTTTATATCATTATGGTAACAAATGCGACGTCGCCATCAACTAAAAACCAATGTTGATAAAACGTTTATTTAAAGTCGGAAAATGGTTATATTTACTAAGTTGGCCCAACGTTGTATTTTAAGTTGGCTCAACGTTGTATTTACGTAGATTAAATGTTGAACTTTAATTGGCAACACGTTTTATTCAATATTATGCGGAGTTAAATTTTAATATAATTCTATTTTCTTTACCTAATATTATATATTCTATGTAATAACTAAACAATATTATGAGATAGAGAAAGTTGGTACCGCTTGATCGTATGAATAAAAATCATGTTTGTGTTGATTGTGGTTTGATATTTTTACAATCATTATTTAAGTTATAATTTTGTAATAGTAATGTTTAGTCGCATACATTGGATTAACGTTGGGTTTAGATCGATAAAACAATCAACTTTTTGCGATGTTTTTACATACATTAGAAAAACGTTGATTTATATACTTTGAATCAACGTCGAAATATATACATTAGATCAATATTGGGTTTAGATCGTAAAAACAATCAACTTTTTGCGATGTTTTTATATACTTTGGACCAATGTAAATTTGCCAGATGTTTTTAGTTCCGTCGGTAATAATTTTAACATTAACCAAATGACATTGAATCAACGTTGGTTTTGCATTTGAAAAAGGAGCCGACGTTTGCGATGGTTTTAACCCTTTATTTTCCAGTGATGCCATATGGCTTCATTGACTTAACATAGCAAAAATAGGTAGTATGCTAACCATGTGAAGGAAGTAACTGTGATTGTTTGCAAAAATTGTGTGAAAACACTACTTTTACTCATAAGCACAAAGGTTTCCCCCACATAGTTAGCATAATGCCTATTTTTTCTGTATAATGTCAATGACGCCTATGACGTCACTGGGAAATAAAGGGTTTAATACGTTGGTCAAATGTAAGTGTGCTAGCTAGGTGATGACCGTAAGGATTACAAAAATAATTTTAGTAAAAGTAATGCATTTCTAACATTACAATGAGTTTAAATAACAAACTAAAAAAAAAAATTTTATCCATTACCATTACAAGGGAAAATATAGGACAAATGATGGGACAAATATGTTCCTATGGTCCTCAAGTGAACTATGGGTCACATTTGTCCCATATGGCAGTCACATATAACAAGTGCGTTTTCAATTCATTATTTTAACTCAAAATAAGTATAATATAAAAAAAACTAAATAAAATACTAACAGAATACAAAATGCTTTGCAAAACTGTTCTACTTAGTGATCATTATTAGCAGTTTTCTTGAAATAAACTAAATATTTTCAAATTTCTATTGAGGAGATACCATTCTTTTTACTGCGTGAATTTGTAAAATTCAGTAAAACAATTACGTGTTTTAGTGTAGCACAGGCTCACACCACATGTGTCATAGAAACTGTCAGTGCGGTTTTCAATACCATGCTTGGCACATCGTTTGCAATGTTCTTTCCTGCTCAAGCAGTGTTGTGGTTTTTGTGTTGTTAGGAGAGATCTTAACGCTCACCTAACAGCTGCTAATGGAGCATTTCTTTGTCTGTTAGAATATTGACCAATAAGACTTCTTGCTACCATTTGTCTATATTGTAGTGGTGTTATTGACTTGTACTCTGAATTTCTCTCTTGATTGATTTGTACATAAATACAATGGCTATTGTTCACAGCAATATCAAGAAGATCAAAAAAAATTCTTATTTAGTACTTAATTTCAGACTTTCAATCAGTATCATATGATACTCTTTTTTGGTCCATGAGGTCAACACCACCTATAAACTTGTTTTAGACTTTCAATCAGTCTCATATGATACTTTTTTTTGGTCCATGAGGTCAACACCACCCATAAACTTGTTGTAAAGTGTAACAATAGTTGGACATGAAACTCGTAACTTTTCGGCGCATCCTGCATTCCTCATAAGAACAAGCGATACATCATCTTTTGAACATGGTATAAAATTAGACAACAGAGTTACTGATCTGTTATCCATTCATTTGACACAAGTAATCCTATTAGCTGTCATAGCATCCATGTCTCCTCGCTTCATTTCCTTGTCTGGTTTGATGTTATTTGGCATATACTTTCTTTCAATACGAACAGTGCCACATAAATAAATTTTTTTTGTAGCATGTGAACTTGTAATAGTGGCGAGTTAAAGAAGTTATCTATAAAAACATGACAAAACAAAACTTCGATTTTTTTTTTGAAAAAATGACAACAACACTCTCACCAAGGCCATATTCTGTGCTTACTTTGCGTCCTGTATAAAGATCAAACTGATAAAGGTAGCCTGTTACAGCATCACATCTGCGCCACAATTTAAATCCCCACTTAATGGGTTTATTTTTATGTATTGTTTCATGATGTTTTGACCTTTGAATTTTATCATGTGTTCATCTATTGACTGCTGCTTGCTTGCATTTCTGGCAGATTGGAAATAAGTATTATAGTGATTGATCAACGGGTGGGCTTTGAAATCCCGATTATACTGTGGATGACTTCTTGGTAACATTTCATCATTATTTGCAAAATGCAATACTGAACGAATTGTATAAATCGTAATCGAGGCATTGTATTTGATCAAATGGGACCTGAAGATCTGGCTGACTAGACCAATAATTTCTGATAGAGGGTAAAACATGGTAGCCCATAATAAGACAAATTCCAAAGAAAGCACACATTTCCGCTTTATCAGTCTGAAATGGATTGTCTTTTTGCTTCATATATAGCTCACTCTGTTCTATAATTAGCAAAACTAAGGTATCTAATTCAGTCACTTTTTCAAGAACAGAAAAAGCATCAATATCTGCTGATTCTTCAAAATTAAAATTTACTTATCAATAATTATAGTCAAGTGTCTCAGGTCTGGTTTTTGATGTCTGCCTTTTTCATTTAAAATTGACATCAGGGTGCACTGATAAACCGACTGCTTTAGACTTTGATTTTATTGGTAGTTGTAGGTTCTCTTCTGTTTTTGGTACTGGAGTGTCATCAGACCTCGGAGTGTATATTGCTTTTGTTAATCGTTTAGGGTAAGTTTTTAACTTTAATTGTGTTGATTCCTCTGGAATATTGGTGGTACATTTATGTTTTGATTTACAGTATGTCATAGGTTTGACCACATATTGGTTGTTGTTGTGTTACTAGGTTCGTAGAAAAGATCTGGTCGCTCTATGACAACTTCCTGTGCAACAAAGTCGACATCTTTAAGTAAGAAGCTTTCATCTTCATGATCAAGAAGCGATTTCTCGTCATCATCATCATCATCATCATCATCATCATCATCATCATCATCATTGTCAGAAAATCTCGTCATCATTGTCATCATCATTGTCAGAAAATAACAGTTGCTGGATATCTGTTTCATTTAATTTAAATATCGACGTGTCTGCAAGAACGGCGAACGTACAAATATCTATAGTACTATTGGTCCGGCGATCTATCACATGACCGACGTAAAACCAAGTATTTAAGTTGGTTTTACGTCGATCATGTGATAGATTACCGGACCAATAGTACTATAGATATTCGTACGGTCGCCGTTCTTGCAGACACTTCGTTATTTAAACAGTGTACTGTTTATACGACATGACGCGTCGTATTAACTCTAATGATACCAGCAGATATGCATGTGGGTGATCAATTCACAACATTTAAAGAAATAAAGGATACTTTGGATAAATATATGAAAGAAAATTTTATCCAATTCTATAAAAAAAATTTAAGAACCATCTATGGTTTCAAAAAACATTTTCCTTCAAAGAAAGATCTAATCATTCCTGATTGTCTTGTATGCGGAGAATGAGACTTTCACTGCATCCATGGTGGGAAAAAGTTTAAATCCACTGCTATAACAAGATTAAAGCAAAGGTAGAATTTTTATATTTGAAACCCAATCTTATATTTTAATGTGCACATTTCATCTTATTTGATATGATGTTTACGTGATTTTGAAGTTGTAATTCAGCTACTTTTGAAAGGTGTTACAATTAAGTTACATATTCTCAGTGTAATAAATATTTCAAAAAGTATTTAAAATACAAATACTGGATCAATAAAAGTAATTAAAATACAAATACAAAATACACTCGAGCAAAAGTAAATGTTTGTTGGCTTTTAGCAACAACAATAGTTCAAGATATTTATCTGATAACTGATTTCGGCATGGCACAGCAATTAAAACATCTTTAGAAAGTAAATGTTCAACTGGAGCAGACAATAAAACAGTGGCATTAACAACTCTGAAAAGTTTTTAAACAACTGGATATTGTACCAAACATGCTAATGAAAATGTGTTTAAGCTATCTTCAAAATATTGTAAACACTCGATAGTGACTGCTGTCTAACTAGCTTGTATGCATCTTATTTTTAGTGATTCAAATTCAAAAAAATCTTCTGTTCAATGCGTTGATGTGAATGCTTCGTCAGCATCTGCAGAGCTTTCAACTAATGGCATAGATTCTGGATGAACTATTGTATTCAAACAAATGTGGGAAACGCCGATCTATGTTTGTAATCAATCACTCAATTTCAATACATCTATGTTTTGAGGAAACTTTTTTTTTACTCTTAGCTCCAAAAGTTAATATAAGGCAGCTTAAGTAGAATTCCTTGTTTTTACAATGAAACTTTAATTTTCCACAGCATCGGATGCTTGTGTGCTTCTGCTGACCACAATTTTGAGCAATTGGCCTTAGCTCCCCTGTATTGTTGTTTATATAAAACTTGTCCATTTCTTATCAATTTTGAGAATGTCACATGTGGTGGGTTCAGAGTATGACTAGCACATCTCATGTGCTTTAGCAAGTACTTGTTGTAATTTGTTTGTTCTTGCTCATTTGTCAAAATGGTGTCAAGATCAATTATCTCCACTTTATATGTATCTTCTTCATTTGATGAACTTATTTTTAAACTTTTGATTCCCAGGGTCAGATGGCTGAATCTCACTAGAAACTGAATCTGTATTATTATCTTCTGAATCAATTTTTCTTTATATATTATCAATATGCTTGTAAATATAATCAGCTGAAAAAATATTAAATAAAAAAGTTTAAAAGTTTTAAAAAACACTGAAAATACAAAATGCATCCAAAATTGTATTTTAAATACAAATGCAAAGTACTTGATTGAAAAAGTATTTGAAATACAAAATACAAATATTTCAAAAGTATTTAAAGTAGGTATTTAAAACACTAGTAATTAAAATACTTTAAAATACTGCATATTCTGTAACATATATTGTATAGCATATATCATTATAAAATTTTTTGTGTCTCTCAAAAAATAGTTTTATTTTAAAGTCAAGTGTTGTTAACGTTTCATCTATTCAGCAAAATTGTAGAAAGCCTCTGTCACAACAGGAAAAAAAGCGTAGAAAAGCGTTCTTGATATCTCAGAGAATTGCTGGATTGGTCAGTGAGGCACAGGGAAAATAATTTGATATTTTAATATCAAAGTTATTAAAATTTGAGAATTCTTTTCAGAGTTTTCCTGATTAAGATTTAAATAACGCGCTGTTGGATGTTGGCGAGGTTCATAACCTTCAAAGCCCAATTTCTAATGAAGAGTTGAACTCAAACTCTTTGGTTTAGCCTCTCGCACAATCTACATATGTGACCAAAAACATAAATATCAATTTGGCAATTGATCAATTTTTTCTGTCAGATCTTAATCTAATCAAGATACCATCATGTATACCTAGGTGTGGTCAACCAAAAGACTCTGAAACAATAGTTAGTGGGTTACCCAAAAAGAAGAAATTGACCAATTTTTGATTGCTGCCATTTTTAAAGATGTCCCCAACAGATAAAGATAAAAGTAATAATAAACATAATGATAAAATTTATGATCCACTTAATTTTCAAAAGTTTTTTTTTTTATATAATAACTAAATATTTACTAATTTACACTCATTTATATATAGCTTTTATATTTTGTGTATTTTGTTTTTGTAGTGTTGCTTGAGTGGTTAATAAAACCAAATATAATCCTATCAGTCCTCAGTGGGAAGCAACTTATTGAGATTGTTAATATCCTACTTTAACTGAAAATACCAACAAAAGTAACATATGAGCCAGTTGAAATACAAAGGATTAGAAAATATTTTTGTTCAGGTCATATCTGACTAGTAAACTAGAACTAATCAGGCAAAGGAATCTTTGGCTGTGTCAAGCATGTGACAATGAGCTACGTAGCACCTTTGTATTATGTTGTGATCATTGCTTAAATTAGTTTGATGGAAAGTGTGTCAGGTTAAAGACTGCACCTAAGAGGAAAGTTTGGTTTTGCAAAGAATGTTTAAAAAAGAAGCATAAGAATTTTAATTGCAATCAAAGGTAATCAGGTTTTATATAAAAAGTATTTCAATAATATACAGTTATTTGTTTTCAATAATATACAGTATTTGTTATTCAATAGATTTCTTATTTTGAAACAGTATTTACTTGCAAGTGTCATGTGCAGAGTTTGTATAAGATTTTCAACCTTTTAAAATTATAGTTTACCTACTTTTGTATTGAATTGTATGTTTGTTTTCAAATAGTGTTTTTTTTTATCTTAATCTAGTATAAATTATATTTCAATTGATTTTTCGCGTAACAAGGATGAATTTCTTACACAAAGTGATATCTTACCAACATCTAAGCTTTCTGCAGCTGTTTTACATGGTATTTCAACCAAATGCATGTTGTCTGACACTGTGATCTACACAAATGTTTGTGGTTTACAAGATTCTGTTCTAGGACAAAACTATTCCTTTAAAATTATTAATGAGCCATTTCTACAGATTTTGCATGATGGTGCTTTACACTGGGAAACAGTCAGTGCTTTTGGATGCACGCAAGACAAGATATGTGTTTTAGGCTGTATGTTTCATAACAACATAAAAACCCATATTATCCGGCAAATTTGCTCGTTTATGCAATGTTCAAAAGATATTCTAACAATACGTGTTTTGCCAGTGCAATAGCAATCAAATGGTGTTGATTGTGGCTTATTTGCATTAGCTTTTGCACAACACACAGCATGTACTGGCTCAAATCCTTCTTTTGTTGTATTTGATTCAAATATTATGGGAAAGCACTTACTTCAAAGTGTTACAGAGAATCGTTTAAATTTTTTTCCTAAGACTACAAAATCAGTAAATTTTTGCAAGGAAAAAGTTTTTTCTATACATTGCATTTGTAGGCAATTATGAAACCCTTAAGAAAAAGTTATACAAAATAGGTTAGTCAGTAATTTAAGTTTATTTAATAAGTTCATTTCAATCTCAATATTGTGTTTTTAATATTATATTATTAAACTTAAATTACTGACTAACCTATTTTGTATAACTTTTTCTTAAGGATTTCATAATTGCCTACAAATGCAATTTAGTAACTATTATTTATAGATTTAGTTGTTGAATTAAAGTTATAATTTATTTTAAATATAAATTTTAAAATATGAACTTAATATTATTAATAGAAAACTTATATTAACAGATTTAGGGATTTAGTTCAATGTGCAAGTTGTGAAGGTTGGTTTCATAGCATTTGTCAAGATTTGCCAGAAAATTTTTCTGAAAATGAGAATCTAGAATGGTCTTGTCCAGAATGTATAAATGTGCAGTTTATAGTTATTACTATTGTTGTTATACTATTTATTCTATTTTAAACTTAATCGTCTTGAGGTTCTTGAATAATTTTTTTTTTTTAACCTTAAAAGTATAAAATTTAAAATTATAAATTTGTATAAATTAGGTGCTGCTAAACAAGAAAGAAAAAATATATATATATATTAAACAACAAAAAGCAGAAAGAGTAAAAATAGAAAATAAAAATTTATAAATAAAAAAAAGATAAATAACTATAATAAAAATTATAATAAACAAATAGAAGTTTTAATTATAATATAGTTTATAACTGTATTTCCTAATGTTAAAATAAGTATATTAACTGCAAAAATATGTCTACCACTAGTATAACAATTGCAACTAGAATCAGAATTTGAGTTTAGAGTTCATTAGTTTATATGTGTTATGAGTGAAAATGAGATTAGAGTTATTTAGAGAATATGAGTTTAGAGTTCATTAGAATATGAGTTTAGAGCAAATAAATAACTTTTAACTGAAATTAAATTTTGATAAGTTAGATTTTTGATTAACTTACATTTTTTATAATTGGGAGTCTTGCTTTTAGGGCTGGTTGCACGAAGTCCACGTGATTTTAATTTAAAAAGTATATACATGTTATTATTTACAATTTAAATTTTAAAACTGAAATAGTTATATATATATAAAATGATATTCATCTAAAAAAACTAATATTTTTTGCTATTTTCCCAATGTGTTGGCAACATATAAATATAATTTATGTTTACAAAAATTAATGGATACAATACTTTTGAATTTTTAAAACGTAGTTTTTTGTACCAATGCTCCCTTACATGAGGAGTAAGGGTCCCATTGGTGCACCACTATATTTTGGAAAAAAAAAATTATTTAAAAACGATATGAAATATTGTACACGTTACTTTATTTGTTGAAATATTGTACACGTTACTTTATTTTGTATTTGTGTGTAAGTAAAGTCAATGATTTTCCCATTAGCTCTGTAGCATGCCTTTTATTATTCTATTTAGATTTTTGTCTCAACAGACTCAACAAGACTCTCAACAGAGCCTTTTATTACTCTACTCCACTAATTCTAAGTTGTGTAATTTATATTTTTAGTTACAATTGTGTGCATTCGAATCCAGCTCATATTGATAAGTTCTTGGTCTTTTATCAATCTTACTAAGTTTCTTATATATTAAACAACTTTTTATTAATTTTTATTAAAGTCCCAAAAAGCTCAAACAGTCTTGTCACAGGGCACCGCAAAAAAGCATTTAAGTGGTAGATTCATGCCTCCTGTTTTTTTAAAAAAAAAAATTGTAATCTATATGTAATTGCGAAGAAAATATAAATTAATATTTGATATCTATCCTACAATGTTGTACTCGCTTGAACAATTTCTGTCAAGTTTGTAAGGCATATCTAGCTTAACGTAACTTGACGTAAATACTCGCTGGACAAATAATCTTATCACTATTTTTCCGGTTTGTCACGTGGTACGTTTACCCCTATTATAAATACGGTTAGTCACGTATTATAACACCGTACAAATAGTGGTTAAGATATTCGTCCGGTCGCCGTACGCGTAGACACTGTCTTTAAATAATCGTTCGCAACCAGACATTGTTTCACAGTTTTTTTTATATAAGAACTAAAAATAAACAAAACAACCTTATATGTAACAAAATTTCACTTGTTGACCATAGGACAAATGAGTCCCATTTGCAAATCTGGTCACTAAATTAAGAATTTTTAAACAAATATTAAAATAATTAGTAAAACTTATTAATAACATTCACATAAGCAAAAAAAAAAAAATTCAATAAATATCTATATCGATGCAACGCGTTCTATGGGCCTTACATGAGGATTTTTTAATGCATGGTTGCAGGTTGATTTATTTACTCTAACTTGAAGAATGGTCAAAAGACATTATAATTTTAAAAAACAAACTAGTAATAATATAAAATAATTAAATTTGAAAAGGTTATGATAAAATGGGTAGATGTATTGCTTAATATAATGGATGGGACAAATATGTCCCTTTGTCCTCAAAGGGTTAAAAAATGTCTTTTTTTAGGCAATAAAATAAAAAATTTTTTGTTTAATTTAACTTCATTTGAGACCCAACAAAATATACTTTGAAAAAATTAAAAAAAAAAAAAATATTAGGGACTCATTAAATGTTAAATGGTCTTGAACATTTAATAGGTCCCTAATATTACTTAAAAATTTTTTTTTTAATGTTTTTTGAACCATCCTAACATTTATATATATAGGGTTGTTTCCACACCTACCGTGAGTCGACACTTATCGTAGGATTTAAATAGTAACATAAATTTTGAAAAAAGTAATTAATTTTATTTTTATATATCGAGTGTCAACAATATTGTCATTACAATACATGGAAACCGTAATACATAGTTACTTTTATGAACTCAAAGGGTTATTACGTCAACATGTGAAAATATTTTTTTTAAGTAGCAGCTGCTAGAAACGTTTCAAATAAAACAAAGAAATTTAAGAAGATAACATAAAATTTTATTTCTAAATTGACTTAATCACGTAAATAAATAATGAATCGTTATTAATATTTTTAAAACCAGTCATTATTATAGTATCAATGTAGTATTTTTGAATGTACGATGAGTATGAACTAAAACAAATATCATTCCATACATATCGTATGTTCAATGAATAATCAATTTGTTTCTTTTTTTCTATAAAAACAAATATTATTTTACTTAGATTCTTTTACAATGGCAAGACAAAAATATAAACAAAAAGTTTGTAGCTCAAAACGAAGACTTAAATATACAGATAGTCAATTGCGTGATGCTATTAATGCTGTTGAAAAAGGTATAGTTGTGTACAAAGCGAGCAAGACGTTTGGAATTCCTTATCACACGCTTCGTGGTAAAATATTTGAAAGAATTTCTTTGAAGATACAACGTTGCGGGTATGAATCGGTACTAGGTGAACACATTGAAAACAAGTTAGTCGAGTGGTTATTAACATGCACCAGAATGGTATTTGCTATTTCTGTAGTACAGCTATTAGATACTGTGCAAAAATATTTGAATTTCAACAATATAAAAACACTATTTACTAACAACCGTCCTGAAAAGGGTTGGTTTTATGCATTTCTTCGCCGTCGCGAACAGCCAATACGAAATGAATATTTAAACTGAGCTAGAGGAGGAGTAACTGATAAAGCCATAAGAGATTGAGTTGCTGAAATTCTGAAGCTTTTGGAAGAAAACACTTAATATTTAAATGGTTCGATGCGCGTTTTCAATATGGATGACAGTGATTTTCAGTTGTCACGAAAAACCAATTTATTAATTTGTGAATGAGGAAAATATACATACTAAGAAAGTGCTCAAAATAATAAAAAAAGCATCACAACTTTATTTGCAGTAAATGCCAGCGGAACTTTAGCTTCACCGTGAACAATTTTTAAAAATGTTCGTTTTCCTAATAGAATTATAAATGCTGCTCCATCAGGATGGGGTATTAAAAAAAGCAAAAATGGTTGGATGACTGCAAAATGTTTTTTTGAGTATATTACAAACGTTTTTCATCCATTTTTGATAGAAAAAGAAATTCCTTTACCAGTTATTTTTTTTTTTGATGGTCATGCGTTACATTTTTCTATCGAACTTCGTGAGTTTTGCTCTAAAAATGGAATAATTCTTGTTGCTTTGTACCCAAATGCAACACATATTTTGCAGCCGCTCGATGTGGCAGTTTTTGGGCTAATAAAAGCAAAGTGGAAATCTTTTTGCCGACAATGGCGTGAACATGACAATGGTTTATTTCTTGTCCTTCATTGACCATGAAGGACAAGAAATAAACAATGATAATGTACGAGAAGCATTAAATTTTTTAATAATCAATCCTTTTATGGCAAATAATATCAAAAGTGGTTTTAAAAATATACTGGAATTTTTCCATTTAATGCTAATAGTATTGACTCCAAAAAAATTGTTCAAAAGTTATGTGAGTCAACTGTTGCTCCGGCTCCTTATTTAGAAGAAAACTATTCAAGAGTGACTTTATCAGCTTCATCTCCCATAACCTTTGTTAAAAAGTGCATTGATTCAAGTATTTTAAAGCAGTTTAAAATGGTTGACGAACATTTAGTTTGGAAAGGTGATCTTGAATACCTCCAGTTGTATCATTTTTGGAAAAGAGCCTCATCTGAAACATATAAGACCATAATTTATCTAATGAAATACAACAGGGTAATAAATATTTATTAACAACTTGTAATTTAGAAAATGTGCAAGTTAAAACCGATAAGGAAATGCCTGATTACAATAATGCAGCGGTAATAGAACCAAAACCAGTTTATTGCAATTTAAAAATAGCAGCAAAAATCATAAATCCAATTGAAAGTGTTTTTATATGGCCAAAACAACCAGTCCAAATGTTCAAGCGCAAAGTAGAACGCTTACCATCGTTTGTAACATCTGAAACGTGGCAGCAAATTCAGAAGACAAAAGTGCAAGAAAAGTCACAAGTTAAAGATGAAAGATTAAGAAAAAAACAACTAGCTGCGGATAAAAATTCAAAAATAGAGGAAGAAAGATTAAGAAAGAAAAAATTGGCTATGGAGAAAAAGTTATTTAAAGAAAAAACTAAAAAAGAAAAAGAAAATATGAAAATTTGGAAAAAGAAAAAAAACAGTTGCAAAAGAAAAAGAAAGCCTTAAACCTGAGTCAGAAAACGATTTCCATTTAAAATGCTGATAATAATTATAAAATAAGACTCAGATAGTTACGATGAAACTCAATCCTTTCCAGTTTAAGAACTTAAAGGATATGTACTAATGTAATGGAAATTCTTTAAAATCTTTAGTTTTAATTCATAATATTATTTTCATTACTACATAATTAAGGTTTATTTAATAGTCTTTTTTTTATTTATACACCTAAAAGCGTTTAATGAAATGTTACTAATCCATTAAATTTTCATTTGAAAACGCGAGCTCATTTTAAACGAGACACTAAAGCAGATTTTAAGATATACGTTAAGTGTCCACAATATATACGATAAGTGTGAAACACTTACGATAAGTATGGAAAACTTCGCTTTAAAAGTTTGATCAAAATAATTACATTATTTATATAAATTTCAGAATGAGATTAATTTTAAACTAACCCTTATAGTATTACATTGACGGCTGCAAAAATTTATTTCCAATGCATTTCTACTTTTTAAGTAATCTAAAATATAAAAATAACTTTTGTTAAGTGTGGAAACGACCCTATATTATGGCCTACTTAAATTACACGGCCTAATTTGTTGCATTTTCCGTAAAAAATTAAGAGGCCAGTTTTTTTACGGCTCAAGTATAAAAACTTAATTTTCGCTATGGTTATGAGTCTTGTTTGCACTATAATTGGTTTATTCTGATTTTATTAAAATGGTTTAATAATAGTTAGATTTTATTTGAGTACTTACATTATTTTGTGCTGGATTTTCTGTTAACTGATTGCCTGCTTCAGTTTATTTCAATTACACAGAATACTGAAATAGGCTTTCAGATAGCTATATCAACACATACCAACATGCTACTAAAAATAACCGTACATGTTGCTAAAACTACCCACAACTCTCCATTGGAAATAATTTTAAAGGTTTGTACTTTTGTATTTATTATAATTGCAGCTATTAGATATAAAAAATTGATTTTTCTTTGAAATGTTTACACTGCAAAACAACGGTTTGAAATGTAAGTACTCTACTAAGCTTGTGTTTCATACATCCAGCAATTAAAATGCAACAAAACAGGCCAAGAAATATCAGGCATACCAACTGTTTTGGAGTCAATATCTGTAAATAAATTTCTTAATTTTTTATTCCCTAATAAATGCTTATCATATTTCATATTTTCATATTTCTTTATTAAAATGGTTTTGCAGTAGTGAAAATTACAAATTAAAAAGCTATATTATATTAGAAATATTATTGACAAAAATTTGTTGTTAAGTGATTATCTGCTTCTTGTGGTTAAGATGTACTTCCAAAAAGCAGCTCAATCTCAAAGTTGTAAACAATTTGATGAAGATTGAGAAAATAATCTTTATAAAGTTGTTTTTGTTTTTATTTTAAAATCCTCACCAAAATTTACATAACAAGTTTATGTTTGAAAAAAGAAATTGATGAGTGTATTACCTCAATGCACCAATCTAAATTTAAGATAAGGCCAGTTGTGACAGATAACCATTCTACCAATGTTAATGCATTTTTATAGTTTTATAAAGCATATATTGGTGATGGAAAACTATTAATTTATCATTCAGTTTAAAAAAAGGGTGTATAAAACATACTTATTATTTGATATACTTCGTTTTATAAAAAATGTAAGAAAAAACTTATTCAATGCAAAAAAAAAAAAAATTATTCTTTCTCATTTGATTTTTCCAGAGACTATGTAAAGTTACTGCTAGTTACATTGTAGGGAATATATTTCTTAAAGTTTATTAAAAGATTAATTATTAAACAGGCAAGTAAAATTAATTATCAAGTCACATATTTTAGAAACAACAAACAAGTTGTCAACATTGATAATATTTGACGAAACAACTGCAGCTGTAATTTAGAGTTATTTTCCTGAAAGAAATAATGCAACACACTTTAATCATTATTTTATAAGTTATTTATCATACTTAATTCAAAGCAGAAACTTAATTTATCCAATCAAGCTCAGCAAAGCTGATAACAAACCCACACTTTATAGAGATATTGCAAATAGTACTGAAATTCAATCAAAATAAAATTTGATAAATAGTTTACATTAACCAAAAAAACTTCTTGTGTTCTAATAACAACACTACAAGCAACTGTATCTCTTGTGAATGATTTTTTTGAAGAAGGCTTTGCAGTTGTTCTTAGTTCTAATTTACAAAGTAATCTTTTGGAGCTAGGTTTTAGTAAGTATAATTAAAAACATGCACTAGTAAAAAGATTTTCGCGGGTTTTCCCAAAAAATATTTTATCAGAACTTTAATAATCATTAAAAAATATTATGCAAGATTTAGCTTAGTTGTCTACATAATTACTAGTGTCAGCTTTTAAAAATAGCACAGATTTATATACTAAAGAAAGGAATAATAGTAAAAATTAACAAAAAGATTTTGATTTTAAATTTATGATTAATAAATGTTACTTTATACAGAGATGAACCTATATATCCAATTCAACATGTCTAACTTTATTTGTCTTCTGTTTAGTATTTTATGTTATTTCTCTTATTCAAATAAATAAATGCAGTCATTCTTTTTCAATTAAAAATTTGCAACACAAGTTTTATAGATTTGTTGTAGCAATGACGCAATGACAATTTTACTAATGAAAAGCACCAAAAGTGGGGAATCAAATATAGATCTTGTATTGTTAATAATATTTTTATAACAATTTGCAAAAAGAAGTTACATATTCATTGAGTAAAAATCAAGTAAAAAAATTACAAAAAAAGCAAAGACAAAATAAATATTCCTAGTAAAAAGGTATTTCTTCTTTTAATTTCAATTATAAAAAATACAAAACTACAAACCTTTAGTTTTAGGCAATCTTAGCAATATGTAAGGTTATTTTTAGTAGCATGTTGGTATGTGTTGATATAGCTATCTGAAAGCCTATTTCAGTATTCTGTGTTATTAGAATAACTGAAACAGGGGATCAGTTAACAAAAAATCCAGCACAAAATAGTGTAAGTACTCAAATAAAATCTAACTATTATTTAACCATTTTAATAAAATTAGAATAAACCAATTATAGTGCAAACAAGACTCATAACCATAGCGAAAATTAAACTGGCCTCTTAATTTTTTACGGAAAATGCAACAAATCAGGCCGTGTAATTTAAGTCGGCCATGATATATACGAGGTGTGTTCAAAAATTAAGGTGACTTTTTAAATTTTGCGGGCAACGTACTTTCGATTATCGATATTTTTGTTTTGTCATGGTACACTCTTCCTGAACATCTGTACCAAGTTTCAAGTGTATAGCATTTTTTGTTTGGTTGTGAGAGGCGTAAAGGTTATAAGTGTTTTGCATGCTCGGCGATTTTTTGCTATCAAAAAATATGGATCAAAGGATTTGCATCAAATTTTGTGTAAAAAATAAAATAAAGTGCTCCAAAAAACTAAAATGTTGACAGTGGCATACGGTGAAACTGTTCTGAATAAAAAAAATGTTTACAAGTGGCACAAACTCTTTTAAGATGGCCGGTAAGATGCCAATGACGAGCCTCACTCTGGACGCCCAACCACGTCAACAACTGATGAAAATGTTCAAGCAGCGAAGAAAATTGTTTTGGAAAATCGTTGAATCACGGATGATGTTGGTATATTGCTTGGCTTGTACCATGAAATTTTTTCTAACGTTTTGGGCATGAGACATGTGTCAGCAAAGTTTGTTCCGAAATTGCTCAATTTTGACCAAATAAACCGTTGCATGAGCATCGCTCAAGAACTGTTGAATGACGTCAACGACAAACCAGATTTACTCAAAAGGGTCATAACTGGTGGCGAATCATGGTTATATGGTTATGATATCGAAACCAAAGCCCAATTGTCCCAATAAAAGAGCCCAGGTGAGCCAAGACCAAAAAAAGCACGCCAAGTTCGATCAAAGTTTTGCTCACTGTTTTTTTCAATTACCATGGAGTGGTGCATCAGGAGTTCCTACCATATGGTTGTACGGTCAATAAACAGTACTATCTTAAAGTTATGCGCCGTTTGCGAGAAGCAATGGCGCATAACTTCAATAAATCATGCCTCAGCCACCATATTCACCAGATTTGGCCCCATGTGACTTTTTCTTGTTCCCAAATCTAAAAAGATCTATGAAAGGACGGAGATTGGCAATGATTAAAGAGATAAAGACTGCATCGCTGGAAGAGCTCAAGGCTTTACCGAAAAGTGCTTATGAGAAGTGCCTTGAGGATTGGAAAAACCGTTGGTATAAGTGTATTGTATCTGAGGGGGATTACTTTGAAGGGGAAAAAATAAATATTGATAAATAAATAAATATTTTTTCTTAAAAATACAAAATCACCTTAATTTTTGAACACACCTCGTATATATATATATATATATATATATATATATATATGTATATATATATATATATATATATATATATATATATATATATATACATATATATATATATATATATATATATATATATATATATATATATATATATATATATATATATATATATATATATATATATATATATATATATATATATATATATACACACACATGCATACAGTCATGTGATATTGAAATGGAAACATAATTAAAAAGCAACTTTTTTTTTATTCCTCTTTTTTTTTCTCCATAAATGCTAAATTTGATGACCTTTGTTATCATACAATGTTTACAATGTTTAGAACTGGACATCAATGCTTAATTTATAAGTTCTTGAAGGATATTCCTCCATATATCTTTTACATTATTGAATAAACCCTGTAACCAATACCATGATGGATTTTGGAAAATTTTTCTTCTTATGATAATATACTCTTGGTGCTTTTTGATATTTGATTATGTAAATATGTTTGGATTTTTGATCACAATCAGTAAAGTAGAATAGTTTTTGATCAGATGTAATGATTTTTTTTCCAGTTAATCTTAATAAATCCATAAATTTTTTCTGATTTTGTAAACCTTCTCTCAATTGCTCAAGGTGATAATGCACGTAAACATCCTTTTAAAACTTTTTTTTTAATTGAACATTTTATCAATGTAACATTTAATTGACTTTCTTGATATCTTAAACTTTTCTAGATAACTCATAAATAATTGGTGGTTTGTCTTTTTATTAATAAGTCATCTGAAAAAGTTAACATAAATTTAGCTTCAATGGTCAATGCCAATGTTCAATTATTTTGCCATTTAAATCATCTTTTCTTTTAATTATCACCATGTTATTTTTAACTCTACTAATGGTGGTTATTAAAACTTTGATTGATTCCTTTGATTGGTTTCTTAATTATTCTATACAACTTGGATATTTGTATAGAATAATTAAGAAATTTTTAGAAATTTCTTAATTATTCTATACAAATATCCAAGTTGTACCCACAATAATATAATAATAATTTTTTTTTGCTAACTATTTTAAATATGTGATTAAATTATAAATAATATTGTTAAATATTGTTTAAACAAAAAGTAATCAAGTTTCAAAAGTGTTTCCATTTCAATGCCACAAGACTGTATATGAATTAATTAATAAAATGTCTATTATAAAATATTTATATCATTTTTGTGTTCATATTTGTTCATATTTAGATAAAAAAGCACTCAAAGGTGTAAGAGTTAAAAAGTTAGTTATGAGTATTATAGTTAGTCATTAGGTTCATTATTTATATTTAGAATAAAAAGAACATAAAAATATTTTTTTCAAAATTATAAGACTTTTTATACTTTTTAAATATATTTTGTTATAGTCTATCAAGGCAGATATTCTGCACACATACAAAAAAAAAAAGGATCCAAGATAGATATTGTATTTTTTTTGTTTATGCTTAAGTTAAAAATTGTTTTTAACAATTTTTAAATTAAGCATAAACAAAAAAAATATCTTTTTTTTTTAAATGATAAAAGGTTTTTCATTGATTATATATTTATTTTATTAGTGATGACAATAGACCAGATAAGTAAAAATTATTTTATTTATAAATTTTTAATTTTCTGTTATGTTATAGTTATGTTTTATAATTTTATTTTAGCTTGCTTAAGGTTAAACCTAAGTAAGTATCTTAATTATCAAATTTTAAATTTGATTTATGAAATGGTTTTATATTAAATAAAAATAATAATTTGATAAGTCTTCATTATAGAAAAGAAAATTTGGGTTTTATTGTTAAATTGTTGAGTTATTTTGTTAGTAAATTTAGTAATTAATTATTGGAATTTGATTTTAAAGAAGTTGTAAAGATTTTTATTTATTTAACAAAAATGGCGCCAACATTGGCATTAACAGGAAATTTGGTTATCACCATTACCTTGAAAAATAAACTGAGATTGGTTATATTCCACTTCAAAACCTCTATTTGTATCATACTTCAATTTAAGTTTCTATTTCTTGTAGGTATTTATTTATTGTTCAAAAGAGTTTTTTTTATTTATATTTTTTATTTTTTATTTATATTTATTATTTAACCAATATATATTACTTTAAGATAAGTTTTTAAGTATATCTATTTTGTAAATGTATATAGGAATATGTAATATAATTATATTATTATTTACTTGTATATACTTTATAAAAATTGTTAATAATCTTTTAGAAAGTGTTTATTTCTTTACTATTTTTTTATTTATTTGTGTATTTGCTGTTGAAGTGAAATGTAAATCACGGAAATTTTAATATTTTTTATGTAAATCAAAGAAAATTTGTGTTCAGAAAATATTTTCAAAAACATGCAATTAGTTTTATATATATAAGATTTGCTAGAAATAATTTAAATTTTATTTTTATTTACGGAAACTATCCGGCAGCTGAGTTGCCTTTCCGTTGTTTAACGGGAAAAACTTGTTTAATTTAAACGGAATCCGTTTATTTACGGAAAAGTTCCGGCAGCTGCCGATGACCAAACTACCCGTGGTTTAACGGAAAAAACCCATTGTATTTTAACGGAAAAAATCCGTTTGTAAACGGAAACTTCCGTTTACATACGATGGGTTTTTCCGTAAAATAACGGGTAGTTTGGTCATCGGCAGCTGCCGGAACTTTTCCGTAAAAAACGCGCTATTTTTTTAACAGTGTAGAATTAGACAGAAGTGGGCGTGTTCCGTAAGCCCATAAACATTTAGCAATGCTAACTCATGTTTGATTGTAAGGAAGATTATGTGCAGTTGTAATTATAATGGTAACTCATCAATTTTTGCTTTGAAGGAGTTGACACAGATAGCACTAAAAACTTCAATAGGTAGTACGTTCCATGGGTTTGCTTCATACGGTTGTTAAAGAAGTTAAAGCGAACGAGACAGTTGTGGTCGATTTCACAATAAAGGCGCTGTTTTTTTTAAGAAGTGTTTGACTGTTGAGGCAAAAAAGAAAATCATAGCATTGCATTTTTCAGACAAATAAGCGGCCTTGACTTTACCAGGACCCGGCCAGTTATCAAATATTTGAGTTTTTGCATCTTGGCTGCACTCAATATAGGTAATTTACTGCACTCAATATGTTATTCGAAAGGACTGTGGATCAGTGGGCGCTTAAACAATTTCCCCCAAGCTGAGCTTAATGAATTTCAAAGTGAATCATTAGAGTCAGAAAAAGGAACTTTATCTAACAGTGGAGAATGCAAGGTTCAACTTAACTTGGTAATAGTTAATACTAACCCTTCTTTGTGGGCAGTTGTTTTGAGTCAAAAAGATCAAGATGCAATTATTTTAAAGAGATCTCCAGCTCAAAAGCAGTATTCAAAAGTGGCTAATTGTCCCTTCTTTGTTGAAACTGAGGAGCTAGAGATCAACGGAGGAAACTCATAAATCGTGTAAAGCAGCATCAATGCAGCCATTGCACTAAAGGTTCTACAATGATTGGAAAGAGGCCTACATTCCTCTTACCAGCTCCACTGGTGAATATTTAGAGCTCCATAATTAAATAAATTCTGAGACAGCTAAATAACTGACAACTCTTCGTGAAACTTTGAATGTGACTGTATTTCTGGCTTCTAAGAAATTTACTTTAGGTGTTTTCATTGACTTGACGAAAGCTTTAGATACTATTGACCACGTAATTCTTTTAACAAAAGTTGGAGTGGTACGGAATTACTGGAAATATATTAATTTGGCTAAAAAGTTACTTAAATAATTGAAAACAATTTGTTTATGCAGATGATAACATATCATCTAGTTTGTTAAATATTTCATGTGGAATTCCTTAAGGATCCATATTAGGACCTCTCCTATTTCTAACATATATTAATGATTTACCAAAAGCTTGTAACCTAATGACAGTTATGTTTGCTGATGATTTTAACTTATTTCTTTCTCATTATAACATTTTTACACTTTTTAGCAACATAAATATTGAACTAATAAAAATTTGCAATTATTTGTTGGTTGTTGATAAAAAAGTTATTACATGTTTAAATTTAGTGAATTATTTAACATATTTTACTTTTTAAGTTTAAGAACTCTTCTATTGTAATTTTGTATATTTATTTTAATTTTAATTTATAGTATTATATTACGAACTTTATGTCGTCAGAAGAGGAAAACGGTAATTTATATATTTTTGAAAATTATGGACATTATTGTTCGCATGAGTCAGTTTTTCGGAAGACACAGTAATTTGATTGATGCAAGCCGTAAACACCATAACAAAGGAAAAAAATCATTAAAAAAAAAAGCTCCTAATTTCTTCAATAGAGGTTTCTCTGTGACAAGAAGCTTTTTTAGGTAGCTTATTGTAAAGTTTTCTCAATATCAATTTTAATTATATATATATATATATATATATATATATATATATATATATATATATGATATATATATATATATATATATATATATATATATATATATATCTGTGTGAATGTGTATCGTTACGCGCTTTATCAAATATTTACGTATTTAAACTGTAAATTAAATTTTTAGCTATTTTGTATAAAAGCTCTTAGCCTGAAGAAAAAAGCAATTTAAAAAGTTTTCAGTCTGGTTAAATTTGACAAACTTATTACTGAAAATGCTATTTAACATACGTCACGCAGAATACAAGGTAAACATATTGTTTCAACTTGTGGGTCAGATCTATGCAAATCAATTAAGTGGATTGAATTGTAAAATTTCTAATTTGAATTGAAAATTTGAGAATTCTAAACCAATTAAAAAAATATATAAAAATCCATCAGAAGTGACCGGCTAAGAAAAATAAACTTGTATTTTTGATTCTATACATTTAACTTATGTTACATCACTTAGGTTACCAAGCGATTATTATCGCTTGGTAACCTAAAAATAAATGGTATTGTAAATTGGTAAATAAAAATATAAATAAAAAAAACTCATTTATTAAAAGTAATTAACAAAGACAATTTTAAAAACTGGTGGCACGCTTCTTGAGTAATTTTTCATGAGATTTTTGAAAACTAATTAATCAACGTTTTTTTTGAAAGGTATGAAAACGACAGTTCCGCAAGTGCAAGAGCAACAAATTACTTTAGCATGACAACTTTATTAATACTTATTAGGTCATTCAAATAAGAAAATCTTTTAGTTTATCAAAAAATTTTCTTTCAATTCTTATGTTTATGCATTTTGCCTTATTTTCATTAGGTTGAATTTTGAAAATGCTGCAAAGTATTTAAATTTGAATCTTTTAAAAAATATATTGACGTAAAAACAGCTCTCGCTGTTGAGTAGGGAGAGGGGGTGCAGGTATCGTGATTGTTTTTGACTGCAAGGAAGGGGTTAAAAATTGAAGTGCCAGAACTTTAGTACATGCAGTTTTAACTTACGCTAAACAAATTTAAAATATAATGTGCTTAAACTAATTATCGTTATTCAAAACTTTAAACGTAAAAGCGTAACATTTAATATTCTTTCGCATATGTTATAAAAAAATTTAAGTTTTTTAACTAAAGTTTAGAAAAAACAAAACTTAATCATGTTTTTGTTAATTTACTTTACAGAAAACTGCAAAAGTTCTATCGTTGTTTTCTTGAAAAATATATATTTTTCAAAGTATATAATCTGACTAACAACAAATTGAACATGATAGATCCAATTTCACACTAAATTAATTCGGACTATGCAAATAAATTTACGGTTAAAATAACATTTTGCAATGACTATGAGAAAAACCGTAACATTCGGAACCAAAAATGACTTAAATTAACTAATTTTCAGTTCTAAAGGCATATTTTAAATAAACTTTCGTGTGTTTACACCAAATTTATTTGCTGAAGTTGACAAAAAAGAGAATAAAATTTGATATATATATATATATATATATATATATATATATATATATATATATATATATTTATATATATATAGTATTTTTAATAGACTTTGTTAAATTTAACTATGGACCTTGCTTAAAATTTTATATAAAAAGTTATAAAGTTGTTTAAAGATAGTGTCAATAAAGTCAACATATCGTTTTATAATATATTAAATAACTGAAAAGGTGCATAAGTACTTTTTGATGTGACTTTTTTTTTCAAGGGTTTTATATGTTGTTTGTATTAAAATAGTTAACATATTTGAGTATTTTTTCTGTTTTTTGAATTTCTTAAATCATAAATAAAGTGTATGTGTGAGTGTATGTGTGAGAGAGAGAGAGAAAAAGAGAGAGAGAGGAGCAGAAAGAGAGAAAATCGCAAAAACTAAACGAATTGCATCGAGAATTGCAAAAACTAAAACTAAATAGTTCCTTGATGAAAAAAGTTAAGATTCAAATTTAAATAACAAAATAAAATTATTATATTGTTGAACACAACATTGATTAGAAAATATAATGAATCGAGTGTTATCAGTATATTATGCAATGAGTAACTTAAGCTTTCATTTAAAAGCATCGAGGATCCATTTTGAAATAATTAGAAAAATTTTAATATTGTTTTATAAAAATGCTGCGTTAAATAAAGCAATTTTTCAAAAATTGGTCGAAAAAATTTAATAATGAATTTTAAAAATGTTTTCTATTGTTTTTTCAAGAACAAATTGGTTTGTTCCACAGTGGTACTTTGAAACATGAAATTTAATTGTCAGAAAATTTATAGTAAAAGGACTGCTTTTTTTATAATTTACTATACAGTATTTCATTTTATATTCGCTGTAAATTTCTTTAAGAAATGCATTAAAAAGTTTCATTCTGTCATTTTAATAAAAATAAGTGATAAATAATTTACTTAGTACGTCATAAAAAGTTTCCTATCGTTAATCCTTCGATTCTGTACAATGTTTTGTGCCAAACAGATTGGCGGTTCTATAGTTTTTATTTTATTTTTTATTACAATATGTTAAATATGTAATACTAAAAATATAAAATATGTTAAATATGTTAAATATGTTAGCACATTAAACATGAAGCACAATTTATGAACTTTGACTTACTTTCTTTGATAAGCCTTACTTAATAGAAATGAAAGGTTTTTGAAAAGTATGAGTACAGTCAGTTGTCACTCTTTTAAACGAAAACTTTAAAAAAATAAAATATTTTTTTAATAGAAGATATACCTTTACAATTTTTTTTAGTTTTTTTTTTGTTTATGTTTTCTTTGTAACATTCTCACTTATAAATAAAGTAAAATAACCAATTTTTCCAAAAGTGAAAATTGAAGAATTCACACCTAGCGATTTAACAAGCTTACGGATATGCTTTGTAATGCCGTTTTTTTTGTTTTTACTTCACCGATAAAAAAGCCATCAAAGAATAAAAAAAAAAAAAGAAAAAAAAAAAACTTTTCATGGTAGAATTCAAAATATGCAATTTATCTGTTTTAAAATTAAACAAAAAAGAATTTAAATTTAAATTAAACAAAAAAGAAGTTAGGCATTAACAAACAAATAAAATCAATAAACAGCTAAACTTTATAAAAAACGTTCTGTAAATTATCACTTTAAAAATTATATAAATAGTCCTTTTACTAAAGCTCGTCATTATTTTCAAAATTTGTACAATATCTAGTTTAACAACCGTAAAATAATATTTATATAATTATAATATATTCTAATGTATTTAATACATTATATAATGTAAAAATTTAAAGATTTTTTATTTTATTTTTTTTGTGTACTCAAATAAGCAAAAATTAAATGAAGTTATTATTTTTTTTAGAAAATGTTTAACAGTGAAGAATTTAAAAAGTTTTCAAAAGAAATGATCGATTACGTAGCAGACTATTATGACAATATTGAACAAAGAAGCGTTCTTCCAAAAGTTCAACCAGGTTACCTTCGTAGTCTTTTGCCGCCAAAAGCTCCAGTTGAACCAGAACATTGGAAAAACATAATGCAAGACATAGAAAAAGTTATTATACCCGGTGTTACAAATTGGAGGCATCCTCATTTCCATGCTTATTTTGGCGTTGGTATAGGTTATCCATCAATAGTAGCTGAAATTTTAGCGAATGCGCTTTCAGGACCAGGATTTTCATGGATATCTATGCCAGTCAGCACAGAGTTGGAAACGGTAATGATGGATTGGATTGCTGATCTTGTAGGACTTCCAGAGCATTTCAAGTTCTCATCAAATGGAACTGGAGGGGGTATTATAGATGGATTTGCGAGTGATGTAACGCACTATACGTTGTTACTTGCTCGTGAGAGAGTAATTAGAAACTATTTAAACGACGATAAAACTTTTTCGAAACTTATTATGTATACTTCTAGTCAAGCTCATTCTTCGGTAACTAAAGCTGGATTGTTAGCGGGAATAAAAGTTCATTACGTAGACACTGACGAAATGTTTACGCTCAGAGGTGTTAATTTGGAAAAAGCCATTAAAGAAGACAGAGACAAAGGATTTATTCCATTTTATCTTTGCGCAACTTTAGGAACTACGACGTCATGCGCATTCGATAATATTCAGGAGTTAGGTGTGATATGCAATAAAGAAAAAATATGGTTGCATGTTGACGCAGCTTACGCGGGAAGTTCATTTGCGTGCGAAGAGAATCGTCACTTTATGGCTGGCATTGAGTTAGCAGACTCGTTTAACTTCAATTTACATAAGTGGATGCTTGTAACAGTTGATTGTTCTGCATTGTATGTTAAAGATAAAACTGAAATTAATAATTCTTTCAGTGTTGATCCTGTTTATTTAAAATGTCCTATTGGAGGAGAACTACCCTTATATCGAAATTGGCAGATTGCATTAGAACGCCGTTTTCGCTCATTGAAAGTTTGGTTTACACTACGTTTATATGGCCAGAAGGGCATTCAAAATCATATTAGAAAGCACATTCAACTAGCACGGGAGTTTGAAGCACTGATAAAATCTGATGATATGTTTGAAATTTGCTATCCTGTTACTATGGGTTTAGTATGCTTTCGCTTAAAAGGAAGCAACGAGTTAAACCAAAAGTTAAACGAGCTAATAAATGCCGAAGCTCAAATACATATTACCCCATCAAAACTTGGAGAAAAGTTCATTTTGCGGCTTTCGATCTTATACGAGCATGCAACAACAGAGCACATAGAATTTGCATTTAACAACATTAAAAAACATGCTCAGTCGTTATTAAAATCATAATTGCATAGCAAATTTTCACGAAGCAATCTACAACATTTTGTATTTAAAAATAACTAATAAATAATAACAAAAAATGATAAATAATAACTGAATTTAATTATTTTAAACTACAAAAAGTAAAACTACTAACAAAAAAATGTAAACTAAAAAAATGCCTAAAATTTTTAAGCATTGTGCAAACTCAATCAAAAAGCCACAGAAAAAACGTATATTTTCGTTGAGAAAAGGTTTTTGTGGGAAAAAGTATTTTTATTGAAAACGCAAGATTGAGTTTGTTGTTACCAGACTTTGGTTACCTTTATTTTTTTTTCATCCTCATTTAAAAACAGTACAAAAACTTTAAATTTGTATCACGCCTAACATTTTAAACAAATAACAATCAACCGCTTTTTATAAATGTTTTTAAATGTTATTAAAATTTTGAGAAATGTTTGCAAATGTTAAAGTTTTAAAAATTGTTGTGTTTTTATTATAATGTTCTGCATTTAATTAGTTTTTTATTTTTTTAAACTTTTTTTTCTTTAGAGCTTTTTTAAACTTTTTTAAAAAGTTAAAAAAATTTTAAGGTCTTTTACATATATACTTCTAATACTACTTCGAATCTACTTCGAATACAGAGATTAAAAAATATTTTTAAATTTTTATTCGACATAAGTTTTTATTATTAAATGTTTTTAAAACTAATCTTTTTAAAAAACACTTAATAAAAAAAACTTATCATTAAATATTTAAGGGGCGAATCCAGCATTTTTTTAGTTTTTTTAAATTTGTAAGCCCTTCAAATTGAAGGGATTTCAAACTTTGTATGGTCTTAATTTTTGAACGCTGATATATTTTACTATGAAACTTAAAATTTATTGATGAGTATAAGTCTAGTTGAGAATAGTAAAAAAAATATTTTATCAACTTGTTGGTCTCTGTTGGGTTTTTTTTATTCCCAGGCTCCAATCACTGCAATTTTTTCGCAAGGTATCTTCATTTGACATAAGTATGAACATATATATGCTAGTTGTTTCATCTCAAACACAGAAAAAAGCTGGATCCGTCCGTGTTATATTTTAAAGTTCGAAGCTATCGCCGTACAAAGTTTTCAACCTTCCCAATATTGTAAATAAAGTAAATTATGTTGTATTGAGGGGTTTGTAAATTTTACATGGTCATGGTTTAAAAAACTAATAAATAAAATTCAAAACCTGTAGATGAAATTAAATTTAGTATATATATATATATATATAAATATATATATATATATATATATATATATATATATATATATATATATATATATATATATATATATATATGTATATATATATATATATATATATATATATATATATATATATATATATATATATATATATATAAATTTATATATAATATATATATATATATATATATATATATATATATATATATATACTAATTTATATATATATATACTAATTTATATATATATATATATATATATATATATATATATATATATATATATATATATATATATATATATATACTAATTTATATATATATATATATACTAATTTATATATATATATATATATATATATATATATATATATATATATATATATATATATATATATATATATATACAACATTAAAACAATAATATAAAAAAACATTATTTATACAAAAAATCCTAAAAATTTAATGAAAGTTACTAAAACTTATGTTTTAACAAAATAATTAAAATTTAAACATATTTAATGAAGGAAATCGAAACTCTTAAATGTTTTAATGGGGAGGAGCTATTAAGGCGAGTTTCCACTCATCGGGAGCCGGATAGGAAAGGAAAAAATAATCACATGAGCATGCGTAATAAAAGTTTTTTATTTGTCCGAAAGAAAACTGCGCATGCTCACGAGATTATTTTTCCGTTCTTCCGTTGAAAAACGGATGAGTGGAAACTCATCTTTAGTAAAAGTTTTTTAACAAAATTTATATATCGTCAAAAGCATAAATTGTTAACAAAAAAGAACAGAGCATAACAACATTCAAACACACTTTTTAAACAATATTTTTTTCAACACATTTTAGGAATAAGAAGTTTTTTAACAAAATTTATCATAAAAAGCATAAACTGTTACCAAAAAAGAACAAAGTATACATCTTTGAAACAAATTTACTCAAAAAGTAGCAGTATAAAAAATATTTAATGAAGTAATGTTCAATAAAATTTACTTAAAATTAAAAATATTAAAAAACTGTATATTTTTTAAAATTTTTTTATAAATACATTCTTTCAACAATAATTTTTCAACACTTTTTATGACTACACTAACTACAAATAATTTTATTTTATGTGTTAAAACACTCACATTTAAAAGATATTTACACACTTACAAAATAAAAACCCATATAACCTTAACACATATAAACACCTAATAAATAACACACAAATATAAATAAATATATGAATGAAGAAAAATATATAAATTAGAAACTTTACAAATACCTCCTTATTTTTGTAATATTTGTATAATGACATATCTCGTAATAAACGTTTAACAACTTGCAAAAACAAACGATCAAACGATCTGGTTTTTTATATAAAAGCAAACGGATTTTTTTTTAACTTCTTAAAAATAATGTATTAAACGATCTTGTTCTTTAACATGTAACATAGAGTTGACCGTGTGAGATGCAAAGGTTTTGGAGATAAACACAAGCTTTATCAAAAGTTTGACCTTTGAAAAGAGCAACGTTTTCTCGAGTCATCATCGTTTTCTAATTAAAAAATTACAGATTAATATACTTTAAATACAATCGACAAACGACTTGAATTGTGTTATTATCATAATGTATGAATTTAATAAATCACCTGACTTTAAAAGTTACTTTACTAATTCCAAAAATAACATTAGGTTAATCCTTTACTACTAAAATTATAATGAAATAAAAATTGTCGATCTTATTACTAATTAGGCTGATGAAGCAAAGTTTTCGATCTTATTACTGATTAAGCAGATATATTACTGATTAAGCAGATTATGAGTACCTCATCTCGTAAGTTCAACAGTATAAAGAGAAAGAGTATGCCAAATCCTATTTAATATGATGGTAAAAAAGTCCGTGTAAACGCGCACGAATGGGCAGCAGCAGCGACAGCGTTAAATTAAGTATTAACTATAAGAATACATATATTCTCCCATGAACAAAAAATATAACTTATATTTTAACATATTAACATTCACTTTTTGACCAATTAAGTCATAGACTGTGGTTACTTAACTGCATATTTTAGTTTAGACTGAACCAAACGTAAAAATATTCCAGTCTACACGACACTTAGTTTTGATCATGGCCGACAACACGGGTTTCGAAATAGTGGTGGGGGAGGGGGGCCACAATCGTAAACTTCTTTAAAAAGTCCTCTATATCTAGAATTTTCTTTAACAAAAAAAAGTGTGGGAGCACGTGCCCCCCCCCCCCCCACAGTGTTGTCGGCCCTGTTGATAGTCGCGCGAACAATTCGCGTTGGGAGATTTTTGGCCAAAAATTAACGCCATGATTATCTTACAAACAGTGGCGAACTGGCCATTGTTTGTAAGATAATCACGGCGTTGAAATCTTTGAAATATATGAAGCGTGGGCCCCTTTAAATAAGTAATATATATATATATATATATATATATATATATATATATATATATATATATATATATATATATATAATTATTATTATTACAAATAGTTATAAAGTTAAACTATTTGTAAATTCTTGTATTCAACTCTATTAAGTGCGAAATTCTCTAATTTTACTGTAAAACTATTTTCTCCTTTGACAATCAATAATGTTTGTAAAACTTTTTCAATCATTATTGATTTCAAAGGAAAGTTTTACATGTAATTGTCGTAAGGGATTTGCTAAAGTTGTGCAATTGTTAATGATTATTTGATACAAGAATATGCAATGATTTTCCAAAGGGAATTGACTTTGTAACTTATATTGCAACTGCGGTGCTTGAATTAATTAATTAAAAAATGAATTAAATATTCACCAAAATTAAAAAAATAACAACTCAACACAAAAACACACTTGATCAACGAGTTTACTGAAGTGATGCTAGACTTCTTTTGAGGTTGGTATTTTAGTTTTCATGAAATTTATTATCTTTGTTTAATCTAAAACTTATCAAAAATATTTAGTCAATTTCCGCTCGAAATAATTATTTAAAAGTTACCGATCATACTGATTGGCTGAAATGATTTGAAAGATTGAAATTGATTTGAAAGGTAGAGGGATAAAGAGTTTTTCCGGACAGTCAAGTTTTCTGTAACTCTTTATAAGCATAACTGTTTATGTAACACATAATTAACACTTTTTGTGTTAATCATCTTAAAGCACCTCAGCGTAGTTTAACTACGCTGATTTCCGATTTAAGTTTTACTAATTTGCTCTAATAGGGCAAATTAGTATAACTTAATTCGGAAATTTTATCAAAATCCTAAACTTTGACAATCTCTAACTATTGATGAGATAAAATACATGAAAAGGTATTTTTTGATACAACTACATCTGCTCGTGTTGAAAAAACAAAATATGTATATATCTTTTTTGCTTATAAAGAATTTTAGATTTTTATTAAGTCTATATTTGAAATTATTTAGGATTTGGCTCCGTCGCTTCAAATTGTTAAAAAGTTATAAGATTTTAAAATTCATTAATTTAAACATGATTATAGGTCAAAAGAGTAAGAACTGTTATAGAGTGTCTAATCCAAATTATTTCTCAAAAACACGTTTTTTTTCATTAATAATCATAATGTTCTCCACCTATTAAGTTAAAGTACTAAAAAAAAAAAAGAGAATAAATTGGTAGTTGCTTCTCTTTTCCTTCTATTTCCTTTAAGGAATACAATTTTTTTTGGACAAAATTTATTTTGGGAATCTAAATATTATTTTTTTTAAAAGGAGACGATCTTTATTTTTGCTTTATTTTTTAAATGTTAAACTCTTAACTCAGGTCATCATGTCAAAATCTCAGATCATCCTGTCAAAATCTGGAGCATAATAGCGCAAAAAAAAAAAACTACAGACAAAAATAGAATTTTCTGCAAAAAAGTGCAAATTAATCACATCATTTTTTTCTGTACAACCACAATGACAAGGCAATATTGAGTCGAATTTACAAATTATATTAGAGATAATAAAGCACAAGATGATAAAGATCTTGAGTCAAATTTACAGAGTACATCAGCAATAATGCAAGCACTAGGTAGTCGAGATCTTGAGTCAAATTTACAGAATACATCAGCAATAATACAAGTACAAGGTAATGGAGATATTGAGTCAAATTTACAGAGTACATCGGTAAATATACAAACAAGAGGTAGTGGAGATATTGAGTCGAATTTGCAGAGTACATCAGCAATAATACTAGTGGAGATATTGAGTCAAATTTACAGAGTACATCGGTAATTATACGAGCAAGAGGTGGTAGAGATATTGATCAAATTTGCAGAGTACATCAGTTTACACAGCATTATCAAATTTTTACCAGATGCCGATATTGATAAAATAAAGGCCGAACTGTTGTCATTTGTCACTAACTATGAGATTTTGAAATTGTCCTGGCCCTTAACGACAACGTTGAGAGAGAATGCAGATCAAAAGAATGGCGTAGAAGAACCGCGCAGCATACTAATGGAGCATGTGGATCTTCTTGTGTGTTACGAATTCTTGCTGCATATAGACTCAACGACAAAACCAATGACAATTTGTATCATATTTATAAAATAGTATGTACTATTTCTGTAACGAAAGCTGAATGTGAAAGATCGTTTTCTAAGTTAAAGTTAATCAAGACAAGATTGCGAAGTTTTATGTTAAATGACCACTTAGAGTCGCAAATGTTGATGTCTGTAGAAAAAAGTCTACTTAATAGCCTTGTCTATGAACGATCATTCAAAGATATGCTTCGTCCTCTGAATTGTTATTGCTATACTTCATATCACTTCTACTTTTTTAATTCAATGAAATTTTATTATTCTGTGATTTAATTGTTCCTCTTAAGACTTATTTTTACAAAGTTGTAGACCGGACAGTCTTTGCGATATATGTAAGGTCGGGAGGGCCCTTTATTTATTTTCATTGCCGGTAACATATATATATAGCCACTGCATACAAATTAAATGATATACATTTCATTTACATAAGCAAATTGCTGTTGATTAGTTACTAAGTAATTTGTTTCAAATCATTACATTATACGTTCCAAATCATTACATTACACGTTATACACGTGTAATGTAATGATTTGTTCCAAATCATTACATTACACGTTAAGGAATTTTTTAATCAAAGGTTTAAGCTAATAAAAAATCCGATATAATTAAGAATTGTTAAATAATTTGGAAAAACTCATACCATAGTCATAAGAATAAAATATGACTACCCTTATACATTAAAAAATTACGCTTTTAGTAGATTTGATTATTTGGAATTTTTTACAAAACATTTAAGAATACAGTAAAAATTGATATTGGACAATACAACAATGGCTACCACGATTATCCACGATAACCCTGACCCTGACGGGGATTAGCATTTAAGCAAAACTTACTCCAACTTTTGACCTACGAACGTAGTGTGAATATTTTTTAAGTTATAAAACTTGAAAACAGTTTATTCCGAAAAATATTTTGCAAAAAATAAGGGGAAAACTTCTGAAATTTTTTTTTTTATTATTAATTTAGTTTTTTTTGGGCGACTTTTCCTTAAAATCCTAAATTCGGGATGTATCAGGAAAAAGTATATATGTATGTATAATAAAAGACAAAAATTCAGTAAATAATTTTATCATTCAATAATCAAAGATTTTTCAAAATATAATACTTTTCTATTTTACAAAGGCTTAAACATTTCAAACTCACCGATATTAACATGAATAAAAATATATATGGAGATTATAATCGTTTTTAAAAAAATATCGATAACAGCAACAAAGTATTTATTGATGTAACACGTCAAAAAAAAACTTTTTTTATAATTTTTGTTGACGTTAAAAGTAAAAAAAAAAAAAATTAAAAAAAAAATATATATTTCTCTAATAAATAATAAAAGAACCTAAAATTTCGCATTTAATTTTTTTTAAAAATTAGAAATAAATGAAAAACTTCTTTTGAGAGCTATATTATATATTTTATTTATAGAGGTATATTTATATAAGTTTTTGAGTAATATATTAATAATCAAGTCAATAAAAATGACTGAGGCAATCTGTCAAAACTAAACGTTTAAAAATTTGATTTAAAAAATTTTTCTTTATTAAAAAAAAATCCTTTTCAAATAAATTCTTTATTTCTATATTATATATTTTTATTTAAGAAAAAAACGAACCACACGAAATAACTTAAGCAAATATAGAGAACCATGAAACAACTTTGCTAACAAAACTTAGAGCACTTCATTTCGCAGACACATAACAAATATTATAAAACGGAGGATTAAAATCCAAAACTAAAGATATATAGAATTATAGCACACTGGATTTAAAAATATTTGCAGGTATTTCATTATCAATAAGAGAATCAGCTTCAAACAGCTTTTCCATATCATTTTCTAAAGAATGACTGCTACTATTAACGACATCAGAGCTTGAGCTACAGCTACCATTATTAAATGATTTATTCTGCTCAACGTGGACATTGAGATACGGTGTTAATTGTTCTTTTTCGGGCTCTTTGACGCCACTTATTTTTCTATTTGATGAAACTGAATTTCTTTTGAACTCACCGCTTGTTGAAGAGATAAGAATATCAGATTCGGATGTAAATTTGCTACGAGACTCGCGCTTTCTTGCACGTTCATTTATCGATGTCTTCAATTTTTGACAAATTTTTCCAAACTTGCGATGAGAGCCTTAAATTAAAGAAACGTAAGATACTTATAGTTTTGAAAACAATAATACATAACATAGAGAAAAAAATCACACTACTTGATACAAAAGAAAAAAAACAAAGAAACAAAAAAAACAATACCTGATAAAAAAGAAAAAGTTACCATAACTTCCGACTGATTATCACTAACATCGCGCTCAATTTCTTTTTTAGATATTTTTATATCAAGTGCAGTAATTGAATGATGAGAGGCTACTCGAAGCCACGATTTACCTAGAAAAAATACTGTAGAATGAAGTGAATTTGATCAAATTTAAACTAAACTTTTTTACTAATTAAAACAACGAATGATTTAAATTTAAATTATGAATGATTATGATGATAAAATTTTGAATGATTGATATGTTATATTAGTTGTGCATAACACCAAAGAAATTAATCAAAAATCAAGAAAAAAAACCAATATTGTTAACCACTTTTTTTATTTAAATTTTAAGGTGAGTTTTATCCAAATTTCAAAGTCATGTTTGAGGTCAAAAACATAAAAACCTATGCATCGCTCGACAAGTAATCAGTACTAGTAGTCAACAGAATTTCTATATTTATTTGCTGTCTGAGAGGTTGTTAATATTTAACTTCACTGAGCTTTCACAGGTCAAATATATAAAATGGTTGCGACAAATGTAGTATTTGGAAGAAGTGCAATACACTTGATGTTTGTTATTTTCACACAAAACGTTGTAGCATACTTCTTTTGGTCCATTTCTGTTCAATTTGTTTACATTGAATCTGCTTTGTAGACAATATATATAGAAAAACGATACAGCCTGCTGCATTACCACAATACAACATTGTAGCAGACTTTATTGAATTAATTATCAAAGTAACCGAGAAGAAACGTCATTGAAATGCTTTGTTATTACTTGTTTATTATCAGGGTCAACAGTTATTCATCTATGCCAGTTTAGAAGTAATACTATCAAAAAAATTATAATAACAGTACCTATTTCTGCCTTTTTCCTCATAATATTACTTGTAAATCTAGCACTTAATTGTTTATTTCTCTTTAGAAATGATTTTACCCATTCATTACCAGGCCTCTTGTAAATTGTCTAATCATCATTTGTTTATGGTCTGCCATGACATGACAATATTATGTAAACCATAGCAGTCAACTAGAAATTCAAAATAAAAGACAGTTATAACAGTTTGCAAAAATTTCTTCTTCAATTTTAATAAATATTGTGCAAACATCTGATTGTTTTGTTATGCAGCCCTTTAGATTTATATACTATTGTTAAAAAAAGAAAGAAGAAAAACAATTCTTAACAACAGGTTTATATATTAAAAATCATATTCATAGCATTTATATGTTCTTGGCATATTGTTTATTATGCCAAGAACATATAAATGCTATGAATATGATTTTTATTATTATACTATCCTAAAATTGAAAATTAAATCAACAATAATATATTCATTGAAGAGATTTTTAATGAAGACAACCATTATGCCATACTCATCCTAAATCAACTTACTATAAATTATAACACCACAACCCACTCAATTATTAACTGCAGTGCCAAGTAACTAATAGCTTTGCAGCATATAAATTTTAGGATTTTTATATCCTTTAAAAAAAAATATTTTTAAGTTATTGTGTTTTAGTTATACAGTTGACAGCAATTTTAGTAATGAATAAACAAAATAGCTTTACTTTTATAATAAATTTAAATATGGAAGCAAACACAAAGTTTTTAAAATTGAAAACTATTTTTTATAATTTGGTAAAAATCACCTCATTTTACAGTAATTAAAATTTTTGCAATAGACTGAAATAGTAATGCATAACAAAATATTAAATACTAAAAAAAAAACCTTTCTTTCTTTTATACTCTAGTTTAAATTGAGTATTTGATAATGGCGTATGCATTGCTTTCGGCATCTAGATAAATAAAATACATCTCATACAAACATTACCTGAAGTGAATTCATAAAAAATTTTATTTTATATAAATGAAAAATGAGTTTAAAAAAACATACAAGTAGAATCGAATGAATAAGATCAGCTTTAACTTGAGCAAATGATCGATCAACAAATTTAATTTTGTGAATCTAAAAAAGTAAAAAGAATTTTTAAAATTTTCCCCAAAACATATTTTTTCCTTAAATACCAAAAATGTAAACAATTCTTTAAAGTTTCCCTCTAACAAAAATCGGATTTTGCTATTTTGCTTAATTACAATATAGTTTTAAACTAAAACTAAAAAAATATTATATATATACAGCTATGCACTAAAGTTTAATCGAGATTAGACTTGTTTTTCATAACTATGTACCAGTTTTTCTAACATTAAAGTTTAACGGATACAGATTTAAGTTTTTTTTATGTTTGCTATTTATTAGGGATGTACCGAAGCTAAATTTTTTCCGAAGCCGAAGCTTTGGCCGAAGCCGAAGCTTTGGCCGAAGCCACTTCGCCGAAGCCGAAGCTTTGGCACTATATATGCTTAAAATTTAATCAGCATTTAGATCAGCAGGGGTGTAAAACAAAAAAGGTACCAAAAAATGAGGACGCCAGTCAGGGTTGCTGTCCCAGGCAGGGCAAAAGCTCTCAGCGCCCCTGTTTGAAAGTTTCTCATTATGTCGTTTCTAAATTGACCGCACCGAGCGTTTTTTTTTTAAATTTAAGCTTTTTTGAAACATCCTCCCAAAATTTTCCTACTACTAGTTCTACTTTTTTTGTGTGCAAACCATATTAATGTTATATAGCATCTTTTCATGTGCTGTATATTTTATTTTTATTTTAAATGCACCTTTTGTTAATAGAAGTGAATAGAAATCTTTGAACATTACTCGATTAAATTTATTTTTTGCACTTGATCACTCTTTCTCTAAATAAACTCTCTTAGCTGATCTAGTTGTATCTACAACATAAAAAATCTTACAAACACACTTTATCTTTTTATTGCTATTTATTTCAATATCTTTTTTTTACTTCTCTGTATTCATTAAACGAACAATTTCTAAACTAAAAAAAAAACAAATTAAGACCATTTTGTATTCCACAACAACTGTTGTGAACCTGCTGCTAAAAAAAAGTACAAATAATAGATTTCTCTCTGACTTCTTTTTTACACACTTTTAAGTATTTTTTTTTTGTGATTATTTTTAACTTTACACTACATAACATTTTCTTTAGCTTCTTTTAATCTTTTACACTCTGAAATCTTACTATTCATTCTTCTTCTGTCTCTGTAATGGATAAATCTGCATCAGTATCTGAAATCAAATATTAACTATCTGTGATAAAAGCTTCCATAGTAATCTAACAACTCTGTAGATTGAGCTTTAAATAAAATAATAAATAGAATACTTTATAATTTTTTTATTCATAATTATATTATTATTTACTTTATATTTATAAATAAACAGGGGCTGAGCAGGCTGATATTTATTTGATTTAAATTGTTTATTTAACTTAAATAAATTTTGATGATAAATATAAGAGCTCAAAGTAATCAAAGCTTCAACCTTTAATTTATTTCAAATTTTTTTGAATTTTAAAATTTAAAAGTCTTCATAATATCATAAGAAGAAACCAGAATATAGGTTTACATGTTTAATATATAAATTCAATTTAGAAGTATTCATAATGTTAATAAAAGAGCAAGGATAATTATTATCATTGTTTTTCTTTTTCTTTTAATTTATCTAGTTTTTGTTGACTTTTCTTTTTCTTTTTTTATTTTCCTCATTTATATTTCATTTGCTTTTCTTCCTTTTTTGTTGTTGAGAACTTTATGTTTTTATGTGTCACTCCATTGACTAGTTTGTATCTATATAAGTGGCACCTAACTAATTTCTGTAAATTTACGATAAAAATTTGTAAATTTTTATTAATATGGTTAAATAAAATTAAAAAAAAATTAAACATACACACAATTTAAAATAGTAGCAACGTATCTTTAATCTTCTTTAAAGTGAGATTACTAAGGTTTATAGGTCAAATGTTGAAACTAAATTTTGTTCTATTTGCGGTAATCCCACACAATAATTAATATGAATTCGTTACATAATACAAATTAAGGTTTTTTTTCCATTTTATTTAAAAAAAATTTTAATTTGTTTTAAATTATAAGGTTTTTATTCTGCATAGAAATGCTGATTCAGTTCATCTAAAGTCACACTTGGAAGCCTTCAAAGTGTATGAGGACCTTCCCTAATTTTATTATTATTTTCAAAATATTTTTACATATTTATTATTATCCCCTCCATAACAAGACACTTGGGAGTAAATAATACTAAGTATAAGGTATAGATTTCAACTTTAACTCTGTAGTCCTGAATTTATAACTTAATTAGTCTATTTTTATAACTTGTACAACAGTAGCTTATAACTTTAATTACTTAAAATTTTTTGCCGAAGCCAAAGATTCGGCAAAAAATTGACCTGGCTTCGGCCGAACCGAAGCTTTGGCAAAATTGCCTTCGGTACATCCCTGCTATTTATGTTTGTATCAATGTAGTAGACAAAAAAAAAATATTCACACATACTACACTACTTCTGTAAAACTAGTTAAATGTTATATGATGTATTTTACTGATGACATAAAAGTTTAATCTAGTTAACTAATTATACATTTTTTACACTCGATAACTAATTATTATACTTAATTACCTCTATAAATTATAAATTTAAAGGGTACTCATGATTCTTAAATAAAAAAATAATTTTAAAATACAAAAAAATTATCTAAAGAATAACTGCAGAATTTTAAAATTCACTTGCAAATGGGTAGAAAAAAAGTGTCAGAGAGCATCAAATGGGAAATTATTGGACTGGTCAAATCAAAGAATCATAAAAATGTTGAAATTAGTAAACTTATTGGTGTTTCTGAACTTTGCGTACAAAAAACAGTGAAAACCTGGGAGCTAACAGGTAATGTCGTTGACATTTTTTGCTCTGAAAGATGAGTAAGGCTTAGTGATCATGACAAAAGTAGCATATTCAGAACCAGTCAGGGTTAGCAAAAACCTGGCCCAGTGGTTTTTTTTGGGTTTTATTTATTTTTACTTTATCCCTGTAAAAAAATTTTTGTTTTTTTATTTAATAATATTGAAAATTAGTTTCATTTTCTACTTTAACTTTATTTAAAATATATTTTATATATTGTTATTTAATAAGTATAACAAGAATTTTTTTAATTATTCTGAAAAAGATTTTTAAATATAATTTAAAACTGTGAAAGAAAAAAAAAATTTCACGTTAAATCTATATGTATTGATTTATTTTAAATTTAAAAGTATTATTTTATATAATTAAAAATGTCAATGAGAATTGGGAAAAAGAAGGCTAGAGAATGGGAAGTAGTAACTGAAGTTTCAATTAAACTTTGAACTTGAAATTCAAATAAACAAACTTGTTTCTCTGTGCAACGACCTTGTTTATAAAGATTCGTGTTTAGGAGTTAAAGAGTTGAGAGAGGGTTGTAACCACAATAAGGTAGCCTCATCGACTGTTGTGAGCTTCTCTGGCCACTACTACTCATTTAAATTCAACTTGGGAGGTGAATAACATAAAAGAATAAAAAATTTCAATCGATAAAAGTAATTGAAGAAAAATTGTAATAATGTATTTTCAAATAATGATTCAAATATTAGTAAACCTGCTCTGATAGCTGTTATTATTGGTTAAAATAGTTAATAATAATAATTAATAATAATTTAGTTAATAATAACAGTTAATTATTTTAGGTAATAATATTATTGTTATAATGTTAATGTTATGATAGTTCATAAACTTAATATCTTTAAAAAAATCTAATAAAACCCAGATTTTACCGGGTTTTATTGTTTTTTTTAGGCCGGTTTTATTGGACGGGTTTTTTAATGCCAACCCTGGAACCAGTAGAAAAAATCCTAGGCTCAGCAACAAAAAGCTAGATCAAATATTCAACCAATCCTTTTCTAATCGAAATGTAAGCAATGAACTTGTTAAAAGAACATTAGCAAAAAAAGGTATTGGGTCTTGCATTGCAATAAGAAAGCCTATCCTGTCAATCATGGACAGACACAAAAAAATGAAAATGGTGGAAAGGACAATTGCATTTGGTAGTTGAAGATTGGGCAAAGGTGATTTGGAGTGATGAGTTATACTTTCAGGTTGTGAACTGCAAAGGAAAAATATACATTAAAAGATTTGCAACTGAGAAATTTTTTGAGTGCTACAATTAAGACGACAAGGTGGTGGAGGTTCAGTAGGCATATGGGGATGTTTTTCCCACAAAGGCCTTGGTTTTTGTGAGCTATATAATGGCCGTATCAACCAATATACCAACAAAAACACACTTAAAACAAGTTTGATTTCATCAACAAGGCAATTGTATGGCAGAAGCAAGCAATACATCTTCACGATGGAGCTCCAGCACACACAGCACATAGTATAACAAATTGGTTTACTACAAAAAATATCTTTTTGTTGCCTTGGTGCCCTAGATCACCAGATATCAACCCAATAGAAAATATTTGGTTATGACTCAATGGTAAACCATCAAAATCAATCAACTGAGCATTTGAAGCAACTTCTTAATGAGTACTGGTTAAAAGTGCCACATGAGATGTACACGAATTGGTTGAATTAATGCAAAGATGAGTTCCTCTTTGCTATAAAGTCAAAAGAGGATACTTTAAATATTAAATTTGCATTTTTTTTAACTTTTTGTGTTCTAAACCTTAAACTGATTAAACTTTTATGCAACTCATTCTATCATTATATAATTATTTAATTTAATTATTTTTAATTATTTTTTGTAACTATCTTATCTTACTAATATTAATTGTATAGCTAATAGCAAAAACAAGACAAAAAAAAAAAAAAGTAAAAAATTAAAAAAAAAAAAAGTTTTTTGAAAAATATTTATTTATAAAAACAAATAAAATATAAATTAACAAACTATTAAAATATTTATAATACATTTACAATAATAATAATAATAATAATAATAATAATAATAATAATAATAATAATAATAATAATATTAATAGCAATAATAATAATAATAAAAAATAATAATAATAATAGCAACAGCACAGAAATAATAATAATAATAAAAAAAAAAAATAAAAATAAAAAAAATTTAAACATTAGTGTCTTTAAGCACAAAGAAAAAAAAAGAAAAACAAACAAAAGCTAAAATTTAATCAAAATACTTTGATAGAAAAAATGACAACCTCAATGTCACCTGTATCAACATGAAATAAAGAGCCCAAAAACCACGACTTTTTCACATTTCTTAAAAAAACAAAACATTTAAGTTTAATTCAAATTAAGTTTAAACAATTAGTATACTCTTAAAAACTATATAGATATTGTTTGTATATTTGTATAGAGTGTTCCCGTGGGTTACAAGACTTTTTTAATTTTGCCATTATGAGAAAATAAAATAAAAGTAAACAAACTGTTTGCGGTATTAATTTTAATACCATTTGCAATAGACTTTGATTAGGTTTTAATACCAATATCAATATATTAAAACAATATTTGATATCATGGTATAATAATTAACATTTGTATTAGAAACTGTACAAACAACTACTGTAATAGTAACTATGGTAACAATTGTCTTGTAATATCTACTGTAAACAAATCTTGTACTACAAAACAAAAAAAATGCCTTTAAAAAACAGATATGATCATAAATCTTTTATAAAGACACATAAGCCTAATTCCAGATAGCGAATTCAAAAACAATAAAGAAATCTTCCCAAGTGTAACTTACACTAATATATTAAATAATCTATTATTTTCACCAAGTTCTTATACAACTGAGGATATGAAGGCCTATAATTTTTTAGGCCAACTTGCCTATGCTATGACATGATATGCTATGATATGACAATTTGCAAACTTCCTATGATAAAAAAACTCATGCATTTTTGACCCAACCTTCTATCACTTGAAATGCGCTTCCATGCTTTTATAGGCTTTTATTGAATAATGCATGGAAGGGTATAATCAAGCGTTAAAAGGTTGGGTTAGGAATGCATGAGTTATTAGCATAGGAAGTTTGCAAATTGTCAAGAAATAATATATTTGGTAATTCAAAATGTATACAATAATTGTATATATTTTGATGCTATACAACTCATTTTAAGTAATGATATTTACATATATTTAAAATGTCAAAATTATCTCAATTTAATAAAGATAATTTATTAAATATATATAAACATCCAAATAGCATTACTCAAAATGAGTTGGATAGCATAAATATATACAATTATATGTGAACTATAATAGACTGTTATAACATTTATATATATATATATATATATATATATATATATATATATATATATATATATATATATATATATATATATATATATATATATATATATATATATATATATATATATATATATATATATATATATATATATATATATATATATATATATATATAAATATATATATATATATATATATATATATATAATATATATAAATATTACTTTTAAGAAGTACTAAGTTTCTTTTATTAAATTTTTAAATTTTTCATTCTCGTCATCTTAATGATACCCAAATTAATTCATGGATTGTTTTACTAGATTGGATTGTTGCAGAAATAAATATCCACACTGTAATTGCAAAACAGGCCTTGCTCTGAAGCATGGACACATAATGCTGCAGTTCCATTTTGAATTAATAAAACTGTTAAAATGAGAATCTAAGACTCTAAATAAGATTATAAATCTTAATGGTTACATCAAACTCACCAACATTTAACAACAAAGATTATAACCATTAAGATTATAAATCTTAATGGTTACATCAAACTAACCAACATTTAACAACAAAAAGTTTTTAAATTAACTTAATAAACCAAAATAAAAGCTAACCTAGGAACAATCCCAGGATCTGCTCATGAATAATGTACTAATCTTATAATTCTAAAGCACGTTTCAGTTAGTACAACCTTTCTGCATCAAGTTACTGCTAATCCCATGTTGGTAGTCCAAATATTTATATTAAAAAAGCTATAATAAGTTACAATACATCGGTTTTTCACGTAAAGTGAAAAAACGTAAATTTTTTTACACTTAACTTTTACACTTAACTGTACAAAAATGTAGAAGTACTAATCGTTCACCCAAGTTTAACAAATATGTTTGGAAAGGTAAAAAAAAAAAAAATAATAATAATAATAATAATAAACAAATACTTTTTTGATGTAAAAAATTTCTGCACGAATTATTGAAAGCATCATATTTCTAGTGACGTTTTTAAAACAAAACAAAAAAATTAAAGCAACAGCTGCGAAATTACCCGCATGGCTGGATTTCTTTTAACTAAGCAATATTTGAATTCAAATTTCAACTTTTTAAAAATATAGTATCATCATAGTGGAATATACAAGTTATAATTTTTTAACTAAGTTTGTTATTGTGACCATGGACTCTAAGAAAAGACAGAAGTACCAAAAATATAACGAAGAAGCTGTTATGGCCGCTGTTGCTGAGCTCGAGACAATTATTTTTTATGGAGAAAGGCAAGTTTAAAATATAATGTACCTTCTCAGACAATCGGTGATAGAATAAATGGCAGATACGGTGCCGCCAAGCAAAAGATAGGTTAATGTTGTTTAAAATATTTATTTACTTACTGTGCTAGATGTAATTCTGCATAAGCAATAAAATTGCATAAGATTTTTTCAGAAGTCGAGGACAGCCTAGTTACAATTTAGACCATGTAAATCCATCTGGCTATGTTTTTCAATTTAGACCATGTAAATCCATCTGACTAAGTTCAATTCTCAATTGTTTTTTATTTTATTGGTTTATAAAAATTTCTAAGTATTTTTTAGTTTTCTTTTAAGCATTAATGAAAGATATATTTTTAGTGCCATTTTAGAATAATATTCATCAAATAATGTTTGGGGCTCACTTAAAAGTTTTTTGGTGTAGCTTATATAACTTTATAAAGTTTTTTAATACATCACTTGTTTTTACATGTCCTAAAAGTTAAGAAGGCCTTTTAACTTTTAGGACCTGTAAAAACTATTAAGCCCAGTGATCGAGCCTATAAACAGGCTTGATCACTAGGCCAGATAAATAGCTGCGGACCCCACGTTATGTTCCAACAAATAATCCAACTTTAAATCAGACATTTAATCACTAGCAAAATATTTGTCAAAAAACTATATATGAATTAAGTATTGCATCTTGAATAAATCTACTAAATTTAACTTATAAAAAAAAGTGCACGAAATTGTGCAAATCATCAAAAAAAAAAAAAAAAAAAAATTCATAACGAAAACAAAAAAATAAATAAGATATATTTAATGAGCTCATTATAATTTTAATGGCCGTTTGGTTATATTCTAAAATGTTTACAGCAAATGTTCAGCAAACTGCCCGAAATTCGCCAACTTACCTTATAGAAAAACCATTACAAAATATTAAAAACAAAAATACTTGTTATCTTTATTTAGAAAAAAACAGACAATTACCAAAAATTGCAATTGCAAAAAAATTGCAGCATTAATATTCACTTACAATTCTTGTAACTGAATATTAATGCTGCAATTTTTTTGTATGAGCAGTAAAGGAGTTTTTAATTTTTAGAATTCTTTGTGAAGAATTTTAGCATATCAAAGGAATTTAAAAATTTAAAAAAGTATCTTTATCCTTAAAAAATTACTTTCAAAACTTGTGAACTAGAACACATTGAAAGTAATGCTTTATCATTTCAAGATCTAATTTGTTTCATCAGTTTAAAAGATGGCCATATGATTACTTGTACCGATATGCATTATAAAATGCTGAGAAAGAAAAATTTCATTAACTATTGAACAAAAACGTTGAATATACATATATATATAAATATATAAATATATAAATATATATACATATATATATATATATATATATATATATATATATATATATATATATATATATATATATATATATATATATATATATATATATATATATATATATATATATACATATATATATATATATAGTAGTGGCATAAAGTACGGTCTGTACACGTCTTGGCATAGACTGTACCAGCTTTTGGATGGTGTCATCTAAAAGCTGGTACAGTCTATGCCAGGGATTGCTAGCCATGCAGCTTGCAAATGTTGCCACAAATTATCCAGATTGCTGGGTTTGGTTTTCTGTACCTTTCTAAAGAGTTCCTCCCACAAATTTTCAATGGCGTTCAGGTCACAACTTTGTGGAGGCCATTCAATAGCATTGGTACAAGCACGTTTGAAATATTCCATTACTTTCTTAGCTCTGTGGCAAGGAGCATTGTCCTGTTAAAAGAAAAATGGTTTGTTTTTACCAAATAGTTTGTTTGCTGATGGTTTCATTTGTGTTTTTAATATTTCCAAATATTTATCCTGGTTTACCGTGCCCGTACAACGATACAAATGACCTACATCTGATCCTGACATGCAACCCCATACCATAAGAGAGCCTCCTCCATACTTTACTGTGGGAGCTACACACAGAGGACTAAATCGTTCACCAACTCTTCTTCTCACATAAGCTCTTTTAGCTCCACAGAAAACAGTAAAGGAACTTTCATCACTCCATAACACTTTAATCCATTGTGCAACAGTCCAGGTATTTTGCATCTTCGCAAATGCTCTTCTTTTCGCAATGTTATCAGGTCACAATAAAGGTTTCTTTGCAGCAATTCTCCCATTCAAACCAGCTTGCTGCAGGCATTTTCTAACTGTCCTTGCTGCCAGATGAACTTCAAGGTTATTCCCAATGTAGCTTGCAACATCTGAAGCCATGGCGAAACAATTGGACAAACTCGCCCAAACCAAAAGTCGATCCTGCTTTGCGGTAGTTTTATGAGGTCATCCAACATGTTCTAAGTTTGACACTGTACCAGTGTCTTTCTCTTTTCTGGCTGTTCTGGTAACAGTTGACAGTCTAATTTTCATTTGCTCAGCAATATCTCTGTAAGAAATGCCTTGTTTAATCATAACAATGATCTTCAGCTGTTGCTCAGTTGATAGCTTCTAATACATGGCATACACAATGTTCTGCAAAATTATAACACAAAAATAATAAAATGTTTGTTTAATAAAAGAAAACATGATTTCAATCATTATTTAACAACAACAAATGTTTAGAAACACAATAAAAAATTCCAAAAACTTGTTAATTATAGCTAATTAAGATTAATTAATTCTAATTAGCACTGCTAATTATAATTGAATCTAATTAATTTATTCTCAATATTAGCTCCACGTTTCGGTACATTATGTAGTTGAGTGATAATACATTAATTTCAAGTAAATATCTATTAAAACAATGGTAGAAAATTCTTAAACTTACCAAACTGATATCAACAATTTCTGATCAAATCAACACAGAACAGTAATTAACAAAAATTACAGTAATTATAATAACAAAAATAATGATATTTGGTTGCTAATAACGCGCCACATCGGTAATTAGATTATTAGTAGGGTTTCTGAATAAAAATTGCTACAAAAATTAGTTATTACAAATTACTCAATACGATGATGTAGTAAATTCTTTACTTTACCAAAACAGCAAAAGTCGCTTAGCATAATAATTCCTTTATTTTAATAAATTTTTGTTGCACGAACGGAATAAATCCGTAATTTCAATAGACTAATATCAACGAAATCCAATACATTAAAGATTTAATCCGTTTACATAACGGAAAACCCTTTGGTGCAATAGCAACAGATGCAGTTCGTATATATATATATATATATATATATATATATATATATATATATATATATATATATATATATATATATATATATATATATATACACACACACATTTGTGTGTTTATCTTTTTTATAGTTAGATGTGCTTTAGTTACTGTTTTAACTCATTTGTTATCTACTAATTGTATCAGTTTAATGCCACTGACCCTGCTGGTAATAAATCATATAACTTCTGCATTTCTCAATCTCTTACTTAAATAGTTAACTTAGTGACTCATTTTCCTGAGAACCCTAATCATTTACTTTCACTCCTGGATTTATGTCTAGTTCTATGTCTCATCCTAGCTTATTATGTCTCATCCTAGCATCTGTTGAGTTTCTTCTTTTTTCTCCTTCATATTTATGCAATATATATATATATATATATATATATATATATATATATATATATATATATATATATATATATATATATATATATATATATATATATATTTTTTTTTTTTTTATTTAGGAATAAAAATATTTTAAATAAAAAATCATAAATTTAAATAAAAATAAAAGTTCAAATTGTTTTGTTAATCATTCATTAATTACACCAAATATCAAGTCTGATGTTTATGTGAAGATTATATAATGCAAAACATTGATAACTTTAGAAAGCATGACCGTTCAAATAGCTATGGATGGTAGTGTAGCACAGTAACCATTGAGGTTTGTGTTTTGGAGAGTTAAGAGAGGATTGTAAATTATGAGAGTTTTAAATAATATATGAGGGTTATAAATAAATAAAAAAAGTTCCTTGACTGTAGTGGTCTTGGGGAGGCAAATAACATTAAAAAAATAAAAACGATCACTTAACACTTACTTAAGAAATGGGCAATCACAAAGTGACTTGACAGGGAACCTGCAAAACTTCTGGGAAGTGCTCAATAGCTTTTAATGGGTTTCATTACATGATAGATAAACAGAAAACTAATCCATTACATGATAGAAAGAAAATTTATTAACTTTTAAAAACTTTAACTAGGTTAGAGGAGTTGCTTTTAAAACTGACAAATTTTTAAAATTTCTAGAATTATTTTTAGAGCTGCTGAAAACTATTTTAATTATAAAAAGTTAGTTTTGCGTTTGTTCTTCAAAATTATTCTCTACAATCTACTCTCCACATAGCATAAACAAAATTGATCTTTGCAACTGGACAGCCATTTTCCTAATTTTCTGAATCAGAGTCAACTTATAGTTGCATCTAGCTAAAACTCTGGTATACAAAATTTAAAACTATAGAGACAGAAATATCAACAAAAACCTATTACAAACTCAGAAACATAAACTACAAAAGAGTTGTTTACTTGCTAAGATAAAAAAAAGTACAAAAATTAACTCCCACCAAGATAATACTCATAGAATAATCTAAACTTCTTAAAAAAAATTCAAAAGTTTTTGCAAAGACAAAAGTTAGCACAGTGACCATCCTAGGCAACTTTTATAAAAGAAAATTTAATTTCAAATTATATAATATAGAACATTCTGTAGACCTAAATATGCAACGATTATAAATAATGATTTTGTTGCACATTTTTTTGTCTTTTTATTAGGAAAAAAAAACAAACAAAAAAAAATCTTTTTTTGCATCATTTTTTTTTTACATTTTAAATTTGATTGTATTTTAACTATATAAAAGAGTTAATAATTAACTAAAAAAAATAATAACTTGGAATTAATAAGTTTTTATCAAAGAATAGAAAAGTTTTTACTAAAGTTTATTTTTATTTTGGTTTAACTGCTCCAAACTCAAATTTTTATTTTATAGACAGATTTTTTTAGACTCAGTTATATCAGACAGATAGAACTCAGTTATATCAGACAGATAGAACTCAGTTAATTTTTAAAGATTCAAGAGTAGTAATCTTCTTTACTCTAGCTTAAAGATTATTATTATTAATATTGTTATAAATACTATTATTATTATTATTATTATTAATAATACACACAATGTGTTTTGCATATAATATAATTGAAGCAAAAAAAAAACTTACTCATTTAAAGAAGGTTTTTCATCCAAATGATCTAAAACCAACAATAAAAAATTTTATCATTGAATTCTATATTCACATCAGTAATACTCAACCTTGGCCATTTAACATGTGTTTCATAAGAATACAATAAAAATAACAATATTATCAGAAACCATAATGCACAACTTTTAGTATTTTTTTGCAACTAAGAAAAAATTGTCCCATAAAGTTTAACAGGTTAAGAACCACTAATCTACAAATAGCAAATTAGTATACTGCTGCATAATGCAGGTCAAGAAGTAAAAGTAAAAAGTAACAAAAAGTAGTAAAAATACTCAAAATAAAAGTTACCATTTTACTTTTTTAACAACATTTTTAATTTTCTTTTAAAATTAAAAAAAAAAATTTCTTTTAAAATTCTAATAAGAAAGATTAAAAGTTGAAATGATGCACGTGTTTGATGTCTTCACCAGCATACTTGTATCAAAATAAAATTTATCGAGAAAGAAAATTAAATCAGGTCAAAACTTTCTCATGTAACTTGAATAGAACTTTAAAATTTTGGATTTGTATTGAAATGCAGTATAAAGATTTCAACTTAAATGTGCTTCTTTTTGTTGTTAATTTCTTTATTATTTAAACTTAATTTTTTTATTGAATTGTTTTTCATTTTTGTTTCATCAACAGTTTTATTTAGAGATAAGTGCAGTGGAGTGCACATACATTGATTGACATAAATAGGTGGAACATGCATGTACATACATCGACTGAGAGTTTTGGTTTGGGCAGGCAATTGAAAAAATTCTTGAACTAAATTTTCAATTAATTTCCTTTCTTGAAATTTTTGATGCAATTCCATAATTCCATTTTCAATA
>NC_061161.1:46833070-46838070 GCF_022113875.1 Hydra vulgaris | reverse complement strand
TTATTGAGCTCGTCACTTTCTTACTCTGGATTCTATTCTCTATCTCTATAAATCTCAAATCAGGCCTTGTATGGAATACTGTTGCCATATCTGGGGCGGATCTTCTAATGATGCCCTTTCTCTTTTAGACAAGGTGCAAAAACGCATTGTAAACATAGTTGGACCTGCTCTTGCAGCCAAACTTCAACCTCTGTCACATCGTCGTAATGTTGCTTCTCTTTCTCTTTTCTACAAATACTATAATGGGCACTGCTCTAAAGAGCTAGCGTCTCTTGTGCCATCTACTAAAATTCTTTCTCGTGTTACTCGTCATTCAATTAAGTCTCATCCTTTTTCTGTTACTGTTCCTAAGTGCTCCAAAAACTCTTATTCATCTAGTTTTTTTCCTCGAACATCAGTTCTTTGGAATTCGCTTCCTTCATCTTGCTTTCCTGATTCATATAATTTGCAATATTTTAAGTCGTCTGTCAATCGTTATCTTGCTCTACAATCTTCATCTTTTCTCTTCCAGTAACTTCCAACACTAATTAGTGGTTGCTTGCAACCTTGTTGGAAGCGAAGATAACTAAAAAAAAAAAAAAAAAATATCACAATCATCAAAACTTTCTTCATTTTTAGGTAAAAAAAACTTGCTTTTATTTTTGCTCCTTCCTGTGCAGAAAAGCTTTCCTGACCTTAATTTTGGCTCTCACACTGACTTGCTCAAAACAACCAAGTTCTCCTATCACCTAATTTTGAAGATTTAATTTTTATCCATTTCCTGGATAAAAATTAAATTTACCTTCTTGTCTGAAGGCAGCATGTGTTTATAAATTTCCAAACTTCTGCATAGAATAATTAAATCATCACCAGCCCAAAATAAGTCTTTTTTTTTATCAAAGGTTTGTGATAGTTTGAGGTGGGTTACTTTAAAATATAGGAACTGCTAAGAAATTAAAAAGTGCTCATTAGGGACAAATTCATTAGTCAAAATAAAATTTTTGATTACACCTTGTATTGCGACTTTTTTACTTAAATAAACTTTTGTATACTTCTCAACTTGAACAATCAGGTTTTTTATTAGTAATAATCCTGAAACCAATCCTTTTCCATGGAACTAGAATTCCAGAGAGAATACAACCAAAATCACACAAAACATTATCTTCAATGATTATCTAGAGGGGGTATAAGTGGTTACATGACTTTTATTCTCACTGATTTTAATGTAAATAATAAAAATCAACCTCAATGTTCTGTCTAAAAGAGGACAGGCAATTAAATGTTTCATTGCCATTTTTGGCAATGAAACATTCAATCTGTCTCTCAGAAACAGATAATAGAGGATAATGTGCTTTCTTAAAGGAAGCTGGTTCCTCCTTTTCCAAAGCAGCCCCTACAAGGAAGCGTTATCTACAACTAGATATTTTAGAAACATTTGTTATTTTTTGTGAATTCCTTTAGTTTTTTTCTTTTCCAGATTTTTGACTGGGGACATTCCTCATCACCCTTGTTCTCATTTTAAGCTTTAAATAAAAAATTGAGTTTGCAATTATTAATATTGTACCATTTTAAATAAGCATTTCATGCTTTAAACCATAAATTAAGAAACTAAAATAGTTTTTTAGATTTGTCGCAGGATTGATATTTGTGAAAGAACTACAACTTTAACAAAAAATATTCTTAAAATAAATAAAAAAATTCTTAAATTTAGCAATTTATTGTAAGAAGTATTAAAAAGATAAATTTTGATATTATTAATTTTTTTGGCTACTTGGAAATACAAAAATAATTTGTGTAACCTAATTATTAAATACTATTTTTTCTCACCTTAGTTGATGGATTCTATAAGTGACAGTTATTTAAAAATGCTCTAAAACCTTCACAAAAAGTTCATATTAAAAACATCAACGCAAATAGTGGTCTCCCAAAAAAAGTTCCAGACAGTTATTATGGTACCTTATTATTATTTAGAGACTTACCGAGTAATAAAAATCCAACATGACCAACAAAATGGATACCCCTACTATATATATATATATATATATATATATATATATATATATATATATATATATATATATATATATATGTATATATATATATATATATATATATATATATATATATATATATATATATATATATATATATATATATATATATATATATATATATATATATATATATATATATATATATATATATATAGATCAGGGCTTATTCTAGGAAAAAAATTTGGGTGGCTGTACCCTCTGTCCCAGAGAAATTTAGCAAAAAATTGGCGTTTGCAAAAAAAAAAAAAAAAAATATTTGCCATAACAAAAGATAAACAAAGGGTACTCAAATTTTAATTTAGGCAGTGCCCAAATAGGCGCTTAAATACGGTCGATGCTGTCGAAAAAGGTCTAGAATAGCCCCTTTAGATATATATAGTGTGTGTGATTTAAAAAAAAAATTGTGATTAAAGTTAATGGAATCAAAGTTAATTAAAGCAGTTATATATTTTTTTAATTATGGCCTATGGATTTTAATGTTAACGGATAATTTTCAACTTAAGGAAACAAATTAGAAATTTGTTTCCTTCAATTGAAAATTAAATTTTTTTTTTAAAATTTTTGGAAATTTTTAATAATCTTTTAATAATCAACCAAATATCTGGGTACAATGTGTTAAAGAATGAAAATAAAATCAAAGATTTTATATACAGTTTTAACTTTTATGTTAAATATTTTATTAAGTTATGCAACAATTTTATTAACAAAGAAGTTATGATTTTTTGTTTCATTAAATAACTTTTTTTAAAAAAACTTTAACAATAAGTAATACAAAACAAGAAAAACTATTAATGATAAAATGTTGAACATTTTAATGCAGTTTCATTATTGCTCATAAATTTTTAATATTGCTTGTGCAATAATGAAAATTTTATTTTCATTATGGCTAAGCTACTGAAAAAAATTCATTTTTAAATTATAAATAATAAGTTTTTCTTCTTTACACTACAAAAGTTAATCAGTTTTTTTACAAAGAAAAACAATTTAATATTATTTTTACTTATTAGTAATAACAACATTAACTTTCAAACTATTATTTGTCAACAAATTTTCTACTTTTTTATTGAGTTTATTTTAATAGTAGTAATTATTTTGTGAAATATAATTTTTTAATGAAAATTATATTTCACAAAATATAACTTAATAAACTTAAATATACTAACGTATATTTAAGTTTATTAAGTTATATTAGCACATAATTAAGTATCATACGTTACTTAGTTATATTAGCATTAAATAATGATTCTAACACATCAGACTGTGTTGCAATATATCACTTAAGTACCTTTCACAAAGTTTTTTAAGTTTAAAATATTTTCCACCCTTAAACCAAAACACCCTTACAATACCGTGTTTTATTATTTTCATGTTGTTGTGTGTTATGTAAGTTAAAAATTAATGAAACTTAAGAAAAAATATTCAACTTAAAAACAATGAAAGTAAGAGTGTATAGATGTGGAAAAATAAATAAAAGCAAAATAAATTTAGACATTTCTCTGATCAAAAACAAGCAAAAAAAATTCTCCAATCACAAATAAAAAATTTCTCTAATCACAAACAAGCAAAAAATTGTTTGATGAAGTTGTTATCAAACTATAACCAAATAGGTGTGTGTATTATAATTTATAATTTACAGTTAGTAAATTATAAATGTTACACATAATAACACTGTATAAAACAAACAATATGTATCAACTTACCCATTTAAAAAACCCATAGGGGAATCCACTCTCTTTTTTGGTGCATCTAAAATTATTATTTCAAGTTGTTATTAAGATTAATAAACGTAGCAACATGTTTAAATAAAATGATTCAGTTGTATAAAATAAAAAGTTTTTATGCAGAATAAAAAAATAGATTTAGTCATAAAATATTAAAAATAAATTTAAAAAAATCAGTTAATAAATGCAGTAAAAAAACAAAACAAAAAAAAAACAGAAAATATTTGCGTAATAAATATTTGGTTTAATTATCAAATTCATTTCTAGAGCTTAAAAATTCAGGACAAAGCCATTGAAAATGAAAGGATTAAGTATGACAATATATTGAAAAAATGGTTGACACTACATTTAAATCATCTTGGTCTTTGTGCAAAATTGGAACAATAGAATTAATGTTAACTTTTAAATATTTCATGTTGTCATAAGCAACCTAGATGTCATATTATAAATAGCTAAGTAATTATCATAAATACTTGACAACTTGTTTCAGAGATGTTGCAGAAGAATAAAAACAAAAATAGTAGCAAAAAAAAGAGCAAAATCACCGAATTTTATTTTGAAAGCTACACACCCACACACACACACACACAAACACACACACACGCACATATTAATTAAACAGGCACACACACATAGTGTGTATACCTACATCCACACATGCAGGTGTTAATTAAATATTTCCGGGTATCTTCAAAAAATTGATGTGATCAAATTAAAATCAAAATTTTAATTACAATTCTTAAAAAATTTTAACAAAAATTTTTTTTTTTTAAAACAAATACTTTTAAACCCTATTTTTCACTTTAATTTTATCAAGATTAAACATTTAATTGAATTCCAAAATATAGAAAAACATCCTATGAAAACTTGGAAAATATTATACATTTTTAAGTTCAGGTTTAACCTAATTGTTAATTATTATAATTTACAGCTTAATAAACATAAAAAACAACAAGATGTACCAAAACAATAATTTATTTAATAATTAATACAATTCTTTTATTTCATAATTACAAAAAAAATAAATATTTATATCATACAATTTCTTGTTATACACATAAATATTACATACTTAAATATCTAAAAGTAAAATGAATACAATACTATTTTTTTCATAATCAAAGAATTTAATTATGAAAAAAATATTTCTATATTTAAAGATATCAAATAAAATTGTTAAACGTTATAGCAATGCAAATAACTATAAAGCAGATCAAAATCAACACCAACTTTCTCCATTCTTCTT
>NC_061161.1:46710570-46825570 GCF_022113875.1 Hydra vulgaris | reverse complement strand
TATATATATATATATATATATATATATATATATATATATATATACCAACACACACACACACACACACACACTTATTTCTGCAGATTGGCATGTATATTTTCCTGATAATTTATTTTGCTAAATAATAATAACAATTATAACAAATATTGTATAAAGAACAATAACTTACATTGTATAAAAAGGATGTTTCTTGACTTCACTCAACTAAACAAACAAAATTTAAAAAAATTTAAAAAAAAAATAATCTACTGTAAAAATTATTTATGTGAGTAAATAATAATGAATTTACAGAATATCTTTGCTCTGGATTGACTTTAATCATCTTGTGAAGAAGATCAGCGCATTCTGCTGGAACAAACAATGGGACTGAAAATACACCACTCTTTACCTAAAAAAAATTTTTATCATTAAATTTTAAAATACTGTGTGTGGGCATCTGTATGTTTGTGAGTATCTATGTGCCTGTGAGGTGTGTATGTGTGCGTCTTTTTATTTATTAACTTATAATATTTATTTATTTTTTTTCATTATTTTATATTATTAAAAAGTATTTGTTTGTAATGGTTACATTGAGAGTTTTATAATGAAATTCTTTTTCATTTTTCATTTGTTATAAATAAATGTTTTGAGTGTCGTTACATAAAACCTGACTGTCTCTTGACTTTTTTAATAGTTGTTTGTCATTTTTTATTTTATAAGATTTATCTTTCTTTATTAAAAAACTCTTTATTAAAATTTCAAAATTTTCAAAATTATTATTTTTTTAAATTTATTATTTCTTTTTTACAAGTAAAAATTTTCTGTTTTGATAAAATTATATTTATAATATTTACTGGATTTTTTTAAAATTATTTATAGCATAAAATTTGAACTGTATTTTTTTTTTGAAAATTATAGAAATAATTAATAAAATATAACTCAAGCCCTAACACTAAACTGAACCTACTGTCAGTCAACACTGTGGATCAAAGGCACTGCCAGGTTATATGTCACAGGACAAATTCCTTAAAAGTATTAAAAATATTAAAAATATAGTATGTAAAAGTATTAACTATATTGTTAAAAAAAAACTCTTTCTGAAATCAAAATGTATTGCTAACATACTTTTTTAGATATAACTATATTCTAAAATTAAATTTTTATCATTACCGAAGTAAAGTTTATTTTATATTTAGTTTATTTTATCTTTTCATATATAAACTTTTCATTGAAAAAAAAAAATTATTTATATAAACTATATTTATATAAATACTTACTTAAAAAAAAAACAATTTTGTTTTATAATATTTTGTTCTTAATACTTTGTATCAACAACAAAAAATAAATAAAATAATGTATATATAATAATTATATTAAACTAATTTAACATCATAGTTACTCATTGTTGTTAACTTCTAGTAATTATTAGATAAAATTTTAGTTTTGATTAATAAATAAAATATACAATATTTGTACATTTTATTTTTTATCAAATGCTTATGTCTAAGTCTAATGTTTAATGCCAAGTCTAAAACAAAAACAAGTAATGGAAAAAAAAAATCAACTTTTTTAGTATAATATAATTTTCTGATTATTGTCTACTCTGTGGTGATTAAATCTCACTTTTTCAAGTCAGTATTTGATTTTACTTCCCTAAACCTCTTACATAACTTGGCTTTAATAATTTCCTAATATTTCTCAATTACACAAAGTTTAGGACAATTTCTAGAATTGTGTGTTTAGGTATGAAATCTACACTATTGACACTGTAGCCAATACAATAATCCTTGTAAATTAAAAAATGAGGAAATTTATGACCAAACAACATGGTTAAATAATTGTTAACAAATGGTAGTTAAATTAGCCCAGCAACTTCAAATTCATGAATCTGAGTAATTTACTACCTGCTGGTAGACCATGCTCAGGGAGGTCACTGGACAATATTTTGAGGACCTTAACTCTATGAAGACGTTGAAGAAAACACACTAACTGTAAATGGTAAAAGATATCAAGAAATGCTAGAAAACTTCATTTTCAAAATCAAATAAAGTTACTTTGTAGAATTATCATTTCTGCTTATAAAATGATAAATGTGAATTAAGAAAAAACAAAAAGATTGTTTTTAAATGGTCTAGTGACAAAAGGGAAAACCCAAATTATGTTTACAACTTGATTTAAAAATATTTAAAAGATACATTTTTGTGTTAATGTCAATATTAATTTAAAAAAGTGCATTAATCAAGTCTAGATTTAAAAAAATATGTAATTAAAGAGCCAGAACCATTATTTACCATCTTAACCATCCCACTTACTACCTCATTACTTCTTACTATCCTAACAAACAAAATTGTGTTAAAGATAAAGTTTTTGTTAATATTATAAAAAAATAATTAACAACTCTAAAATAATTAAAGCTTTAGAAAATTTAATTAACTTATTTTCTAAGTTTTATTTATATATGAAAATAACTTTTTTTGGCACTTAAGGATCTTTTTAAAAATATTTATTATGACAAGTTGCACAAAATTTAATATAAATTATAAAAATATGTTTTTAATATCAACTTTCTGCAATCATTTTAACAAAAATGATTTAAATTCAGAAAAAATAGGTTTTTTAAACATAGAACTTAAATTATAAATCAAACATAATAATACAAGGTTATATCTATGGTTTTATTAAAAAAAAAGAATGCAACATTGATTTGCATTATAATAGCATTCAAATTGATTGTTTCTAAAATAATCATTGTCTATCTTGTTTTAAAATTTATTTATTTTTTCTTGATTCACTGTTTGTGAACTTAGTTTATTCCAATTGTTTACAATTCTGTTGGTAAAAAAAGTGTACCTTAGTAAACACAATTTTATAATCATTGAAATTATTTTCTACGGTTTTAAAAATTGAATAAATTTGGATAATGCAAAACATCATGACAAAAAATCAAATAGATTCCAATACCAACTTATTATTGCTGTTGCTAGCATACATCTAGCATGCATGCATTCATCATACTTGCATAATTAGCACGTCAAAAATGTCAAAACTCACAATAACATCAATACTTATTGGTTAATAAAGCAAAATAAATTAAAATAATAAGTATATATTAGGAATAAAAATAACTATATACAATATGTAATTAACAATTCTAATAAAAATAAAAACAGCAAATAACAAATGATCATTCATTAAATAACCAATAAAAAATGACATACTAAAAATCAATATAAAATAATTATTTAAAATAACAAAAAAACCTTTTCTAGCAAAACTCTCAAGTTATCATCATCAAATGGTAAGCAACCCTAAAAATTTTCCAAATTTACCATTTTAATATTAAAGCATAAACTAATAGAGTATAGATAGAGCCAAATATAACATTATATATATATACACATATATATATATATATATATATATATATATATATATATATATATATATATATATATATATATATATATATATATCAAGCTTTCTAAGGTAAAGCTTGCATAAATTTTTTGCATTTATTGAAAATTAGCATGTTTATAAAAAAATGCACTAAAAAAATCAAACTAATTTCGAGAGAAAATTAAATTAGTCAAACCGAAAATAGAAAGAAACTTAAAGAATGATAAAATAAAGGATAAACCAGAAAAAATAAAAGCATAAAAACAAATTTATTTTTTAATTTAGAAACATCTCAATTAATTGTTTAAACTTAATTTAAAATCATTTTGATGAATAGTTTAAAGCTAATAATTTTTCCTACATTGCCACATTAATGTAGCGCTTTGGTTGACTAATTGTGTCATTTGAGGTACGACTAATATAACGGTATTGGATGAGAGTTCAAATCCTGCTAATGGATAAGTTTTTTTTAATGTTTTATTTGCTTTGTAGACATCAGAAAATATCAAAGTTTCAAATTTTTAAATAATTAAGTTTCAAAGTAACTTAGCTTGGATTAAATAACTTTGAAACTGTGATTTATTTTTAATTCTTTGTAATAAATCATATTAACATATTAATTTTTTATTTTTTTTATTTTTTATTTTTATTTTGTCACTTGTTGAGATTTTTATTTTTTTAGTTTAGTTTTGTAACTTTTTTTAGTTTTTATTTCTCTATCTAGTTTATAATTTGTTTATTTTTAATTTTAGTTTTGTTTATTCGACGCATTTTTTAAATGCGCTAACTTAAAACATGCAAGGAGCCGTGGCCAAGTAAGTTATCAAAACAAAATATTATATGTGTGGTCATATAAGGCGCACACATCTCCTGAGAAACCTTGATATATATATATATATATATATATATATATATATATATATATATATATATATACAGCGCTCGAAATAATTATTTGAAGGTTGCCGATCAACACTGATCGGCAGAAATAATAAAAGTAATAAAGTAGACGATCAAAAAATTATCCAGACGATCAAATTTTTCTTAACTTTTTCTTTAATAGCGTACAGTTTAGGTGACGTCAAATTGTTTGTTTTACCGCTATCAACCTACAATAAATTGCGTTTTTAGAAAATTCTATTGATTTTGTGCAATTTTCTAAAATATCTTTACCTTAATGCCTTTTAGTACTAAAAAAATCTATTTTTAGAACACTAGCTGAACGCTATTGGTTTTTGAATACAACAGCGTACGTCCGCGTTATCGTTTATAGTTTTTACTTTTAAACTTAGCTCTTAATTCACTTTTTCACTTCAACGCGTTGCCTTTTAAGTGACGTAAAAATATTTTTTGTGACTCGAACAATTGTTTTTTATATAATGATCGTTTTTTAACAAAAATGACACAATAAAAAGGTAATGAACTTTTTAACCAATATTTGATTATTAAAACTTTTTTAAACAAAAAAAAGGTGAGAAAAAATAATCTCGTTTTGCGCTATTCATTACTTGATTCGTTAGATGATGAATCCAAGTCGATTAATGTTTTTAATCCTGCTTTTTTTGCTCTTTTGGAATAGCATTTTCTTACTGATTGTTTTGGCTTTCGCACGGCATCATTGGTCCATAACTCGATAGCAGAACTTAAATCAAATAAATTGGAATCTTTTTCATCGAAACTTACTCGAATTAAATTTTCTAAACGTTTCTCTTTCAGAGAGTTTCTTGTATCCGTTTTTACTCTATTCATTAGTGAAAAAAGGCGTTCAACTTTCGCATTAGAAACAGGCAAAGTAAATAATAGTTCGACAATAAGTAAAACCGGAACCCATTCATTTTTCATTGAGCTAGAAAAAATTTGATGCCATAACTTACGATAACCGGTATTATGTGGTGCTAAATATTTTACAATTTAGTTTACCAAGCTATGCCAAGCATCCAAAACATCATTTACAGTTCCTGCAAAACCAGCATGTCGCAACGGCGCTCTATAAAAGTCAAAAAGATTTTCTATTCCTTCATCCAGGAATGTTTCATTTTCAATACTTTGAAGCCAACCTTCTGTATTTAAAACTTTTGTACCATACATATCAGTAATAGTATCGCTTGTTTCCAAACGCTCTATGATTGAATTTGTTACCAACTCGATATGAATAGATTTAGACTTTTTTACTAAATGTTTAGCATTTACAAAGTCGTTAAGTGCAACACCCTGGAAATAAAACTTTCCTTCTTTTTCAGTCACTTTGGCGAGAAAACGTTTTACTGTTGGCAAATTAATAAATTTTGTTTTTTGAATACGATTTAAATGGCTTTTAGCTTGTTGAACAAACCCTGATGAAGCCAACACATCTATCTCATCACTTTGAAAACATTTTGACAACATCTTTGCTGGTGCTAAAATCTCAATAAACAACGCGATATAAAGGGGCATTCTAGCATGAATCCACTTTTTGTGGTATCCTTTAAACTTAGCTCTTTCAGCATTGGTAAATGTTATATCTTCAGTCATATTTTCCAGATGTGTTAAATAAACACCGTATTTATCTAAAATCATTTCTAAAGCCTGAACTTTATGTGAAATCCATTGTGTACCTAAAAATGAAACAAGATTATACAATTTATAATTTACTTTATACTTGCAAAAACTAAAAATATAGGCGTCACGCATAACTGTAATGGTAATAAATATAAGATAAATAAATCAAGCAAAAATAAGAAAATACCGGAGGCTTTCTTAGGTCGGTAACCACCAATGTTATATTCATCATCTTCTAAAATAGAAACGAGTTCACCCAACTGTCTTAACTTTTTGGGGGATTTTTTGTAAATGTAATGCATTTTTAAAATCATGTAATCAACGTCATTGAATGAGGCTGTTTTTCCTAATTTTTCTTTTAATGATAACTCGAGACGATGTGCTACACACCAGCCAAACGTGATCCAGGGGACTTCAGCCTTGAGCAACATTTTAACGCCCGACTTGCTCCCTCTGTTAACGGATGCGCCATCCGCACCAAATCCAACTAGTTTTTTATTGCAATTTACGACTTCTATATTCTCGAGTGACTTTTTTATGGTGTTGAAAACTCCGTGCGAAGTTCCATACTCAACATCCAAAAGTGAAAGAAAATCACATTCAACGTTTACTTCAGATTTTCCAGTTGGAGCCGGATTAAAAGTAACGGCAAATATAGCTTCTTTTTCCTTAATTGAAACGTCGTTAGAACCGTCAATTAAAATAGTGAAAAAATTTTGAGTATTTAGTTTATTTTTGAGATCTATCGCTAAACTAAGAGCAATGTAGTCAATAAATACTCCGCATGTGTTTTCGTTTTTATAAGCCTGACCAAAAACTACACCATGTTTCTCTTCTAATTGAATTATTTTTGGGTATAGGCAAAGCGATAGTTCTTCTTTTGCTATAAAGTAAGCGACCTCAAATTTTTTTTTTGTCAAATCCAAGTCTTTACTATTCATGGTTTGAATACCGGATAAAATGTCTGTTTGCCGCATTTCCTGCTGCAACTCGTTTAGTTTTTCAATTCGATCGCACAAATTCATGCCTCTCGTTTTCATAAAAATCTCAAAAGCCTTCTGATGAGACATTCCCTCTGCATGCGTGATTGCAGAACTATGTTGCAATCGACTACATCCTTTTCCACAGCTCCATTCCGGAGTGTAGCCTTTTAAAACCTGAATTTGCGATGCATATTCTCGGCATACTTTGCATTTTAGCGCTGTAACTATTCCGTCAACGCTTTCAATTTCAAGCCAATCATTAGCATTATATTTTGCAAGCGTAGAGACTTTCCATTTATTAGCTGTTTGTAATTGTAGCTTTCTGTCATGAGTTTTTAGTTTTTTCTCAGCGGGTGTTCCAGATACTAAGTTTCTTTTAAAAGAAATAAATGTTTGACGCTTTTTGTATGCTTCCATTTTAAGATTATTTTTAAACTTACCATTTAATTTCTAAAACTTTAAAACAAAAACTGTTTCTTTCAATTTAAATTGTCACGATGATTTCAAAATGAAGTTTTCCAACGAATCACAAACTTGCTTTGTTCATTATTTTTCAGACAATCAAAGAAATGTTAACCTTTCTAGTTATTAATTCATTTTATTCAAATGAATTCGCTTTATTAAAATAATTCTTTTACAGTTAATAAACTTTCGAACTGAAGACTGTTACGAAATCAACGCTATGTTTATTCCACCAATCAAAAGCATTATTAAGTTATTTACAATAAACTTCGCGCTTCTTTTTAATTACCATTTTTAATGTGAACTAAAAGATTATTATTGGTCTAAAAACTTGTTTAATTCAGTAATAATGAACATATTTTTTTTAATGATAATTTAATAAATTTAAGATTCTTTTTTAAATGTTAAAAAATTTTTTATTCTAATGTGTGACATGCAATGTAGACGATCAAATTTGATCGGCCATAATTAATTTTGGGAGTTCAAAATTTCATTTTTTCCAAAAGTCGACGATCATTGATCGTTGATCGGCCGTTATTTTGAGCGCTGTATATATATATATATATATATATATATATATATATATATATATAAATATATATATTTAAATATATATATATATATATTTAAATATATATATTTATATATATATATATATATATATATATATATATATATATTATATATATATATATATATATATATATATATATATATATATATATATATATCAGTGGCGGATTGAGGTTTAATGTCATGGGGGGGCCAAGTCAATGAATAGGGGCGACCGGAGTTGTCTTCAGTAATTTGATCTTAATAACTTTTTTTTTCAATTGTTTTAGGGGGCACCATTAAACCGTTCTAGAAAGGCGTGGTGGGGCAGCTTGCCCCCCACGCCTTATACTAAATCCGCCACTGATATATATATATATATATATATATATATATATATATATATATACATATATATATATATATACATATATATATATATATATATATATATATATAAATATATATATATATATATATATATATATATATACATATATATATATATATATACATATATATATATATATATATATATATATATATATATATATATATATATATATATATATATATATATATATATATATATATATATATATATAATATATATATATATATATATATATATATATATATATATATATATATATATATATATATATATATATATATATGTGCGTGGGTCAGAAGCCAAGGGGTACAAGTGACAATTTTACCAAAATTAAGTTAAGTATAGAATTTGATAGAAGAAGCAAACAAAATTGTTGGTGGCCAAGGGATACAAGTGAATCTCTGCCCTGTGCTGCTTTCTACTGGAAAAACATAACAACAGCTGACTATATTTAACAAAAATACTTTAACTTTAAACAGCTGTATCTCAAAACTATGAAAATGTCACTTGTACCCCTTGGCTTCTGACCCACTCATATATATATATATATATATATATATATATATATATATATATATATATATATATATATATATATACACAGTGCATGTGATGAATAAAATTGCCCAGCGCAATATTTCACGCTCGTAATACTGAAATTCATTATCAACGAGCACAATTATGCACACTCGAAATCAAGTCTTCGAGAGCGATATTTAGAGTTGCCATGGGGCCATCCATAAATAACGTATGCACGGAGAGGGGGTCACTCAAATGCATACCTGTGCGTACAAGGGAAAGGGTGGAAAATTTTTTGTTTGAATTTTTTTTCATGTGAAGTCCAGGAAATCAGGGTTTGTTTCCTATTGGAGTTGAATTAACATGCTTGATTGCGGACATTCTAAATAACAGTAACATTTTAAATTTAATTTAAAATAAATAATAAAAAAATAAGAATAGTTCTTTTATTTACAAAAGATGTGTGAAATATTAAAAACAATAAAGGAAAAGAATCTTACTTTTTTACACTATTTTGCGGAAAACTTTTGATTTCTTAAAATTCAATCAAGTTTTAATTTTTTAATTTAAATTTTCTATTCTCATTGGGACGGAACATTTTGAAAATAGCAAACATTCCATTCTATCTCTTAGCAGTAATGACTTCATAACTTTCCACTCATTGCTTGTACAAAATAAATTAGAAAACAGAAAACTGCTTTCTAATTTAAACTGAATGCACAATTTAACTATTATCAAATGAATCATTTTTAATATACTTAATAAATATATAAAGGGAAAAAAAAATACAAAAATCTTTACGTTGAATTTGTGTTAATAAGGTATAATATATATTAAATATTTCTCAACTGGAAGATAATCCACTGTTATTCAGGGTGGTAGCCCTACCACCATCACAGCAATACAAAGAAAGCACATAATTTAACATTCCTTCATCTTGTGCAAAGTATTATGGCTAATAAAATTGATGCAAATGGTTACTCAGCCATTAAAAACTTAGGACTGCCAATCGCACACCTCGATATCTGGATTATGGAGCTCATGAACACTATTTTAGAACAGAAAGCTACTATCAACAGGCTTGGACAGGAATGGCGTGCGATCGAGCGCTATTGCTGACCACGCAAATGATTTTATTTTTTGACAAATTGACCACGATTGTTTAATAAACAATGTTTATATGTTTTGATGAGTTAAAAATTTCAGAAATGTTCTAAATGTAGAAATGCTAAGCTTAAACTTAAACTAGGAATAAAATCCAAAAAAACTAACGAAAAAAAAAAAAAAACTAACAAAATTTCCTAACGATAAAGAAACGAAAAACAAATTCATAACGAAAAAGAATTTATATAAGCACTAAAATGAAAATAAAAACTTAAACTCAAAGCGAAACTTTTATTACGTTTTTAATTACGTAAGAAATAAACGTTATTAAAACTTATCTTTTTAAGCGTTAAAGTTACGCAAAACGTTTTTAAATTAAATAACAAATTACTACTAATGATTAGTTTAATAAATGAACAAATTTTATCAAATTTATTAAAAAGTGATTTTATATAATATTTTTAAATTGTATAAACATTTATTTTGTCAAAAAAGTTGCAAAAAAAAATTGTTTAAAAAAATAACGTAGTCTTTTTAAAATAGTTATTATTGACTAATTTCATGCTATAATTAGTGAGTCTAATTAAAAAAAAGGTTTTGAACTTTTTTATTCGTAAAAATAGAAAAAATTAAATAAATAAATAAAATACGCCTGCGATTTAAATAAAATAAACTGCCAACAAGCTTTTTCATTTAATTTTAATTTGAGCATTACAACTTTATTAATAAGCGCTATGTGTAACGAATTTAAAAATTATTATAAAAGATTTAATTTCATTCATTTCTAATGAAATTGAAAAAAGAAAAAAATTGTTTACAAAAATTATTTATATTCTTGTGTAATTCGCATAAAAAGTGTAAAAGTTAGTAGTCACAAAGACTTTTGAACTTATTCACAAATTAAAGTAACTTAAAAAAATTCTTTCTAAAAATAATGGTTTAAAAATGTTTTAGGAAGACATAAGAAAATAGTTTCAAACGTTTAAATTTATCATAAAAAATAAATGCCTACAGAAAAAAAACTTATTTGTTACCTTTTTTATTAATTTACACAAGCATTTATGTAAACAATAACTATAATTAATTTTATGGTTTTATTTAAAGCCTTAGCGTAAAATAAAAAACTTTAAAAAAGATCAACGATTAAAAGATATTTCTAACGTAACACTTTTTTATTGCATTCAAAATGTTAAAACATCAAAATAGCTGTGGTCAAGTTGTACAGAAATAAAAATATTAGCGTGGTCAGTTACAGAGTGCGATCGCACGCCATTCCTGTCCAAGCCTGTATCAACCTGCAAGCCAACCAAATAAAAAAATTTGAACAAAAATTAGCAGTTATTGAAACCAAAATCAACTCTCAACCAGCCACCCAATCAAGCTCACACCATCCATCCTAGAGCAATATTTTCAGAAACAAGCCAAACTCATCACCTATTGCGGTGATGAGTTTGGCTTGTTGAACTAAAACAAGCAGCTAAGAATGAAAAGAATATAATAATATTTGGTGTGCAAGAACCAGTGTCTGCAGCAAATGTCACCCAAACACTACCATCTGCGTTAACCTCATCACAGAGGTTCTTAACGTTATAGGCCTTACCAATGATGATGTTAGTTTCTCCAAGCGTCTTAACACAAAAAAAGTATTAAATTGTCGACCTATTGTTGTAGAATTCAAGAATATTACTAACAAAAAATTAGCTTTGATGAACTCTCGCAAACTCGCTACACATGAGAATTTCAAGACATACAGAGTCAGTTCTGATTTGTCTCCTCCTGAAAGAGTACCAACTTGAGTACCAACTACGCAAAGACCGCAACATTCGTAATGATAAACTCTATATTGATAAGCCTGATGTACCCTTTAACTGGAGCATTCGCGATGGAGCAATCATCAAGATCCGCAGTGCCCTTACTCCTCACTCCATTCCAACTAACTAGCTATAACCTATACACTAATCGCCTACCAACCATCTGTACCACTAATTTGCGCTCACTCTGTAACAAAATTGAGATTTTTAATCAATTTCTTATAGATACCAACATTGACATTGCATGTTTAACTGAAACCTGGCTTAACCCTAGCTGTAAGCAAATTATTCTTTCTCAAATCAATAATAATTACACCTGCATAAGCACTGAACGTCAAGATCGCATGGGTAGTGGTACCATTATATTCATAAAAAAAAAAATACTCAGATAAAATTGAAAAAATAAAATTAACTACAGACTATTTGTCTAACTTGGAGCCTAAACAAGAAATCGAACTAACAATCGCTTGTGTATACCCAAAGCTACTACCCCTGAGGATACTCTTCCTGTCTAGTTATATGTGTCTATATCCTGGTTCAGTCTAAAAGTGAGCAGCGCAATGCATCTTATCAACTTGCACAACTCATTGAACCAGCCATAATTTGTTGCACAATGGGCAACAAACCACTAATATTTCTTGCAGGGGATATAAATGGCTGCTCTACTGATTTTATTTGTCATTCTCACTAACTCATTCATCTTAATGCACACCCTATCAGAAAAACATCTATTCTTGACATCATCTTGAGTAACGCTCCTAAATGCTGTGTCATATACCCTTCCTAGTTTTGGTAATTCAGATCACCTTGTCGTAGTTAGTCAACCTCCTCTAAATCTCTATAAATCTACTCGCCCAGTTTTCCACAGGATTGCTTACCGGTCAGGTAGAATTGCTGACACTGTTGCACTGATACGATCTACCAATATTGAAACCTTAGTTGATTCACTGTATGAAATACAAGTTACTTGCAACAACTTTTATTATTCTATACTCTCTGCTCAAGACATCTGCCAACCTCTAAAATCAACAACGCTCGTTAACCCTAAGCCTTGGATGATACCACTTATTCAAGGCCTTATAAAAGAGCGTCAAAAACTCTTTTTTACTGGGTACTACAAAGAGTGGAAATCGCTTGCAAATCAAATTAAATAATCACCAAAAGAAATAGAATCTATAACAGGCGTTTCACTTCTAGAAAAACAGATTTTTGGTGTGAAATCAGTCTTGCTGATAAAGGTCAAATCACCACCCCTATCTCTGCGACACTTACAAACTAATTAAATGATCACTTTCAAAGTGTTTGGATTGGTAATAAACAACCTAACCTCTCATGCTTCATCAACTGAGAGGCAAACCCGCCTATTACCCCAATTTTTACTTATAATAACATTCTCAACCAACTCAGCAAACTTAAATCAAGGTCCTCAGGACCAGATGGCCTATCTCCGTTTTTACTCAAATCTGCTCGCTTTGAAATTGCCCCATCGCTCTGCATTCTATTCAACCGCCTCATAGAAAACAGTTACCTACCTGACCAATGGAAATCAGCAAACATAACACCGATTCCGAAAATTTCTAATCCACACTCATCAAATGACTATCGTCCAATTGCCATTACATCTACATGGTGTAAAGTTTTTGAACGTATTATCACCAAATTCATTGTCCATCACACCAAGCACTTATGGGTCTCAAACAAACAGTTCAGATTCCTTCCAGGCTGAAGTACAATGGATACTATTATTCAAATTATAGAGGACTGGAGTCATGCAAAAGGTAACAACAAATCAATTTATGCAATATTCTTTGATTTCGAAAAAGCTTTTGATATTGTCAGTCATGGCAAGCTACTTCTAAAGTTAGTAAACTTACTACCTAGCTGGCTCACCTTCTGAATTGCAGCTTACTTATCTAACCGTCAACAAAGAATTAAAACAAATGATCACACCACTAAATGGAAATGTATTGAAGCCGGTGTACTTTAGGGTAGTGTTCTAGGTCCAATCCTGTTCATTCTATTTATTTCCGACATTAACGTCTATCTTCCACCTGAAACCATCCTCGAAAAATATGCTGATGATATACTGACCTATACAATTAATGATAAAGTTCCTCATAACCTACCTCAATCTATTGTTGATGGCGTCACTCATTGGTCTATGGTAAAACGGAATGAAACTTAATGGCCCTAAATGTAAAAACATATCAATTATTCCTAGATGCTCTGAAATTCAAGCTTTACCATTCCCTGTACTCGATGATACTGAACTTGAAATAGTTAGCAGCCACAAATACCTTGGAATCATGCTCAATGAGAATATTGATTGGCATGAACAGTGGAAAAATGTTCACAACAATATAAAATCAGTGCCATCTACTCAAACATCTTAAACAACTTGGACACCTTCAGTCAAACCTTTTACAGGTCTACCAATCTTACGCTATTAGCCACTTGATATATAGTGCTCCTATTCTTTCTTCATGCAGCGCTGCTGCAAAAAGAGAGATCCAACATTTTCATAAAAATGCCCTACACATTATTGGAATTGATGTAACCAATTCAAGCAGCTTCAATATTATTTTTGACATTGAAGAGCTACTAGACAGGATCTGTATTAATATACTCAAAAAGAACCTTGCAGGCTCATACCATCCTATAACCACTAAGTTAACTCACACCAACAGCAGAAACCCTAGTAGATTCCCATATGCTCTTAACACCGCAAAAACTACTACTTATCAAAAATCTTTTATTCAAAAATATCTCTGTATCCTTCGTGATGGCTTCAGTGACCTTTACCTCCTAAGCAATATTGGGAGCTCTACTGCCTTTTCAATGCATAATTGATGTTTCTTAACCTGCATTCTTAGAAAACTATTAACATTAAAGGACAGACAAAATTGTATAATTCATTACTTGTAATGCTATTTTATTTAATGCTATAAACAAAGATTTATAAAATTAAAAAAAATAATAGTAATAGACATATACTAATACAATATAATATATAATACTTATACTAATATAAAATATATTAGTGTAAGTATATATATACTTATACGATAGTCCTGCGAGATATTATATAACTCGATGAGATATTATATAACTATAATATATAAAGATATTATATAACTCCATTTGGCGCCATAGGGGTCCCTAGGTCCACCATGGCCATGGCCCATGTAGCCATGGCTCTGCTACAAAAAAAAACATAAATTTTTTTTCAATGTGAAGATTTTAGAAAATAAAATAACTAACTATAGTCAGCTATTTTAGTAAAATTTAATAGTAAAATTTTTAAAGAATTTTTAGAATGTTTCCAATGACGTCATGTAATAAAACTTCTATGAATTAAACGCACTTGAATAAATCATCAAGTCTGTATAATGCGCCTGGAAAATCGCGTTTATTTTAAAGACTCAAAATACTGCAGAAAATGGAGAAGACAAGCTTTGACTAAAACAACAAGATTTGTTTTTCTTGGTTTACATTTATTAATTAGTTTTAATAAAAAAAAATTGCTCAGACGTTTTTTTTTAACATTCTCTTTAATATGAACAGCACATGTCTCGGGACTTGGGGGTCCCTTTAAGTATTGCAAGTTTTGATATTTTATTACATGGACTTTAATGTATTCAAGGTAAAAGTTCTAGTTAAGTGAAGTTTTTGTCAAATAGACCCTAAAAAACTGTACGATTAGGCGGATAATATTATAAAGTTTAACTAGAATTAAAAAAAAAAACATCATGCTGAATTTAGCTCTCTTGTACTAATATTTTTAATTTGAACTTAGGCTGCATAAATTAAAATTAAAGTATATCACGCATAAATTATTAGGAATATAGCTTCTTTATTTAACAATATGCAAACTCTAATGTTTAAACATATTTTGACATTTAAGCAAAAAAATCTTACTAAAATATTTTCTATAAAATCAATTTATAATTTTCTTCCTCGCATGTTCTTCAGAGGAACGCAATTTTTTACTCTCATAATGAAACTAGGGAGCGCTATTTGTTGTTTCATGTGTGTGAAGCAATCGCTCCTTCTTCATTACAAGGTTTGTATATATATATATATATATATATATATATATATATATATATATATATATATATATATATATATATATATATATATATATATATATATATATATATATATATATATGTATATATATATATGTATATATATATATATGTATATATATATATGTGTATATATATATATATATATATATATATATATATATATATATATATATATATATAATATATATATATATATATATGTATATATATATATATATGTATATATATATATATATGTATATATATATATATATATATATATTATATATATATATATATATATATATATATGTATATATATATATATATATATATATATATATATATCAGGCTTGGTCGAGAAGCGGGTGCAATTGCACTTAATAATTGACCACGGAAATAATATTAAGTTGCGTAAAACTAGCCACATTTTTTAGTCATTTTGAGAACATTTCAAAAACAAAAAAAAAAGCGCAATAAGATTAACTGAACCGATGAGAGACAGTTAAAAGCTTTTAACACGAAAAAAATTCAAGCAAAATAAATACAATTACAGCAAATATTTTTGAAACATCGCTCTTTTATAATTTTTTTTATAAAATTAAGTGACATTTTTTATATAAAGTAACAACTTATTTTTAATGATTGTTTAATAAGGAAACAAATGTTCTTCGATATGTCTTATTTCATTGACAAAACGTTGACAAGTTAAGAAATATAAATTTAAAACACTTATTCTAGAAATCAGATAATGTTAGTTTAAAACATTTATAGCTTTGTAGATGTGACTCCGAGAGTGAGTTATAGTATTAAAATAATATTTCGTTTGATAGTATATTCTTAAAACAATTTATGCTAGAAATCTCAACGAAAACAACAAAACTTACATAATACAATTTTTTAAATATTTCAACAGAATACTCTGAACATTTGGTTAGTATTTTTTGAATACTCTAGAAAATGCGGCTAGTATTTTTTGAACCAATAGAATTAATTGTCCGTAGATTTGGCGGGTTTTTTGTGTTCGCGAATATTCTTTTTTTGATTTTTCCACACTAAGATGTTTAAGAACATTAGAGTTTATGTATGCTTCCATGTAAGTCCTTAAAACAAAATATTTTAAAATTTACAATAAAATAATGAACTTAATTATTATTTTGCGGACAAACAAGGAAACATACATAAACTTGAATGTTCTCAAAACGTCTGAAAATTCTGTCCGGTTTTTCGCAACTTAATATTATTTCCATGGTCAGTTATCGAGTACGATCGCACCCGCTTCCCAACCAAGCCTGATATGTATAAATATATATATATATATAAATATATATATATATATATATATATATATATATATATATATATATATATATATATATATATATATATATATATATATATATATATATATATATATATATATATATATATATATATATATATAAAGAGAGAGAGAGAGAAAACGAGAGAGAAAGAGGAGTGATAGTGTGATAAGAAAGAGAGAGAAGTGAGAGAAAGAATGAAAGAATAAATCTCTGTTGCTTTTTTAGTAATAAAATAATATTCTGACAATCAAAAGCAGGAAAAACATTTACCACAACTAGTGCATATAATATAACACCACAACTCCAAGTGTCAGCCTTACGACCATCATATGGTATGCCCTATATAACATAAATTGTTATTTGATAACATTTTAAATTAACACTCATAATATCAGCACTATTAGCAACCCTTAAGAACATTTTTAAAAAGTGCTAATATGCACACTAAAATCAATAACTTACCCGCACAACTTCTGGGCAAGCGTAATGAGGTGAGCTAAATTAGTAAAACGAAAATATGTAAAAAACAAAAAATCCCAAAGTTATTCACTAATTTTGTCAAAAATTAAAGTTTATTTTTTATTGCAACGTTTAAAAAAATAAAATTCTATTTTAGATTAAAGTAACTCGCCTACCCACAGCTTGTCTCAAGCATATTATTTTCAACCTAAAGTAGAAACATTAAAAAAAAAACATTAGAATTATTAAAAACAACAACAAAGATTTTATTTAGTAACTTTGTTACTAAATAAAAATATTTATTATTATATATATGTCATATTCCAGTCAAACAAAAAACTCTTTTATTATATTTAATTTTAAGAAATTGCTTGGTCATCAATCATGTGATCGACAATTGCATAACCATCAAGTTTTAAATTTATCAATTTTTATTCAATACTTTTTACTTTTAACTTTTAACAAACCAAAAAAAAAAAAAAGGTAAAAATAAATACTATAATTGTATTGTAAATATTATAAATAAATGGTTGTATACACGTAAATGCATATTTGTTAATCTTACTTGTACAGAAGCCATTCCAAAGTCTGCAATTTTAATGTTATTTTGATCATCAAGAAGAAGGTTTTCAGGTTTTAAATCGCGATGACTAAAAAAAATTAAATAGAAAGAAATGTCATAATCAACTAATATTATCAAAAAATAAAAGGTAACCTAAAAAAGTAATTTAAAACTTCCAAAAACCTAAGCTGTAACTGCATCAACTAATCTTGCAAAAAATGTATCTTGTCATGTCTTGTAAAAGTGTGTCTTGTCAAAATACTTGAAAAACAAAAAAATTTAGAAAAAATCCTGAAAAATCAGTTTTTTTCAATCAGTTTTTTGAGTCAGTTTTTTTCTAAAAACTGCGATGCGCAACTCTATTTCTTGTAATACTAAAATTTTTTCTAGTCATTTACTATAAATTTTTAAGCTAAATGATGCTTACATTTTTCCTAATAAATCACCTACCATATTAAGTGTTCATGACAGAATGAAACAGCTGAAACAATTTGACAGAAAAATCTTTGAGCCTAAATTGACATTCCACAGATAAAAAAAAATTATTTTTAATTTCAATAAAAATTTACAACAAAAAAATTATTAATAAATGTTAATAATTTTCTCTTAAATTATCTCTTAAATAACTAAAGTTATAAATATAAACATTGTTGAGTCGATACAAAACTAAACATTGTTACTTCATTAAGTTGTAAGCGCCCCCTCTTAACTAGATAATCAAATAACTCTCCTCCACCAACATATTCCAAGACCAAAAATCTTAAATAAAAATAATTATAACATAATAAAGGAGTAAACCATTTATAAACAGGTAATTGTGAAGTTGTAGTTAGTGGTTTTGAAACATGTAAAAATAATTGGTTGTATAAATCGAGTTACATATTATGACATGTAGTCTGTAGGATCACTGAAAGCAGATACAAAAGATCAGAAAAAAATTCTGGGTTTGTGAAGTATTTATGTTTTTTTGTTTATTATATAGGTATATTATTGTGAATTAACCACATACATCAAATTAATAGATGAGAAATAAATTATTAAGTCATCTTTATTTCATCATGGAGATGTCTTGAAAATGTATGCATATATAAAAAAAAAGTATATACATGAGAATATGATGCATGTTAAACAAAGTGGATATTGAAAAAAATTTTAAACAAATAATTTTTATCTCACTGAACTGTTTTGGAATCAAAATACAAAAGAACATATTGGGTAAGGTCATAAAGAGGAACCTAAGAAATCCTTAAGATCCTAAGAAGTCCCTTGAAATTCAAATGAAGTTAAGTAGTTGCCAGTTTAGAAAATAAAAAATTATACTTACAAACTTTTTTTGCTTTCATAAACATCAGTTAAATGAAGAACATTATAATGTTCAATTAACTTCATAATGGTAATTTCTCTTTCGACCTAAAAAAAATACTTTTGGTCTATTGTTACAAGTAAAATAATGTAAGCTTTAATTTATATACAACTTATATAGCTTTCATTTCTAAATAAACTATTTATTATAAATTAATATATATATATATATATATATATATATATATATATATATATATATATTATTGCAAAACTTAATAGTAAAGTATAAATTTTATTTAAAAAAAATTTATACTTTTTAAAAAAAAGAGTTTTCAGTGCCAGTTTAGTCCCCATACTTAAAACTGTAAAGTAATTGAAAAAGTGCAGCATCAAGCCACCAAATTGGTTAAATCAATTCGATGGTGAAGTCATAAAGAGTATTTAGGATTGACAAACTCTAGCTGAACAGAGAGAAAGGGACAATATAATCCAATTATATAAAATCATGAGCAAAATAAATAAAACAGAAAACAACATAGAGATTGTTAAAAATCAAGTTAGAGGTCACTGTTTCAAATATTACAGAAAAACAAAAAAAAATCTATGAAGACATAAATTTTTTTACAATAAATCTGCAAAACCATGGAATTCAATGCCTTCAGAACTTGTGAAGTTGACCTCAGTTATCTCCTTTAAAGCAATATTTGACTAATGGACAAACAACAATTGATTGATTAGGCTGTCACTGTATCCTTAAAGGCATACTCACTGTCTTATAAAGCCAGTTACAGCAAAACTTATCAACTAACTAACATAAAAAAGTTAAAAAAATAAATGTCACCTATAAAAAAAAAAAAATACAAAAAAAAAAATAGCTTTGAAACCAAATTTATTTTTTTTAGCACCCATGCAATGGAAAGTCAAAAAACAGACAAAAAATCATTTAAAACATTAACAACTAATATCAGTTTGTATCTGTTGCTACCAGGTACTCCATATCTGCCAGGACGGGAATTGTACCAGGAGTACAATTAACTACAATTAAGTAAGTTAACTATTATTTTGTTTTAAACAAAACTTAAAACAAAAAGAACAGCGTTATAATAGCTCTGTTATTTATAGAGCTTATGTACATAAAAACACAAACATGTATTTTTCAAAAGTTCCATATGTTTGATGTTTAGCACCCATAATTCCATACTTGTGTGGTCTGGATGACTTTCCATAATAATATTTTCTTATTTAAATAAGACATAATGTAAAAGTTGAAGCAACTTATCACAACAAAATTCATACCCTGGCGTAAATGTTTTGCAAATCATAAATGAATATTTTTATTGTGATGCAATCACTTGGAAACCATTGAAAGTTTTTGAAACTCTTCCTACTCTTACCCACAATTTAATTTGACATTTTATATCAAAACTTTCCTCCTAGTTAGATTACCTTCACATACATATATATATATATATAATAATTTAAGCAATCAAAATTTTTTTCTTATCCTCTTCTTCATATTAATATTCATTAAAAAAATTCTGGTAAACCAAAAACTTTTGAAAAAAATAGGGAAAAAGTATAACAATTTAATTATATATATATATATATATATATATATATATATATATATATATATATATATATATATATATATATATATATATATATATATATATATATATATATATATATATATGCCTGTCCTAACAAAACCCTCAGTCGATGTAGCAGCACTCCCTTGCAAGTCAGGCTATTTATCAGTCAAATATATATATATATATATATATATATATATATATATATATATATATATATATATATATATATATATATATATATATATATATATGTATATATAGTCGCGACTTTCGGAGACATGTTTTTTTTTCCCGTTATGCTTTTTTTTTTTTACTTTTTTATACTATTTTTATCATTTTTATATATATTTATTTAACTTTTATTTTATTTCTATTTTTATTTATACATATTTAAATTTATTATTTTTTTATAAAAATATATTTTTTATATTAATTTTTGTTATTTTCATTTATTTATTTTATATTTAATTTCATTTTTAACTTCATCTACTTTACAAAAGGATTAATTACAATATAACCAAATTTAAACCTTGCCATAACCTTAACCCTAAACCTTGATGCCTGGCCTAACCCAACCTCAGTCAATGTAGCAGCACTCCCTTGCAAGTCAGACTATTTGATAGTCGATGTATGTACTTTTCGTTCTCTATAAAAGTTTCTTATGGGTACATTTTTTTACTAATAAAATAATGCTTACAGGGGACAAAAAATTAAAGGATACACTAAAATGTCCCTGATAACGTCCCTAAAAATTAATATAACGGGTACACTAATGTCCTCGATAATGTCCCTGAAAGTTAAAATAATGGGTACACTAAAATGCCCCTGATAATGTCCCTGAAAGTTTTCATTTGTAAAATTTGTCCCCGTAAGTGATAAAATATACAAATATACAAATATACAAATATATATATATATATATATATATATATATATATATATATATATATATATAAAACAAATATTTGATTATAAACTTATTTTTCTTGAATCATTTAAAATAATATAAAATTTTTAAAACCAAAAAAGTCAAAAAATATAGCCTAGTACTGATGCTTACTATAAAAATTTAGGAAACAAAGGTAAAGATGTAATAGTTCATGATAACCATTATAACAAAAAAAAAAAAAAAAAAAAAAAATAGAAATAACTTAATAGAAATGAAAATGTAGAAGCTGATTCTAATTCTGAAGATAACAAAGAAATAAAAAGGATAATGAAAATTAAAAAAACAAAAAATAGAAGAAAAAAAAAAAGAAGTATACTGCTTAGTTTTGGAAGTGAGTTAAAAAAAAGAGGAAGAATGCTGGAATAATGAAAGTGACAATCATGTTAATGACAATGGATCTTGATGAAATAATTAGTTAAAAAAACTTTTAGAATTAAAAATATTATTTTATTGTGGATTTATTCTGATTAAACTTGATTTTATAAAAAGACATAAAACATATTTCTGAAATTGCTTAGGCTCATCATGTAGCAAAATTAAGGCACTGGGGAAAAGAAAAAAAAAAGAGGAGACATTTAAAAAAAAACAAGATGTGCTGCTTTTTATAATTCAATCAAAGGTCAAGATCATTCATACAGAGCATAAACAAGATAGTTTGTACATACACCAAGGTAGTTTGTACATACATCATCAAGGTAGTTTGTACATATATCATCAAGGTAGTCATACAGAGAGATATCTTTTTTTTAAAAAAAAAAAATCAGAATAAGAAAACTCAGAAAGAAAAAAAAATAACCTATACAAGTGCACATTAAAAAAATAAAGAATACAATGATGATGATGATGATAATTACAATAAAATCCATGGTGATAATGATAATAACTTTAAATTTTCAGCGCCTCCTTAATAATCCAAAAAACTATGATTCCTTGCATCAGCCCTGTCTGAAAACCTGGCCCAAGCCTTATTTATTAAACCAGCTCCCAGTCAAAGTCAAATCTTGGGTTCATGCTATATAGTATTTTAAATAAATGAAGCAAAGCTTACAAACAATTGATGCTGTTAAAATAAGAAAATAAAAAGTAAAGGTCATACCTTTGCCAAAACATTGGGTGGAATCTTGTTCTTGTCAACTATCTTTATAGCAACTCGTTTTTGAGTTACACTATGAATGCCAAGTCTGACCACACCTGTTCAAAATTAAATACATATATAAATCAGACAACATGAAAATGTAAAATTTTATAAAAATATTTATAAATAAATATATCTGAGTGAAAAATAACATAATAAGCAGAGCATTAAGCAAAGTTTATTGACAATTTTTAGTAAAACTAAAAAAAGATAAACAATTAACAAAGGTAAAAATTATTAACAAAGATAAACAATTAACAAAGATAAACAAAAATTATTTTTATTTTAAGATACTTGATAGAAATAAAAATTTGTTTTGTTTCACTTAATCTGAAATTTATAGTTGATTATTTAGGATCTTTCCATATGAAATTATCCACAAAAAAAATTGTTGTCATAAATCCCAGAATTGTTCTATTTTTACATCATTTGCAGTCTATATTAAATGAATGACTGCTAAAAAATTTTAGATAAAAAATTACATAGGCTGTTGAGATCATATAAAATAATGCTGATTCAGCATTTTTGTGGTTATCTGAAGAGATAACAAAGCAACTTTGAGATGTAACATCTTGACAATGGTTTGGAGGATTTTTCTTAAATTTAGAACCCAAATAGATTTTTGCTCAAGGAATTTAAAAAACTATTAGGACTTGATAGTCTCAAGCCTCATTCAATTTTTTTCAAAATTTTATACTTATAAATTATTGATTTTTGGAGCTAAAATGGAGGCTGTCACCCAAAATTGCTGGCAAAAAAATTGATTGTATATTATTACTTTATCTTAGGTGTACTGAAAAAAATTAAATTCATGTATTGTCCCTCTAATATTTGATCAAAGTAAGCACTCAAAAATAATGTCTTTTCATATTTTCGAAAAACTTTTGAAACAAAGAAAATAAAATGTTTTTTAAAACAATTTTTTAATTAAAATTCAATATAGTGTTATTTATTAACAAGTTTAGCACATATTTAATCTTGGACGTATAAAGGAGACAAGTACTTCTCTCTAACCCCCTCCCCCATCTCCCACCAGATTTAAAAAAAAGAAAAGAAAGAAAAAACAAATATTAAGTTACTAAAAATATGTTAATAAATTACAACATTATTTTATATTTTTATTTTTTTTAACTATTTTTTTATAACCAATTCCTTATATCCTTTAGATCTAAATCAGACTTTTAAATCAGACACCTGATATTGTTGTGGGTGTAAATATTATGCATATAACTTTAAAGTTAGGCACACAGCACTCATCATTTCTTATTGGCAAAAAGAAATTTTTAACTGGTCTATGTGTTTGCATGAATCTGACTTTGATATCAAAATCATTTGCATCTTTAGCAATCCCTATCCTCATAAAAACATGCAATATACTCTATTTATTTTTAATTTTTAATCAAATCTCTTTATTATTTTTGTTTTTTGGAACAATATCAAATACTTTAGTATATGTATCCACACTTTTTTTTTTATAACTTATTGTTTTTAAACTTATAGGAATAAAATGATAATACATCCTTGTACCAGGAACTGCTCTACCATCTAAATTTTTTTTTTTCTAAATTTGCTCAAGTTTAGTCAATATCCTCCTTTGAAAACAACTTAAAATAAATGTTATTTTTGCTTTACAAAAAAAGTAACTTAACATCGGAAGTCTGCCCATTAATAACTTGTTTTAGAATAAAAAGTACCCAATTACCATTTAAATCAGTCTCTACTGTGATGACAAAGATTTTCAGAGCAATCAATTAAACTCATAAAATCTTTATAACCTTAATTCCACCTAATTGCATCAATTTGAATTTTTGTATTATGGTGATGTATTTATATATATGTATATATATATATATATATATATATATATATACACACATATATACATATATACACACACATATATACATATATACACACATATATATATACATATATATATATATATATATATATATATATATATATATATATATATATATATATATATATATATTATATATATTATATATATTAAGGTAGGTCGATGTTGGAACTGAAGTTTTGGACTAGTTGAGAAAGATGCCTAAAAATATATTATTTTCATTTTATAAAGGCTTTTTCAACAACTTTTATTAGTTTTTTGAGGATTTGTATATATTTACTGAATATTATTGACATGATTCAAGTTTCAATGTAAATATTTATAGGTGTTGGGAGAAAATATCTTTAATCATTTCAAAAAGCAAATGTTTAAGATTAATCATATCATAGTTAAAATATTTTTACAATTACTATAAGAAAACAATTATTTATTTAAAAAAGCTAATGATTTTAATATATTTCTTTGAAACTTTCTCGTAATGTTACTTTCAAAAATTAGCGTAAATTTTCGCGCTTGTACAAAAATAAATAAACAAATAAAGAGATTTGTAATTGTTTTTGAAGTCATTATATTTGCTTAAACATATTTTGTTTATAATAATAAGTTTTAATGAAATACCTAAAAACCAAAAGGTTGTTTCAACACGTGGCAGTTTTGCTAAAAAATTTGGTGGTCAGCCTTCACCTTTAAATGAAGCAGAGCCACCAACCATTCGCCAGATTATTCAATACAACTATTTCCTTAAAGACATCAACCAAGACTTGAAAGATTATGACATTGCAAAAATGATAGCACTTAATGTCATAAAAATATGGCAGACTCTTAATCTAAAGTTACCACTATATGAACATTATTATGTGGTAAAGTTAATAAATAAATTATGCTTCATCAAAACAAAACAGATTAACCGAAAATCTCTTTCTAAAGTGAAGCGTAATAACCTCGAGAAAACTTTAGACATGCTTTTTGATATTTCAGCTTGCAAATGTAATCTACCTGTTCGTTCTTGTAATGATAAGTTTGTAAAGTGCGTAGAAGAAAATTGTCAAACACAAACATATAGTTTGCACATGCCCACTGGATAGAAAGGTTGACATTTTTTAATAATATTAATAATATAATAATATTAATATTATTAATTTTAATAATATTAAAGCCATATATATATATATATATATATATATATATATATATATATATATATATATATATATATATATATATATATATATATATATTAGAAACACTGTCTTTTTTTTGAAAATTATGTGTTAAAGGTTATTTATTACAGAAATAAAAAGGTTGCAGACTATTTTTTCGTAACTTTTGAGTGTTGCGGTCTATATTTATTATAAAAAACATACTTATTTATATTTTTTTAAAATAATTCCACTATTGTACAAGCAAAAGATTACACATTGGTGATTTATTTTAGTATTTTGTTATCCCTCCCTTGGCACTTATTACCGCTTCTACACATCTTGGCATACTTTCTATGCATTTTATTGCATTATTTTGAATATCTATGTTATTGTGCCAGACTTTGATCATCTTTTCAATTAATTGTATTTTGTTGGTGATCATTTCAGAAGCAATTTCCCTTTTCATGATCTCCCACAGATTTTCAATAGGGTTTAAATCTGGTGAGTTTCCAGGCCATGGTAGCACTGGAATTTTCTTTGCTTTTAGGTACTCTGTAACCTTCTTTGCTTTATGGCATGGGGCAGAATCATGCATAAATGTAAATTTTTGGTTCTTTGGGAACCATTCCTTCAACTGTGGTACCAATCTTGTGTCAAGAACTTTTATGTATTGGTCCTGGCGCATAGTTCCCTCAACGATATATAAACGCCCTGTTCCATGTCCACTAATGACAGACCATACCATTATACTTACACGTTCACATTAACTTTACACGTTCTAAGATGCAGTCTTTGTGAAATTTTTCTCCAGCTCGTCTACGCACAAACTGTGATTTGTTCATCAATATCTGGATTGTCGATTCATCCGAGAAACATACCTAAACAACATCAAAAAAACTTATAAGTCAAAGTTTTAATGTAGGCAAATCTCTAAATGGAATGTGTACAATTATAAATGAAGTACTTACATTTTTCCAGTCATCGAAGGTTAAATGCCGATGACTTTTAGCCCAAGCAAGGCGTTTTTGTTGCATTGCTAGAGTGAGCTTAGGCTTTTTAGCAGGTCGACAGCATCGAAATCCTTGTTCTTTGAGTCGACGACGAACTGTCTTTGGAGATACTGGTATTCCAGCATCTTGTATTAAAGTGGTTAGTATTCGCCTAGGCTTATTCCTATTTTCTAGGCAAATATCTCGTATTTTTCTATCGTCTCTTGGCGTTGTTAGCCGTTTTCTACCACAATGTCCTGTTCGTTGAGGAGTATAATCAGCATTTTTGTCCAGATTTTTTTTTATTCGGTTGACTGTTGCCACTGAAACCTTTGTCATTGATGCTATACACCTTTGAGAATAAGAAGTATTCTTGAATAATGCTCCAACTTCTCTTTTTTTTGAGGGTGAAACATCTTTTGCCTTTCCCATATTGAAAAAAACACGTGATTCTAGTAAACCGTTATAGAAGTCAAATTATATGTAAAAATATTAATTTAATCATGTTTAACTGTAAAAAATAGACACATAAATAGAACTCAATAACAAAACAATAAAAAAATCTTTGAAAACTTTAAAAAGAGAGCAATACACAAATACACTTCACGCGACAACAACACAGGTATAACTGCCAAAATTGTCAAAATTCGGGAAAAACCCTATAACTTCATAATGAGATGAAATGCAATGTTGCCAAACTCCCAGATTAAAGTAAAAGGTACATACATACTATTTGTAAAATAAAAAAAATTATTTTGTTAAAACGTTTTGTTAATTTTGAACTTGATTCACAAAGTTTTTAAAATTTGGTTGTGTTTCTAACAATATGAGCACCCACTGTATATATATATATATATATATATATATATATATATATATATATATATATATATATATATATATATATATATATACATATATTGCTACTAAATAATAAATTGTACTTTTATTTTAGGTTCCATTAGAAGATAGAATGTATTTGAAAGATCAGAGAGCAAAAATAGGTCCTAAGGGGTTGTTTCAACTTGGTTTTTTTGATCGTAAAAGTGTTAATAAGACAAACAAAACTTCTGTTAGAAATAAGAAATGTCAGAAGCAGATTTTAAATGAAGTTTCTCAAGAAAAATACATAACATATACATCATTCGATAACAACATGGAAAGTTTAGAATCAGTAGCAGTAATGAATGAAGATGAAGACTTGAAAAGTTACAGCAGTGAAATGAGTGAAGTATTAAAGGTATTATATTTGTATTGTGTTTTTAGATAATGTACATTTTTAATATTTATACTTATTAATATATATACTTTTAATATTTTCATCATTTTTCATAGCCTCCTGTTAACTTTGACAATGAATGTTGTTACAAAGCAATTATATCTGGGGCTTACAATTTCTTTAAACTATCACGATATGCTTTGGAATTAATAAGGGCTGATGTTTCATCAAGAATTGGGGCTAGCCTTGGTAATGCTTTTCTCTTAGATTTGCAAGCTACAGGCCTACTTGTGCCAAATCTTAATTTAAATACTGTATTTATTAATAAATATTATTATTATTAATTAATATTATTAATAAATCAAAAATTGATAGACAGAAAACTAAAGTGAAAAGTATAAGTCAAAATAAGCATATGGAGGATATTAATGGCATAATATGTATTGGAGTTGATGGAAAAGTTGACAAAGACTTTATTTTACAGAGAAGTTAAGAATCCAAATGGGAAAATTAATCTAAAACAAGATAAACACTCAGACCACCATTTAACTTTTACAGTAGAGTCCGGGCTTGAAATTGGATCATATCTTACTCACATAGTCATTCCGATCAAAGGTGCTACAGGACTTTTGTTAGGAGATGAAGTTGCTAGTGTCTTGAATGATTTTAAGATTCATTCTCTTAAAGCTATCCTCCTTGACAATACTCATTCTCTCTCACTCATTCTCTTAAAGCTATCCTCCTTAACAATACTGCTACTAACACTGGTTGGAAAAAGGGGCTTGTAACAGCTGTAGAAAAAAAATTAATAGCAAATTGCACATTATTGGCTGTTCACTTCATCAAGATGAACTTCCCTTTTGAGCTACTTTTAAGTATCTTGATGGAGGCACCAAAAGCCCTAATTTATTTAGTGGTCCGATCGGAAAACTTTGTGAAAATAACTACCAAAATCTCCCTTAAGTTTACTTCATAAAAATTAGCAGCCATGTAGATAACATACATTTTGATGAAAAGACATTAAAAGATTTGAGTAGTGATCAAAGACTTCTTTTAGAATACATTCTTGGAGTTTCAAGAGGAAATGTTGATCAAATATGCAAAGTGGAAAATTGGGCCATTAAATCATGCTAGATGGTTAACTTTGGCAATTCGATTATTGTGTCTTTAGACAAGAGGCACTTATCTTCCAGAAATGCAAGAATAGCTTCACCAAATTATAAAATTTATTGTGCAAGTATATGCAGTTAGCTGGTTTGAAATAAAATTGGATAATAAGTTTCACAATCAGCAGTTATACATTTTCAATATGATTAAAATAATTAAAGAACAGTCTGAGGAAATCAAAACTATCGCATTAAAAAACTTGCAACACAATGCTTTTGCTTTGCTGCCTGAAAATATATTGTACTCCATGATGAAATCAGATGAAGATAAAGTCAGAGAAGCTGCTACCAGAAAAATTTTAAGTATAAAGTAAACATAATGTTATTAAAATAAAGTAGTTCATATAGAGTTCCATGTTTTACTCAAAGGTGACAGACAAATGGAAAGAGTCATAATAACTGGTTGAGCATTTTTTGAAAAAATAAATTGTAAATCCTTGAAAATTTTTACCAGCAAGCAGAAAAATCAAGCTCCAAATTACTAAATGTGCAATTTTGGGTGGGTATGAAAAAAGTTCATAACTGATAATGCGCCTGAACACTTATTTCACACCTTGGAGTAAAAATATAACAAAAAATTCATTAATTAAATTTTGTGTTTTTGAAAAAATCTAAACAAGATCAAAAAAAGATTTATACTTTGAGAATTTAAATTTAATTCTTTTAGAAGTATGAAAGTGCCTACAAAAAGATTAAACAAAATCACTGCAATAAAAACTGATGCATATCATTGGTCGGATATAGCAGACCTTTCTCAAACAGGTATTTGTGAAGCAGCTCTCACTGAACACATATTATCTAAGCATTTACAAGAATCGTTGCTAAATGGAACGAAGTTTGAGTTACCGGTTCCACCTTCTCATACTCAGAGTGTTGAGAGAGCTGTGAAAATGACATCTGATGCTTGCCATACAGTGTATGGAATGGAAGCAAGGCATAAACATATCATTGCAAAAAATTTAAGTCGTCAAAAGAGACCTAATTTTTCTTCAAAGGGTTCGTATTGTCAAAAGTATGATGACGTTTTGATCTGAAGTATTTTAACAACAAATAAAACCTTTTTATTGAAGTTTTTTTTTTTGTTTTTTGTTTTTTTGATACAGCATATTAAAAAAAGTAAAACAACAAAGTTACAAATTAAACTCGTTTTGATGCATTCGCTTCTATAATTAGCTACTGTTTTTAGATTTTTTTCAATAACCCCCTCATATCAACTTTTAAAGTAAAACTAAATTCCTCAAAAAATGGCTATCAAAAAAACCTTTATTTTTTGTTTTTACTTGTTATTATGTTACTTTGCACTCATCTCAACTTGTCCAATGTTAAAATCTAAAAAAAAGTTGAAAATCGACCCACCTTAATATATATATATATATATATATATATATATATATATATATATATATATATATATATATATATATATATATATATATATATATATATATATATATATATATATTATCATATATACATGCAGCGTTACTCCCTCGATATGGCAGAAAATCTGCGCTTTTATCGCAAAAAAACAATATTTGCTGTAAAAAATGTATAAATGTATATATATATATATATATATATATATATATATATATATATATATATATATACATTTATACATTTTTTACAGCAAATATTGTTTTTTTGCGATAAAAGCGCAGATTTTATACATATATATATATATATATATATATATATATATATATATATATATATATATATATATATATATATATATATATATATATATATATATATATATATATATATATATATATATATATATATATATATATATATTATACATATATATATATATATATATATATATATATATATATATATATATATATATATATATATATATATATATATATATAAATATATATATATATATATATTATATTATATATTTTATATATAAATATATATATATATATATATATATATATATATGTATATATATGTATATACATATATATATATATATATATATATATATATATATATATATATATATATATATATATATATATATATATATATATATATATATATATATATATATATATATATATATATAGTTGAAATGCACCATTTAGGTTTCAAAGTACAAGTAGGATAGTCTTTTTTAAATGCAACATGCATTTATCAAGATTGAGAAGTAAAAAATTTTCTGAACATGTTGCTTTTTTTTAACACTAACAAAATCTTTTTTTCATGGTATAATTCTTGAAAACACATCATTTTGATAAAAGTTAATTACTAACTGGGTTGTTTTGAGGAAAGAGGGTTTCCAATTTTTTTTTTCCTGGCCATGATAGAACCACTTGCTCATTTATAACAAGTTCTTTAAGTTCAAACAAGATACTCAGACACTTCAAAGTAACTTGATACTTTTTTTCATTACAATAACTGGTACAAGTGTTAATATTTGCACTTTATGGCAATAAAAGGCATTTACAAAATCTTTATTTAGCATTTTGTCAGATATGCTGTTAAAGAAGCTTCATCAATACCATATGTTAATAAAACCATTTTTCCAATTCTATTTATTGCGTCGCCAAAATTTCATTTTGCTGACATTTTTCAATTTGACTGGTTAAATTCTGAGCAATTCTATAGAGGTATCAAACTTAACCTTTTTCTTACTTCTTTGTTTCCATTCCTCCTGTGAATCAAAACTTTCATCATTTCTACTGATTTATCAGCAATTTGCTCAGAATTTCTGACCTGGAATTACATTATTTTTTTGTAAAACCATTGCCATGTCTAGAGAAATATTTACATTGGCTAAAAACATATCACACAGAAATATTTACATTGGCTAAAAACATATCACACAGAAATATTTACATTGGCTAAAAACATATCACACAGAAATATTTACATTGGCTAAAAACATATCACACAGAAATATTTACATTGGCTAAAAACATATCACACAGAAATATTTACATTGGCTAAAAACATATCACACAGAAATATTTACATTGGCTGAAAACATATCACACAGAAATATTTACATTGGCTAAAAACATATCACACAGAAATATTTACATTGGCTAAAAATTTAAATAAGTTTTAAAGATTTAAAAACTTAAAATTTTTTAAAAAAGGTTTAATATTAATTTCAAAACTTGAAATTTAATCATGAATTCAATCAAATATATTTCTTTTAACTTACATATTAACTATAATAAATGTTATCTTTGTAATTTTCCTCTCAAAATATTTTTCATAGAATTTCTCATGATAACAGAATATAATTTTGATTTAACTAAATTTATCTTATAAATCTGCTTATGTCATTATTTCTTCTTGCTGTTCACAAGAAAGATCTTTGAGTTAATAAAATAATGAATAAAACCTAGAAAATCCGGTTTTGTGGCAATAAATGTTGAAAGTTTTTTCAATGTCACATTTCTCCATATTTATCATATTTATTGTTTTTGATATCACTAGCTAAAAGAACAACTAAACAATAAAATTCTTGCATTTTAAGACATTTAAAGACATTTAATCTTAACTCAAGCTTCCAACACACCATAGTGTTTTTTCCAAAAATATTCTGAAGTGTTAGATATTTAACAATTTGAAATAATAAATAAAAATGAATCCAAATGCAACAAAACAATTTACCAAGTTTGAAATACAAGCAAAGCAATTTGAAAACTAAAAAATATTTTTTTCATTAAGTTTCTAAATTCTTTTTTAGAAATAGTTTATCACTATTAATTCTTTTTCATGTAAAAAAAAATCTGGGAAGGTGGGGGGCTATTACCCTTTCCCTTTTTTCCCCTTCAAATGTCCATGACTATGAATATGTCCCATACTAGTTATTAAATAACTCTATATTGAAGTTTTAATTAAAAAATCTCCTTCATTACAAAATTTAAGTTTTTCAAAATTCTGAAAAGATGTTATTTTTGAGTGCTTACTTTAATCAAGTATTAGAGAGACAATACACGAATCTAATTTTTTTCAGTAGACCTAAGATAAAGTAATGATATACAATCAATATTTTTTGCCAGCGATTTTAGAGTGACAGCCTATTTTAGCTCCTATCTAGCTCCATTTTAGCAAAAATCTATTTGGTTTAAATTTAGGAAAGTTCTCTGAACCATTATCAAGATATTATATGTCAAAGTTGCTTTATTATCTCTTCGGATAACAACAAAAATGCTGAATTAGCATTATTTCAATTGACAATATCTCAACAATCCATGTATATTTTTAACTAAAATTTTTACAGTCATTTTTTATTTAATATAAACTGCAAATGATGTAAAAATAAAACAATTCTGAGATATAAGGGTGACATGGTCTGGATGATTTCATATGGAATGACCCTTATTTAATATTAATTTAAATATAATAATTTCCAGAGTTAAGAGATAGAATGAAGCCATTAAACAGTTTTATTTGCTTTTCACCAGACTTGCTCTTCATCTTCAGATCTTGGAATTAATAGCTATTATTTTTTGATTCACAAAGTTTTAAAGTTTAAAAACAAAGTAGATCCTAGGCCATATGCTTGACCTAGGAATATACTTCTGTATAAATTAAAATCAGGTTTGAATTCTATCACTGTTCTTTTTTCAGAACATGCTTATTCTTAGCTCTTCTTCACTCTTTCTTTTTATTCTTTCTAAGACTTCACTTTTTTTTTAATGTTGTTTTGATTCAATTGACAAAATCTTGTCTCTTTACCTCTTTGTCAATATTGTTGTTATTGATAACAACAATAGAGGAAGTCCCAACTTTGAACGGTGGTCCACTGCGTTGCTCTTCAGAAACTGTTGTACAGCTACTTTTAAACTGCTGTACGCATTTGTAAACCTTGGAACAATCCAAACAATTATCTCCATACACTTTTAACATTCTTTTGTGGATTTTACAATTTTTCCCCCCTTCTGCTTCTAAATATCTGACCACAACTTGTTGTTCTTCCACAAAGCGGATTTGCCATTATTAATTGAGTAAATTTGAGGCTATATTTACAAAATATGTTTAAACAACTTAATTATATTATTCAACTGTAATCAATCAACTATCATATATCAATACATTAATCAATCAATTTAAAACTCAACTGTGTAGTATTTTTTTATTTTTAAATCAATAAGTATTAACTGGAAACTTCTCATAATATAAGATAATAATATTGAATCAATCTTTTTTTTCTTCTTAAAACATTTAAAAAGTTATTAGACTCTCTAAAAAGTGTTAACAAATAAACCAATCAAACTTCAATCGAAACTCTGGATCACTTCTGATCTGCTTAAATCAATTTCTTCTAAATTGGGGTTTGTAAATAAGAGATTTTCTTTTGCTTGTTGTTCCACCACGACTAGGAGCTATAGTTTTCATAGTCTCTATAGTTTCTCATGACCTGACTTAATCTGCCATTGGATCTGTAAATGGAATGCTACAATATCAAAGAACTTCATTAATTTTTAAAAAAAGAATTTGTTTTTTCAAATTAAATTAGTAATCACAAAAAATTACTTGTTTTAGCTAAATCACTGGAGAATATTTAGAGGATGGGGGGAGAGAACTCCTAAATAAACAAATAAATTTTCACAAAATAGGAGAATACCTAATTTGTGAAAAAAAAAAACAGGTGAATAAAACTTTGTTAGAAGAATCAGCTCAAATATGACAGCAGTTTTCCATGGGAGGTTAGTATTGAAGAATAATCTGAGAAAATGTAAAATAGATGTTTACAAAGGGGTACAAAAGTAGCTGTACAATATTCTGCTATTTAAAAAAGGCAACACACTGGATTGAGGAAACTACAGGCCAGTTTCTTTACCTTACACAGTATGTAGAGTTATAAAAGAAATTGCTAAACCAAAAAGATTTCAAAAAGTCAATAAATTTTTCAAAAAGTCAATAAATTCAAAAAAATCAATAAATTTTAATAAGAAACCAAAAATTAATTTACAATAAAAAAAAAGAAAAAGATGATTAAATTATACTAAGAAATCTATCATTATTGATCATCACAAGACAAAATATAACTTAAAGAAACTACTATTTATATTATTATATATAACTGTCAAATACAAAAAAGATGTCATCAGAATCTTCTGTATAAAACCAATATTATATTTAATGAATTACATTTTTATTAAACAAACCATATATAAATTTGCTGAAGTAAATTCAGGGGAAGGAATCTATAATTACAGTATCAGATAACTTGAAAAAAAAATATCTTTTCAGATTAAGTTAGATGAGTTAACTTTATTTTTAAACACAGAAACATTGTTTGTAATTATAGTTTCTAAGGTCAAATTATTCCAAGTGCCAGCAACTTAGTGAAAAAACTATATTTTTAAAAAGCTATATGACAATGTTTGCATATTTTATAAATATGAATGCACAAATAGTTATTGTTGTTAATCACAAAGAACATAGAACTTTTAGTATAAACTATATTATAAAATTTTTAAAAATGAGTTAATTTCTAAGTCATGTTTAGACGCCTAGTAGTTATGTGATTGAAAACTTTAATATCATGTATGCATTTTATTATACATAACCAGAAATCCAGACGATAAATGCATTTTTTCTGAATCTATTTTTGTTTTACGTGCATTAAATATTTTTAACAGATATTAGTTATAATAATAATTTTAATCTATATATCTTTTATTATATTATTTTTTATTTTCAAAACTAATATTCATAAAAAATCATAACAAATTAATATCAAAATTGATAGTTGATAGCTTAATTTAATTAATTACAAAATCAATAGTGATTTAAATCTGCAACATTATCATGCTTAGGCCTTAAAAAATTATAAGCTTTTATATATATATATATATATATATATATATATATATATATATATATATATATATATATATATATATATATATATATATATATATATATATATATATATATATATATATATATATATATATATATATATATATATATATGTATATATATATATATATATATATATATATATATATATATATATATATATATATATATATATATATATATATATATATATATGTTGTCCAAGCATTGTCTAATATATATATATATATATATATATATATATATATATATATATATATATATATATATATATAAAATATATATATATATATGTATCAACTTGTAATTTACATGCAAGTAAATTAAATTATTTACTAATTAATTTATTATGAAACATCAAAGCAATAAAAAAAAAAGATATAATACAACAAAATATTGGTTTATAATACTTGCAAAATAATGGTTATTCCCTAAAACTTTTAATACTCTTTCTACTTTTAAAAATATATTACATTACCTGTTTGACCTTTACCAAGAACATGTTGAAGTGTATATGGTCCTACCCCCCGCACTTCACTCATAATGCCATTAAAATAGAAGACATAAACCCATAGTTCAATTTTTTCACATTTGTATTCAAGCAAGTGTTCTTGTATAATTAGCTATGTAATGCTAAAAAAAAAATTAGTAATACTTTAAAAATATGATTGTCAAAGATATATTAACAATAAGGCACTGTGTAAATGTTAAAATAAAGTGAAATAATACTGTGAAATTAACAAGATGCAAATGAAAATCAAGCCTTTGATATATAAGACCAAAACACATGCTATTTACTTTAAACAATAGTTTAGCACTTTATTTTTAGCAGAAAAATCGATAGCACAAAACTACTTTACTTGTATTTGAACTTTTTAATGTCTTCTTATATATAGCAACTTATATAGTCAAAGTATAAATAATTAGCACATTTTTCGCACTTTTTTCTCAACCTATTTAATTATCAACCTCTTAGCCTAACTATATAACTTATAAACAATACTTCATAATAACTTTTCAAAATTTAAAAAAACTAAAGTTAAATCAAAGTACTTTTTACAATTAACTATTTAAAAAATGTATAAACTTGTTTTAGTTATTTTGCGAACTTTTTCAATGAGTTACTAAAATGACGTTTAACACATTAATATGAGTTATTTATACGCTTTTCATGTTTAGGTTTTCTTACACCACATGTTCTGTTTGTCAAACATTTGTTCAAGCTTTTTATATCTTTTCACCTTCATTAAACTAGCTACTTGTAAAATAAATAAATAAATATTATAGTTAACACAAAATATTTTTACTTTTCAAATTATCCAATTTACGATTAATAAAGCATTAATTAAGACTTCATAATTTCTTTTATTATTTATTAAAAAAAAATTAGGTTATTTTGTCAGTTATTTTTTATCGGGTTATAACAACAAAGGCGGATCCTGGTAAGAGATAAATAATTGTATACCGAAAACAAAAAAATATTTTTACACTAAATTCTAGTGTATTTTGAAAAACGGTTCGAAATCGTTCCGTGGGCGTTTAAATTCCGCATCCTAATAAATGTTATTAATAACAACAATAATAATAAAAAGACAATGTAACAAGTTAAATAAAGTCTAACAATAGGAAAAATAAGGAAGAAGTTAAAAAAAAATCCTGGAACTATTATTAAAAAAAACTGTAAAGAAAGCACCCTGATATTACCATTGAAAAGCTTTAAACTTAAAATTAAAGGGCTTTAATTTTACGTTTAAAGTTAATCTTGTAACGGTTAGATCCTTATCACGGTGCTTTTCTCACCTAAATTTAGATGACATAAGTTTGATATTGACAAAAATTTATTCTAAACTGAAATATTTTCAAACTTTTTAGAAGTTAGATGAGTTTAAATTCCTACAAATTTCAGTTTCCAAACTTCCAAACTAATTAATATAAACATTATATATATATATATATATATATATATATATATATATATATATATATATATATATATATATATATATATATATATATATATATATATATATATATATATATATATATATATATATATATATATATATATATATATATATATATATTTATGTCAGAGCCGTAACCACCGGGGGGACCAAAATGCCATATTAATTTTTGTATTTTTTTGATTTATATATTTAAAAAGTGTATTTTTTTAAAGAGTACTCTTTAGGTTGGTGACAGCCGTCCGGAAAACAAAAAAATTCAAGTTGTACATATGAAAGGGGTAGGTAAAAAATATTTTAATAAATAATATGATAGTTGTTATTATGGCATGATCTGTCTGATTATAAATTATGTTTTATCTTTTGGTAAAAATCTTTACCAACAGTCATCGATGACTGAAATAATTGCTCCTACCCATTAGAAACTAAATTGTTTCTATTTGGAAGATAAGAGCAGGAATGAAAATTTTTTGCTATTTTAAAAGGTTTTGTTCATTTTAGTGTAAATGTATGTCAAAAAGCGATACTTTCAAGAAATATATATGTATATATATATATATATATATATATATATATATATATATATATATATATATATATATATATATATATATATATATATATATATATATATATATATATATATATATATATATATATATATATATATAGTTCTTGAAGATATATATATATATATATATATATATATATATATATATATATATATATATATATATATATATATATATATATATATATATATATATATATGCATATATATATATATATATATATATATATATATATTTCTTGAAAGTATTGCTTTTTGACATACATTTACACCAAAATAAACATAACCTTTTAAAATAGCAAAAAATATTCATTCCTGCTCTTATCTTCCAAATAGAAAATTCAAACTTTTTTACCAACGTTTTTACAGGCAGAAATACCAGTAGACTATAGAATGAACTATTTGAAAAACTATAACTGAAAATCTATTCTTGAAAAGAAGATAAGTTATGATAACCTAAAGAGATTTGACTACGAAAAAAAAAATGGACTCCTTTTGGAAAAGCAGGTATAATTTGATTATGTTGGTTTGATTTTTAGTTGACTTGTCCTATTTAGATTGAGTTAGAGCATAATTTTTAATAGTAAAGCTTTTGATAAATATTTTGGCTACTGAACCCTCAATATTTTTTCAAAATTGCCTCAATTATAATATTTTCAAGAAAAGGCTACAAGTGTTTCATCATCCAACTAGCTGTTTTTTGGTTAATTGAGTAAATGGCTTTCAGATAGTTACACATTATGGCAGATTTATGGGACATAGAGATTAACATGCAACTTTCTTCGGCCACAATACGAAAGTTTATGGCCTAATTTAATAGCATTGTACAAAATAAGCTAATTCATAAAACAGTTTCGTTTACAACAGTTCCATGGTCAAACTCCAATCATAGCAACAGCACTTTCTATAGATCTTAAAGCTTAATGACTTTCATTAAACATTACTAGTCTTACAATAGGAGAAGCTGTGCTGAAGTCACTTAAAAAATAGACTTGGTGCTTAAACGAAAGATTAACGGTTATGCGCCTAGCTTATAAATACACCAACAAAAAACTAAATTAAAAATTATGTCACTGGTCTTCATGTTGTAAGTGACATTGCACAATGTGCTAATAGACTCGGTCAAAACTTCATCGAAACTTTTAGAAATGAGAGAGTGAAGCAAATTCATTGGATGCGGCTAATCATTGTTTGAAATTTCAAATAACAGATAAAAAATCTTCGATGAAAACGTAAAAATAATCTTACTTTAAATGATAAATTGTAAAAATTTTTATATTTCAAATGCATAATAAATAATTTTTACAAACTTCCCTCTCATTATTTCAAAAAAAGCCAAAACATACTTGAAAGTTAAATAAATGAAGCTAAAAAAATAATGGCATTTTTAAACATTGGTAATTACCATTGTTTAAAACCTACCCCTCAAATATTTGCTTTTATTTTTGGCATTTTCAGCTTGCTGGGACCAACTATAGAAGAACTTATTTGAAAAGATTTGTTTTCTACTTTTTGAAAATTTTTATTAAAAGAAACCGCAAAAGTTAATTTTTATTTTAATTTTTTATTTTTAATGTTTTATGGCACACCCTATTATACAACATGAAACCTCTTTTTTTCTATAGCGTGTTTTGCTTGTAAAGTTTTGTTTACACAGCGCAAATAGTAATAAGCATTCAGCAGAATGAAATTAAAATCGAAACAAATTTTAAGAAGGTTTTACTTTTGTTGTAATGTTTATATTAGTTTTTTATTTGGCGGAAATTGTAGACAATTAATCTCAAATAAAGCTATTACAAACGTATCGCGTGTTGGACGTTTGTCCGCGAAAGAAGTGTCGCAACGGCTCTTTTGTTATTTACATCATTTTTTTTTTCTCTTGATGCTCCCGTTCTATAAAAAAATTGCAGTTCAAATTGATGGTTTTTTAACTATTATTAAAAAAAAAAATTTTTATGTTTCTATTGAATAACTAAGTGGTTTTCGATTGTAGCATGAGAAGTTTTTTTCTTTTATTTCTACACATAAATTGTATTTATTGTCTCTTCCATTACCTACATGAAACAAGTAATGCATTCTTGATAGCCTAGGATTAGGGTTAAAACCCTTTTTGGATAAATTTCAATATCAAAAACTTTTATTTCTCTTGAGCAAAAGTACGCTTATTACATTTTTTTTATTTGTTAGTTTAGTATCTGTAAAATCACTCAACCGTTTACAAACTTGTGTATTTTTTTTATTCGACATCCAACTCAAACTAAATATAAGCTTTTTTCATGTCTTACTTAAAAAATATTTTTGGACCATACATTTTATTAATTTTCGAGTCATATGGAAGTATTGGTTATTTCTACCGTTAAATTGCTGTGTACATAGTTCTAACATTTAGAAATGATCGTACAGACTTATTAGCTTTTGGTAAATTTACAAAATTACTTATCCATTCTTGTTGTCTTTAAACATTTTAAATATTATCAGCTTCTTCAAAACACTTTAATTCTACGCATACATTTTTCAAGGTGATTAGGATTACGACTTAAGTTTATCGCAACCGGTTGCCTGTTTTCGTCTACATGAAAGTTGCATTAAAAGTGACTGCAACAAGCATAATAATACTGCAAGTTAACATAGTTTTGATTTAGAGGAGACTTAACTGCGCATCATTTGTTTACAACGTTCAAAAGCTGAATGCTTTCAATGCTCTCGCGGAATTAGCGTTGAGGTATAAGGAAATATTGTTGTTGATGACTTTTTAATATTAATTTAGGATTTTGGTTTTTATTTTTTTCAAAAATGTATTCGTCAAAAAAATTCACATTAGAACCTCTGTCAATCATTTTTATTATAAACATTTCTGATAATACGAGATTGCTCTCTCAGTTTTGCTCTAAATATTAGATCAAGAGCTTCCCCTAATTCATTCTCTGCTTTCACATTTGTATTTATTATTTATTTCTTTGTCTTTTTACAGTTTTTTTTCTGTAATTAATTTCAAAATGTGTCTTTCCATTAAAATGAACTAGGCGTGAGTCGAGAGTCACTTGCTAGCTAGTTTGACAAATTAAATAGCCTTAAATTTCATTTTCTGCGATTTTTGTTTTGTTTTTAATAATGCTTTAAACCACCTAAAATTTAAACTTTATTAAATTTAAATTTAAATTTAATTTATTTAAATTTAAATTTAAAACCTGAGTTATAAGGATTCTAACAATAATTTTGGTCAAAACATTTCGAAAAATATCTGTAATTGTAGAGATTAAAAAAACTTTGCCAGAAAAATTCTTAGAATCTCAGCTTTTTATATACTATAAGCCTTCAAAGAACGTCGATGTTCTATAAGACTCCAAAGAACGTCAATACTCTTTAAGACTCTAAAGAACGTCAATAATCTATAAGACTCCAAAGAACATCAATATTCTATAAGATTCCGAAGAACGTCAATATTCTATAAGACTCTAAAGAACGTCAATATTCTATAAGACTCCAAAGAATGTCATTATTCTATAAGACTCCAAAGAACGTCAATATTCTATAAGACTCCAAAGAACGTCAATATTCTACAAGATTCCGAAGAACGTCAATATTCTATAAGACTCCAAAGAATGTCAATATTCTATAAGACTCCAAAGAACGTCAATATTCTATGTTTAAACCTGAATCAAAAGATAAATCTTTCCTGGTACTCAGACTTAATTTGATCTCTGAATTTATACCCAATGATTTTACTTTTCAAGGTGGATTTTTTTCTTATTTTCTCCCAAATATAAACAACATACATTATATAAATCTGGCTCCAATATTATTTTTTAAATCTATAAACATTTATTTATTTATTAACATTTTTATATTTGTTATTTACATTATTCATATTATTTACATATTTTATTATTGCTTAACAGTAATCTTTTTTACCCTCTTCAGCAAAAGTTTATCAAAATTGTAAAAAATAAAAAATATTGTTTGAAAGTAAAAGAAGCATCATAAAAGTAAATAACGAAAAAAGAACTTTTCTCGCTATTTGCCTTTATTTTGATTTTTTATCCAGTTTTGTTTGTCAATTTTATTAACTTTAATAATTTAGCAACTCTTTCACAGAAAACTTTTATAAGTTCTTTTCAATCAAGTATGGTGTTTTAGGAAATATTGTCTGATTAAATGCTATGTGTTGTGAAATATCTAACGCAGTTGGGAGTCGATCAACTAAAACGTAATACAAAAAATTCCGTCAGATTGCTATAATTTAAGCCAAATCGTTATAAATTTCGGCTCGTTTGACTTTCCTAATAATATATATGTACTTTTTCCATTTCTCTATTATGTTTTTCTTTATCACTTTTCAATAGTTTTTCAGCATAATTTGCACTTTGCAACTTTTTAGCAGTTTCTTACTATTATATGCATTTACAACATTTTCTATGGTTGTTGTTTTTTTGATTTTTTTGAACACTAGCTTCTTTAAAAACATGAAACTGAAATGTTTACATATGCAGTATACATTAATATTAGTTTACAATCATCGATATATTCTTTTAACTAGTTTTAGAATAAAATAAAACCTTTTAGGATAAAGTAAAACGTCTTTTATAAATCATATAAATTTAAAAAAATCTTTTATTCAGTGAGAAAAATTAAAACAATAGGAAAATGCAGACAAGCAAATATTGCAAATGAAATTTTAAGTGTGTTTGCTATTTTGATTTAAAAAAATAACTTTGAAAAAACCAGGATAGACAACAATCTCAAAAAAAAAAAAAAAAAAAATTGGACTTTTGTAAGCGCATAAAATTTCTTTTTTAAAATTGCTCAAAGACATTTAACTTAGTAAATATTTGGGATATTTTTCAGGGTACTTAAACACTGGAGCAAAAGCGAAACTCAATAGTTTTGAAAATAATAAGATTACATATTTATATAGCTATTTATATAAATATTCAACAGCATAAATGCATAAAATAATACAGCAAATTATTAAATTTTTAAAATCTATAAAACATTGCAGTTGGCAACTGTCAATGTTTTATAGATTATTCTTTGATGTATTGATAACCAATGAAGAGATTTCAGCAGTATTTCTGATTTTAAATAAAACGGAGAATGAAAAACAATACGAGATAAATTATTTTGAATTTGTTGGAGTTTTTTAAGATTTTTTCAATAAGTGCCAGATAAATGGCTGTTACAATAGTCAAGCTGAGAGTTAACCATGCCTCAAGCAATTATCTTTGGGGCTTTTTTGGCCAGACATGGACGAATGTGGCGAAGTATACGAATGTGGTAATTGCAGGATTTAATAATGTTGTTTATGTGCTTGTCCATAGAGAGCCTTGAATTTAGGGTGACTCCAAGGATTATTACAGAATTTATTGTAGTTAGTGTGGTTCCAGAAAATGCAATATTCGAATTATTTTTATATTTGCTAGTTTGTTTTCTAGATTCAAATAATACCCAGCGGGCATTTTGACGTCCTAAGTACGTTTATCAGACGTCCTAAGGCTCGTCCGTAAGACGTCCTTAGTTGGTCTCAAATGAAAGACCTGAGGACGTCTATTACAGACGTCCTAAAGACGTCTTTTTAAGACGTCCTAGGGATGTTTATTGTAGACGTCCTAGAGACGTCTTTTCAGCCTTTCAAGAATGTCTAGGTAGATTTACGTCTCTAAGACGTCTTATTCAGACGTCCTAGAGACGTAAATTTACCTAGACATTCTTTTAAAAGTTATATAAAAATGCAATGATATGCAATACACACCTTAGATGGCAAGTGAACCCAGCGGGCACGGGACGTAAAAAAGACGTCCTTTGGACATTCAATTAGCGTCCGTCCAGTGGCGGAACTACTGGACGAAGGACCCTGCGTTGTGGGGGGGCCTACCAGCTATAGGGGGCCCTCATATAAAAAAAGTTATACTCTCAATAATATTTATACTATAAAACTCTTTTCCGCAAAAAAAACATTCTTTTGCGGGGGGGGGGGGGGCAAATTTTGAAGTTCCGCCACTGCGTCCGTCCGTCCCATTTTAATAGACATTTCTCTAATTCGATTGCGCAACCATTTTCTCATCATGAAAAAGAGGCCAGTAAGGACAAAAATGTAAACAAATAGCGAAAAACTACTTGAGTAATATTTTTAAATAAATTATCTAATAAATAATGTATGGATTTAATAGCGACTGCCTTAAAAATAAAATAATTTAGTATCTAATATTGAAATATATAAACAGAAATAAAAAAATAGAAAAAATTTAAATTTGAAAAAATGTGTATCTTTAAAGAAAGATATGTACAATCTATTTACAAAATATGTAAAACCTATTGCGTTTCTCCCTGTGTTCACAAGACACAAGTTCACAATTAATAGTTATATGGACAAACGTTAAATGAAAAAAAATATTTAAAAAACTTAAATAATATATAATAAAAATTTTTTGAAACTGAATTGTTAGCTCAACTATGCAACCACTAGCAACTCCGGATGAACTTGTTAACAAGTCCATCTGGACTTGCACCAAGCCAGTGGTCTTTTAGTCATTTTAAAATCGATTTAAAGGTATATTAAATTAAAATAATTGTTCTTACACTAAAATAAATGAATTTTCCTTACACTAAGAGAAATGCAAACCTTAAAAGAAAATGATTTAGTCAAACAATAAAAAGTTTATACTGGTTCATTACCTACAGGAGAATTATTTCTTTAAAAACATCACTCATTTGGCTATTATCCACAAGTCAAAAATGGACTTATCTGGACTAATGTTTGTTAAAAGTTTATGCTTATAACAAAATTATTATTGCAAACACTGACTTTGATTAATGCTAGTTTTTAGATATTACTGATAAACTTTTTTTAATAAAAAATATATTTTATCGTGCTTAATAATAAATATTATATTTCTTATATTTTTACTGTTTTATAAGAACTGTTTCATAAAGTTTACATAAGTTTTCATAAGCAGTTTACAGTCCAAATTTGATTAGTTGATCCATATAAAACAATTTTTTTCATTTCATAAAACATTTCCTTTCGTTCTTGCTTTTTTTAATTATTTGTTGTATGGCACATTCCAAATTTTTATGCTGCTATTGGTGCTATTGTTGTTGACTTTCTATAACCTCTTCGTTCATTTAAAAAGGCAAGAATGTTTAGTGTTACATCTAAAGGTTTACACAGATCATTAAATAAAAAACCCTATCAGCCGTTACAGAATCATCACTCTCCCATAGCTTTTTTTTGCAAAGGCAGTTGCTTAACTATGAAAAACAAATATCAGAGCCAAAAAAATTAGTTTACTAACAAATGATAATGCACCAGAAAGAGCAATTCCAACTAATACTTTATAGGTAATGCAGTAAACTGTACGTTGGAAGGTTTTTGACAAAACAATTTGATACAATTAATAACTTTCACTTGAGGATATGTCTCTTTAAAACATTTAGGTATATTATGTTTAAGTGATTTAAATTTGGCCAAATTTGTTTTGCACAAAGTTTAAGGTGTATAAAACTTAGCTGTGTATATAAGGTATTTCTAAACAGATTGGTACTTTAAATAACCAGATAAGTAAGCAAGTGAAACTTCTTCAAGTAAAACTTCAAGTCTAAGCTATGTTAAAAACATAAATAGTTGGTCAATCAGTTTCATTTTTGACCGCATATGAATTCTGGTGTGAAATATAAAGGAGATGAAAACAATTCTTTAGGTAGCCTTTTCTCAGAAAATTATTTTCCATGTTTTCACATTCTTTTTCAAGATTTAAACATTCAAATAAAACTTTTCATTTTTTCATGCCAGTAAATGAGTTGAAATATTTAAAATATTTAACTTTCAACATTTTCGTAGTTAAAAATATTACTTTTGAATTGTTTTTTTTTTTTTTTCATGTTTTTGAACTTTTATATTCTTCATGCAAGCTTCTATAACTTCTATAACTTTCATGACATACTTCCAACTTTTTTCAATGAATGTTTTTTTGGATAACAAAAGTTTACATTTTTTATAATCAACTTTTTCCGTAGAATCGATTATTGTATGAGTTTTTTTTATAAATATTAGCTGTAAAATCTAGATATTTTGACTTTTTTCATGGAGATTTTCTAGGTAATTTCTTTTGCAGTGTGTTGAATGTCAATAATTCGTTTTTCCAAGCTTTGTAAACATCGAATTTTGTAAGCATCAACTTTATTTTTCTCCGTATTGCTATTGTAAAACGAACTTCCACATAGTGTTATAAAACAATACATTCTTCTTCAATCTTTTTTCATTTCCTTGTTGGAGAAAGACTTGTTTAAAAGAGAGAAATTATTATTTAAATTTAATTATTTTGAATTTGAGTTTTTATCAGTTTATATTTTTGCCCTTACTGGCCTCTTTTTCAAGCTGAGAAATTAGTTGCGCAATCGAATTAGAGAAATGTCTATTCTAAACGTCTTTTTCGCGTCCAATAAAAGATCCAGAGTGCTTTATTAAATCGAAATTAATTTAATTAAATCACGCAATCATCAAGACATATTTATTTTTGTTAATTAAAAACGCATTTTTAATACAAATGTAGAAGAAACTTTCAAGTGTAAAAGAACTTTCAAATGTTAAAGGAGTTTTTTATGGCATCTCGAAATAATGAATGAAGAGTGACTAATAGACAGGTTCTTGCTAATTTATATATATATATATATATATATATATATATATATATATATATATATATATATATATATATATATATATATATATATATATATATATATAATATAAGATTAAAAAAATAAAAAGCAAAGTTTTGATTATTAGTGTTTCTTTACCTATGAACCACCTGTAAGTTATTGTTATGACTTTTATTTTCATTGTAAATTTTTTTTTTCATAAAGTTTTGAATACTTTATATTATTTTAAAAATATTTTAGTTTAAGACTGTTTAGTCGATTACTACAGCAAAAAAGACTGTCAACTTGTGATTGCAAATACACTAAAACATGAACCTGGATGAAAAGAGGGCAAACGATGTCATTTGTTCGAAGAATCTTTTCTTCAAGGAGGAACAAGAAGTTTAATTTATAAAAATTCTTTCAAAATTATCGAAAATATATATTTTAAAACGTTTATTTGGTTTGATTTTTTTGTTGTTGTTGCTGGTATTTTTAATAAATACTGTGGCGTAAAAAGGAAATAAAATGAGTAAAAAAGTTATTAAACAACTAAAGACACTGTGGTGAAAAAACGATGTAACTCCATTTTTGCAAATTGTTCAGGAGAAAGAAAAAACTAAATAATTTTATATGTAGGGAATACGTATTTTTGTACCAAATTGTGTGTTTAATGACAAAAGAAGTGCTTTAATCTATGTCATTTTTATTCTAACTGATAGAACTTCTTTTATATACTAATAATCCGTTAAAACCTGAAAGTTGATAGAAGGTTGAGTTTTTTTTTTTTTTTTTTTGCACCCATATTTTCAATTAGGGATCGTCCATAAATTACGCAACGCTAAATTTATTTTAAAAATAAAAATAGGAAATCTTAAGCTCTTTTACGCAGCGATTTTCATTATACTTATGCGTTGTTTTGATTTTTTATTTAACTTAAGGCTCTGCGTGGGAAAACTTTTTACCTTTTTATTAGTGAAATTTAGTATTTTTTAATTTTATGGACAATCTCTTACTTTTTTAATTCGTCTGAAAACACGACTTATGGACGTCTCAAAGATATCTTCTTAATAACGTCCTAAAAAGACATCGTTTCCATTTTCTATTTAGCTTAAGTTCCGAACGTCATAAAATCAAGGCTTCATTACGATGTTGAAGATGTTTTGATAACGTCAAATAAAAAGCGTCTCAATAACTTACTAAGGTTACCTAAAACAACGCTAAGACATGATTTCAGTACATTGTTTGAACGTCTTTAATAATCAATTTTTGTAATTTATTAATTTTTAAGCAGCCCTCGAGCAGTAGTTAGAGTTCTGACCCAATCCAAAAGATTTGGATATTCCCAAGAACTATTTAAAAAGCTTAACATACATTATGTATAATAAGTAAACATTTATCGGCTTTTAATTTTCATGTTCAAAACTATATTTTAAACTTTTTTAAAAAGGAAAGTCATTATTTATCATCATAGCTAATTTAACAAAAAAGCGATTATAGCTTTTTTGATGACGAGAATAAATGAATATCAATTATTACCTTAACTATTTAATCTTTATTATAAATAAGTTGTAAAGCTGGATATTACACTTGTATATGTTTTCACACTATTCTCGTTTTACTAATGTGAATAATAATCAAGCTTTTATGGTAGACTTTTTCTTATGCATATTTAATAACCTTTTGTTTAAAAGATGCAATTAGTACTTTTTTATAAAGATTTTTACTCATTTAAAAAAACTTTAATTAGTACGGTCGACACTTTATTGCAGTGAGTGAATCCAGGTTTCGCTTTTTTGGTAAAACCCAGACCAAATATTAAAAATAGGCAGCCTCTTGTCTGAATAACTGAAAGTGAATCTAATTGAGCAGCGATCGACCGAAATTCTGTTTCGGACGAAATTTCAATTTGAACCTATACCGAAATTTCGGTTTCGTTACTTTTTATAAATTCGGTAAATAAACAAAATTTCGATTTAAATACATACCAAAAACAGAAAATCGGAACGTTAAAAGATGTCCTATCGATCTCATCTAAGTTATTCAGGCGATTCTTTCACACGTGTACAAAAGTTGAAATCCAGAAGCTGTTCAAAAAGAAATTTGATTAAAAACTTTACATTTTGTTTTCTCTTTTTTTTTCGAGCTGTTTACATTCGTAATTATTAGGTTACTCGCAAAAAAAGTTCTTTGAAACGTGTTGTGGTGACCCCAGCTAGCACACTAACGTGGTTTAAAAACTTCATAACAGTATACAGAACATCAAATAAATAAAATAATAAATGTTATTACCAATCAATCTGTAATAAAAATAATTAAATATTCAAGCTAAGTAATACAAATGCATATATAAAACTACTTTAGTTCATCCAAAGACAATCGTTATCTTGCTCTACAATCTTCATCTTTTCTCTTCCAGTAACTTCCAACACTAACTAGTGATTGCTTGCAGCCTTGTTGGAAGCGAAGATGTTTAAAAAAAAAAAAAAGTCTAATATCATTTGGAAGATGATGTAACTACATCTTGTTAAAATAATGCATTATTAGTTAATACTTTTTCCAAATGTAATTATATTCTGAAAAATTACAAATGTAATTACATCTTGTTTAAATAATGCATTATGTTGTTATTTTTTTCCAGATGTAATTACATCAGCTTACAATTAATAGCTGCTGTTTAACATTTAATTTATTTAATCTGTAAAGTAAACCTTTTTCTCAACAACTATTAAATTCTATATTTTTTGTTAAATCATTTATTCTTAATTAATTTTTTTTACTAAAGTTTCAAAAATAAATCAGTTTTTGCTTTTTTTTTTGTGGTTAACCTTCTACTTCTATTTAAAACATTTTAAAATAAATTAAAAAACCTAAAAGCTAGAAGTCTTTCAGCACATTCTTTGCTTATAAAGTTTCGCAACTTTATGTTAAATTTATGCAAGTTAAATTTTGATTAGATAAATTTAAATTAAAGTAAATAAAAATGTGTTTTAAAAAAAAAGGTTTAATCTAGCATAAACATTTGCTTCTACTTTACTCTGCAAGAAAATACTTTGCAATTAATTTTGCTAACTAAATTTAGATGCCGAATAAAATAAAATAAAAATTATCATCTTCACTTTCAACAATGCTGCAAGCAACCACTGGAAGTTACTGGAAGAAAAAAGATGAAATTTATAGAGCAAGATAACGATTGACAGACAACATTGATACAAAAGATTGTAAGTTATATGAATCAGGAAAACAAGATGAAGGGAGCGAATTCAAAAGAACGGATATTCGAGGAAAAAAAACTAGACGAATAAAATATTTTTGAGCACTTAGGAACAGTTACAGTAAAAGGAGGAGACTTAATTGAATGATAAGTAGCATAAGAATGAATTTTAGTAGATGGTACAAGAGATGCTAGCTCTTTAGAGCAGTGCCCATTATAGTGTTTATAGAAAAGAGAAAAAGAACAACATTACAACATTATATGATGAAGGTTATAGGTTGACTGTAAGAGCAGGTCCAACTATGTTTACAATGCATTTTTGCACTTTGTCTAAAAAAAAAAGGGCATCATTGGAAGATATGACAACAGTATTCATTTGGATTTGAGATTTATAATAATAAAGAATAAAATCTTGAGTAAGAAAGTGGGAAGCATGATAAAGAGATGCAGTGGCGGAACTTCAAAATTTGGGCCCCCCCGCAAAAGAATGTTTTTTTTGCGGAAAAGAGTTTTATAGTATAAATATTATTGAGAGTATAACTTTTTTTATATGAGGGCCCCCTATAGCTGGTAGGCCCCCCCGCAACGCAGGGTCCTGCGTCCAGTAGTTCCGCCACTGAAGAGATGCAACCTTAGCAGATACTAAATTTGCAATTGATTTGATATATGGTTTCCAAGAAAGATCAGAAGTGAGAATTAATCCGAGAAGATAACTCATCGAGTACATTACCATTTATAAATATAGGAGTATCTAGATAATTGCAACAACAATTAGCAGAAAAAAATTGAGTTTTACCCCATGCTGTAGCAGAAGTGAGATCCTTTTCAGAGAGTGTTGACTTCTTCCCAAGACAAAAATAAATAGTAATATCATCAGCGATCAATGCTATTTTAGATGTCAGGCTCGGACAGGAATGACTAGCGATCGAGCGCTATTGCTGACCATGCAAATGATTTTATTTTTTGACAACTTGACTATGACTGTTTACATGTTTAGATGATTTTTAAACATTTTAGAATAGCGCTGAAAATTTTAGAAAAGCTTGATAAACTTAATCTAGAAAGGAAATTAAAAAAAAATCATGAAAAAAGAAAACAATTTCTTACGTAAAAGAAAATATATAAGCAGTAAAATAAAACTCAAAAAACTTAAACTTAAAGCGAAATTTACTTTTTGTTATGTTTTTAATTGCGCTTAAAATAAATTAATTTAAAACTGGGAATAAACGGGTGGGTAGGAATTTTAGTCAAAATCTAATAAACGAGGGGGGGGGGGGGGGGGTTAATAAACAAGGGGGAGATGAGAGATTTTTTCTGAAATTTAATAAACGAGGGGGGGGGGGGGGATTTATAGTAGGAGGAGGATTTTATCTACAAAATAAATGTGCGGGTTTTTTTGTTTAAAAAAAAGGAACATCTTCTAGTTCTAGTAAATAGAGAGAGAATGTAATCCCCGTACCCCTTCTTACAACCCCCGTAGTAACGTACAAAAATAATTGACCAAAAGAAAATGTACGACTTTAAAAAAGGTTTAATTATCAATATTTATTAACTTTAAATAAAATATATAAAAATGATCTTTTTATTTAAATAGATCCTCAAAAGCGTTCCTGATTGAATCATTTTCATCGCGGTGTTCCACTTCATTTTCTAACTGTTTGTTGTCAAAGGCTTCAAAGTTGTTTTCAATACGGCTTTTTATGGCACAGCGAGATGTTATATAGCTCCGTTTCAATCTTGTAAGATGTGGAATAAATTGGGTAGATGTTTCTGCATTACATAAAAGTTTTCCTAATTCATCAATGAAAACAGCATCTTTTCTTAGATCATCATTGCCTTGACATAAGTCACCTAATAAAATGTTGGATGAACTATCGGTATTTAAATTCGATTGTTTTCATCTTTTCATCTTAAACTCGATTGTTTTCATCTTGATTTTCTAAAGCACTTGTTTCCAAATTTTTATCGTTTTCCTCATCTGTCTGATGCTCTTCATCAAGTTGATATATAATTAATGTTTCACCTTCACAATCAAATAATTCATATCCTTCATCTATCGGCTCTGTTTCACAAGTGTTTTGTCCTTGCATTCGTTTCACTCTTTTTGGAGGTGGAATTAGCCCCTGAAGATCTTTCAAGTTTCTTGGGCTTGGGGTAAGCATAAGTTTTTCCGAAATGCTTAAAGCTTTTCTCCTACTAAGGCAAATATTCTTTCCGAAACTAGATAATCCTCGCTTCCGTCTAAAGCATTGGTTACCCACAGTGCCTTAAATTGACTAGCAACATCAATCAACGAATTCCAACTTTTTAGTAGCATTTGCATCATGTGATCCCTGGATGGCTGTAGAATTTTTTGGGGGTCAAGCCTTAATTGCTCTATCATAAGGTTTTGCTCCAACTCTCGGTATTTAGCTTTTAAAGGCCTGTGGAAATCTGTATCGTTAATTTGAACGTCCCCTGTAACACCACCACCTATTCCAACGTAAATACAGCTTTTCTTTAGTAAGGCAGCTTTGATTTCTGGCATTATATGAACTCTATAATCATCTAGAACATAAATCCCGTAATTTTGATGTGTAAAAATATTGTGCCTGTTTGGTAAATTAGCTATTGTACTCAGCATATGTTCCAATCGATAGGAACCTTTAGGTGCCCATTGAAACTTCACATCTTGAAGAGGATTAAGTTTAACCCTAACACCTTTGCCTTTAAACACAAATTCTGGTTTAATTGAGACTTTAGGGTCACTGCAAACTTGAGTGTAAACAGTAATTCGTTCTCTTGAAAGAGAATAATTTTCTTTGACGTATGTGTCCAAACCAGTGAAGTTCAAGGTCTTTTGGGTAGAACTTTCATTTCGGTGGAGTGGCATTTGGTCACCATTCAGCACAGGTGGATCAACTCCAAAATTTTCAATAAAGTATTTACGTACAGTCCAAATGTTTTTTCAGGTACTCAAATATTCTTTCTTCACGGTCAGCCTGCATTATTTGAAAGCGTTTGTTAGGATGGCGCAGACTGACACCGTGCTCACTCATCCAGTTATTTAACCAATGGTTTGAGAAAACAATTTTCTTGTTCTCTGGCACCTCTTCTGGTTGTTGGGCAAGCCACTGTTCATAAAAAAGTTTGCATTGTGCTGTAAACATTTTCCTGGGTAAACGTGCTTTAAGGGTTCCACGGATGTCTACAAACCACTCGAATAAAAGTTGTCTGACGTCTGGGATGGTTAATTTTCGTCCTCCTCCTGCTTGACGATACCTTAATTTGCTTGGAGGAGCAGTTACAGCATCTTCATCTGCCTCAACTTGGTTTAGACATCTTTTCCCAAGTTTTAGGGCTTTTGTTAAGGTTGGATTATCATGCTTAATGTCTTTAAGGTCCGAATAACTCTTACAGCTCTTGCGAGGTATCCTTCGCGTGGCAATGTTTTAACGTGTTTCTTTCTTTTTTCACTAAAGTTGACTTTTTGAAAGTTTTCAGCAATCGATAAATCGTACTCTTTTTTGTAACTTTTACAAAGTTTACCTAAAGCATTTTTTTCTTCAAAACTGTATTTGTCTCGGTCAGTTTTTGAAAATTTCCAATCTGACGCCATGTTACAATATAATTATTTTTGTAAAAAATTTTAATTTATAAATCCAACCAATATTTTTTACAAAGCATGAATAAAACTATTTATGCATGTTCAAGTCAAATGCGCATTTGACTTGCGGTCAAAAGCGCATTTTCTAACAGCTGTTAGGGTAGGGTTAGGCTTACTTTGCAAAGTATAAAACTTATATTCAGCATATTAAATCCTATAATTAAAACCAAAGCTTTGTTGAGAAATAAACTAAAAGTTCATTTTTAGCAAATCGAGATTTAATAGGTCGACAATTTGTAAAACCTGTTTACACTGAAAGTTTTTGTTTTTATCGGTGACTGAAAATTATTTTCAAATTTTTAAGGCCGATTTTCACTGAATTTTTTTTTTTACTTTTGAGATATATAATTTTTTTGTTGATAACAAGTAAAAATTAATAAACGGGGGGGTCTTAATAAGCTTAGGGTGGGTGGGAAAAATATACAAAAATTAATAAAGGAAGGGGGGGACGTTTATTAGGAACTCGAGAGTAATGAATGAAGAAACTTTATTTAAATTGTTAAAAAATGTTATATATATTATTTTTAAATTGTATAAACATTTATTTCTTTTTAAAAAAGTAAAAAAAAAAAAAAAAATTGTTTAAAAAATTGTTTTAAACAATTCTTTGTAAAAACAGAAACAAAAAAAAAATAATAAAGCAATTAAATCATTCCATTGCGACGAAAGATTTAGTTTATTCGGAAGTTTAGCTTATTTATAATTAGACGGAAGTTTAGCTTATTCATAATTTAAAGTAACTTATAAAATTATTTTTCAAAAGATTTTTAGAAAGACAAACGAAAATAGTTTCAAATGTTTAAATTTATCATAAAAAATACATTACTATTTAAAAAAAAATTTAATATAATGTTATTTGTTAATTTACACAAAATGCATTTATTTTAAACATTCGCTATAAATAATTTTTTATTTTATTTCAAGCCTTCGCATAAAATAAAATTTTTAGAAAAAGTCAACGATAAAAAATTATTCATAACATAACAATTTTTTTATAAGCATTTAAATTGTTAAAACATCAAAACCACGTTGGTCAAATTGAAAAGAAAAAAAATTATAAGCGTGGTCAGTTAAAACGTGGGATCGCACGTTATTTCTGTCCAAGCCTGGATATGAGAAATTCTGGAAGATCGTTAATGTAAATTAAAAAGAGTATAGGGCCAAGGATAAAACCTTGGGAAACCCCTGAAGTTACAGGATATGAAGAAGAGTGCTGTCCATCGAGGACAACTTTTATACTATGATTGGAAAGAAAGGATTCAATAATCTTAAAGATGTTACCTGATACACCGTAAGAAGAAAGCTTATGGAGTAGACCAGCATGCCAAACTTTATCAAAGGCTTTAGAAATGTCAAGAGCAATAGTCTTACCCTCTCTACACCTATCTAACACATGATAAAACCTATCAGTTATTACTTTTAACAAATCAGCAGTAGAACGAGAAGATCAAAATCCATATTGATGATCAGAAAGTAAGTTATGACCTTAAAAATAAAGTTTTAGTTGTAGAAAATAAAAAGTATAGATATGTTTATTTATAAAAACACTGATCAACAAAGTTTTTTTTCAGCTGATATAATAATGTCTCTCTAGTTAATTTGAGCATGCTAAATCCGAAAATCCTATTAGTTTTTATCCAATACGTCCCGATGTTTTGGAATATTTAAAAAACACTTTTTGTGTAAATGTTGCTTTTTGTATAAAGAAATATAAAACATTACATGAATAAGATATGGTTACAAGTGTTTTGAAACGATGAGTGAGCTTGGACTGCTGTTTATGAGCCTCTTTTTGTAAACCAACAATAATTGGCCATCATAGCTTCATTTCATTTGCCTTGATACCTCTTCTCCATAGTCCGAATCTTCTGATGAAATCTTTTCACATGTTTGTCTGAAATGGCACCTAAATTCTCTGGGAAAAAGTCAAGACGATATGTAACTTTAACGACATTTGACAACCCAACTCTTGATAATGCTTCAAGACTTTCTACCAGATTCTTAAAACCATCTGCCCTGTTGTTTCCCAGGAAGTTATGAACCACATCTTTAAATGACTGCCAAGCATTGCGTTCAGCTGGTGTAAGAGTTTCCTCAATTTTTCTATTTTTAGGAGCTCTTTTATTTGAGGCCCATCAAACACATCTTTTTTAATCTTTGCCTCACAAATGATTTGAGAGAACTTTGTTTGGACATACTTAAAGCCAGCACCATTTTTATTCATTACTTTTACAAAATATTTTACCAAACCCAATTTGATATGCAAAGAAGGAAGCACAATTTTCAGCAGTTCATCAAGTGGAATGTGTTTAACGTTGTGGTATCTTGGGCTATATTATGTCCGTTTGGGCAATATCTTCTTCACATAATGATTTTTAGTGTCTCGGCTATTTTCTCTCCTTTTTAGTGTCTCGGCAGAGGAAACACATATACTTAGTGAAAACCAATTGCAGTCCAAGCAGCAGGGGCATTTACTTTAAGGTCACTACAAATAATCCGCTTGTGCTTCTCAGAGCTAACAAAATTAAGTACAGTTTTCATTGTCCCGTAAGTTTCCTGCAGCCCCAATGCATAAATTATTTGAATGGAAGGATGCTTTAATCATTTTTTTCGAGTGGAAGGATTGCTTTCATTATAAATTAATACTGCTTTTAGAGAGCACTTTGAGGAGTTGATAAAGAGACACATAAAGAGACGATTGAGGAATAGACATAGCGAAGTTCAATTATTAATCCTTCAATATTTGTACAAAAGGTGATACTATTTTGTTTGATAAATTATTTCAAATTTCTTTCATGTCTGTTTCGGTAAATGTTTCTGATTAGATCACTTAGCTTCTGTTGGTTAATAAAATGTGGAGCTGATTCCGTTTTAGGCATAAAGCCATCATCATTATTTTAGGCATAATGTCATTATCATCATTTTCAGTTTGATTTGTCTGATGTATCTGGAGAGGGCAAGAGGTTGAATTCACTTGGTGGAGTTGGAGTAGACAGACTGTCACTGTGAGGTACTGGCAACTTTGCTGAATCACAAATTGGATACGTTATTTTATCCCTCAATTTTTGTTAAACAAAAATAGCAGTCGGTGGTATGATGTGGTGGCTCCTTCCATACCATAGGAATGGCAAATGGCATGCCAGTTGGTCTTTTTTCATCCAGCCATTTAGTAAAACACATGTAGCTGTTGGTGCAACTATACTGAGGCGCCCATTCATTGTCATGATTTCCCACCTTGAATCCAAAATAGAAGTCGTAAGCAGTGAGAAACTTTGAATTCATTTTTCTTTTCTATCTTTTAGTGTTATTTAGTTTTATTTCGATAATGATATAACATAATGACCACAAGTGTAACAGAAATATAACATAATGACCACAAGTGTAACAGAAACTGCTTGAACCATTTCTACAATATTGTCTGCAGATTGAAGACATCCTGTAATAAAATACAGATAAGATATATTTTTTGCCTTATTTTTTCTGTAAATTGAATATAAATATAATCTTACATTTACACAGATTAAAAAAGGAATGTTTGAAATTGAAAGTGTGCAAAAACTATAACTTAAAACTGATTTAAGATAAAAAAAAAAACAAAATTTAAAATTTCAGAAAAATCTGGATCAAAATGGATTCCATTTTCTTAATCAGCTCAAAAATCTGATCTAGAAAAACCTAATGCTGTTAAATTGAATCTAAAAAAAGTTTTTTTTTGTTGATAAATAAAAGGGCTATTTCAAATTATCCAAAAAAGTACAGAGTTTAAATTGTAAAATCTGTTAAATTATTTTCAAAATACCTGGTTCAACAACAACAGCTATTACAAGGCATTTAAAACAAATTCAAAATTGAAATTTTTAAATGAAATAACTCTGCCCGAGGCTGCAGCAAACGTTCCTGCTGCCAAAATACTGCAAATTTAAAGTTTTTTCAAATATGACCATAAAACTTTACATGAAATTTAAAGTCGACTATCACGTATTGATGTAATCCGCTTTCAAACCATTGCTAAAAGTGAAAACAATCAGCATTTTGTGCCCAGGGATACCAAATCCCTCAAAACGTTCCTAATCTTGACATTAAATACTTCAAGAAATAAGTTATAAGTTTTTTGAAAATGAAACTTAAAGATAAACATGAATTTATTCTTACATTTGATGAGTGTACTTCAGTAAAAAATGGAAAATATATAAACCTAAATCTACATCATAATGAAGGATTTCAACCACTTGGAATGTTAAGAATCCAAGGTACAAAAAAAAAGCCATTAAATTGATCAGTGATAAGCTTAACTCATTTGATTTGGATTTGGACAAAGCCATTGTAGCTTCTGTTACTGATGGAGCTAGCTTAATGAAAAAAATTAGTCGTGACACTTAATTTGAACATCAAATGTGTTACAACCACGGCACATGATTCTGATAATAACCCTGTTGATGGTGATATAGAAGCTGTATATTATGATCACAGTTACAGTGATGATGAAGATGGGACTGAAGTTGGTGATATTCAAACTGTTCATGCTGTTAGTGAAAATTCTATTCCATTATTAAAACTTGAATATCAAAAAACTGTGGCAAAAATAAGAAAATTGGTTCAAAAATGTCGTAGATCACCAGTGAACAATGATAATGAACTTCAACCAAATGTATTTGAAAAGTTTGGAAAAAAAAAGCTTTGATTTGTGATTCAAGGACAAGATGGAGCAATACTCATATTATGCTTGAACAATTTTTGGAGGTGCAAACAGAAGTAAAATCAGATTAGTAAGAATAATGATTCCTCTAACTAAAAATGAGCTTAATGTCATGAACTTTGTGTTGCTTTAAAACCACTAAAATTATCCATTTAAACTCTTTTAAAAAGAGATGTTGATCTTTTGAAATTTATACATGAGCAAAATCGCATTTTGTAGGATATCATTTACAATCAAGAAAAGCTTAGCATCTATGAGGCATAGAGTCAACTAAATTAGTGCAAACATCAATTGGAATTAAGTTCCATATTTCTTTGATTTTATTAAATAAATCAGCATAAATTGTAGGCTTGATTCCTTTTATTTGACGGTCAACATGTTCCCATAGATGTTCAATGGGATTTAAGTCAGGTGATTGGGATGGCCAATTGAAAATATTAACTTTACTCTCTTTGAAAAACTCTTGTTTTTGTTTGTGATTGTCGTTTGTTTGAGATCGTTATCCTGTTGGTATATCCATACCTGAAGGCATTTTATTCTTTGCATATGGTAACATAATAGTCTTAGATATACACTTTTCTTAATTCATAGTCTCAGTAATTCTATGAAGAGGACCAACTCCATTTGGCTAAAACATCCCCAAATCATTACATTATCTCCTCCATGTTTTACAGTAGGCAGTTATTATTTAGGATCGTACCTTGTACCTATTGGACGTTGAACATACCTGATTCCATCTGATCCGAACAGCATAAACTTCCTTTTGTCACTAAAAAAAATTTTTGACCATTTTTGACTACTCCAAATTCTTTTCGGGCGTGACCATTTTTCAAGGAAAATAATGATTATTTAGCAGGGCGCCTTCCAAATAAATTAGCTTGACGTAAACAACATTTTATAGTAGAAATACTACAATTCATTCCATAGAAACGTCTCATTTGTATGTTTAAGTCGGCATCTGTCAAAAAAAAGATTTTTTTTGCTTAGTATTACAAGCTTTTTATCCTGATAACGTGTTTTTTTGCGTGACTTTCCTGGCTGATTTTTATTCTTTGTAGATCTAGTAAGTTCATATCTCTTCATAATTTGTCTAACAGCAGACTTACCAACTCCATGAAGCTGTGCTGTTTTACGAAATAAGTTTCCATTTTGAACTGATCTCAAGATCAATTTTTTCACTGGAGATGAAATACATTTCTTAGATCCCATGATCTCAATCACTTATATATAAAGTTTTTAAATTATTTCCACAAAGTATTTGCTTGTAAAATCAATTTTGGGGTGAAAATGTTAAAAGCTTTAGCATGTCCGCAAACTTTTAAACTTATCAAAAATCATTATTTTGTAAACCAATTTTAAAATGTTAATTAAATATTCATTATTTGTTCAAAACATAATTGTTAACCTGGAAACCTTTCAATTGGCTTATAATATAGTGGTTTAAGTGGTTTATGTGCTAAAATATTAGTAAAATGTAATGTTTTTATGCCTGTCCGCAAACTTTTGGACGCTACTTTATATATAAAAGCTAATACAACTTTATAAGTCAACTTGTTATACAGATATTTGAATATAAAATAATTGTAAAATAATAAAAACATACATTTAATTCGTCTTATGAAGTACTTGTCAAATCAGAATGTCTTAAATAAAGTTGACCAATTTAGCAAAAAGGTGGAAAAAAAGGTGGAAAACAATATTGCTGCTAATCTCATTCAGCGATTATTTTAGCCATCTTGGATGATCAAAAGGAAGTAAAAGTATAATTGATAAAAAGCATCAAAATCAAACTGAATTTAGCTTAACAACTCAAACTTTTTATTGAACAATCAGACACTGAAATAAAACGTGACCATCAGGAATTTAGAACAAACCTTGTTCAAAAGGAAATAGTTGTTTTTGAAGCTAGCAAAGCTAGGCCCAAGTATTTAGATTTACTTTTCAAAGCTCTTCAAACAATTCCTCTTATATCCATAGAAGTTGAGAGAGCTTTTTCTAGTCTTGGACTTTTTGCAACTTAAGTAAGAAGTTCTTTAAATGATGAAGCTTTAGATGCACTACTTTTTTTAAAGCAAACTAGGAAGAGTGCTATTTGATATTATTTACTTTTTTCCTAAACAAATGAACTATAAATATGATAAACAAATAAATATTTTTAAGCATATTTTGTATTATTTTTGTGTGTTTTAACATAACTAAAATAAAGTTCAAAATAATTCAAACTATTTTTTAATAACAGTTCAAACATGTTCATGTTCGAACTTTTAAAAAAATGTTTTAACTGGAAGCCTTAATAGGAAGAAGACTAGTGGGATGGTAGTCAGATGAGTCAGATTGCTCTTCAGAATTTTTGAAAATAGGAATAACAGATGCTGCTTTCCAGCAGGATGGATATAGTTTTGAAAGTACAGACAATAGCTTTAGGGAACATCTCTGCAAGACTATAACAGGTATGTTTTCCGGACCACAAGCTGTAGAAGAGTCTGTAAAAGTCAGGCAATGGACTGACCTGTTTGTTGGCTCTATCGGGTAGACAAGTGGAATCAAGAGATGATTTAGATGAGAAGTTCTTAGCAAACAATTTTGCTTTGTCTTTAGGTGAGTTGACAAAATCTGAACCATACAAAACAGATTTGCCCTTATTATAGATACTGTTAAAGATTGTCCAGAAGTAACGAGAGTCTAATTTTAAACACGAAGTATTTATATTTTGTAGGATATCATATATATATATATATATATATATATATATATATATATATATATATATATATATATATATATATATATATATATATATATATATATATATATATATATATATATATATATATATATATATATATATATATATGTATATATATATATACATATATATATATATAAATATATATATATATATATATATACATATATATATATATATATATATATATATATATATATATATATATATATATATATATATATATATATATATATATATATATATATATATATATATATATATATATATATATATATATATATATATATATATATATATATATATATATATATATATATATGTATATATATATATATATATTTATATATATATATATGTATATATATATATACACATTGTATATATATATATATATATGTATATATATATATACACATTTTTTGTTCCAATTAAAATTTAATATAATCATGTAAATGATTGTATTAAATTTTAATTGGAACAAAAAAACCTATCAAACTTTTGGTAAAACTTAGCTAAAAGTTGCTTTAACTCCCCAATTAAGCAATATTTTTTTATTCAAAATAAAAATTAAAATTTAATATTTAAAAACAGGGTAAAAGTATAAACCATTCCAAAAGATATAATCATAAAAAACCAATATTGGGACTGTCATTTACATTTTTTTTAAACCGTTTTTAGCAAGATCTTCCTCTTCTGTTATTGTTTTTATATATCTGTTTTCAAAGCGACTTTATTTGGAAAAGAATTTTATGGTATCCAAATTTAGCAAGATTAGAATATTCAAATAATCACATTTTTAACTTCAAAAATGACTACATTAACAGATATTAATAGCGCATTATCTGACAAAAAGTTTTATAGAACTTTCTCCATAACATTATTTGTGAATAGTTAGGTATTTATTGAAATACTGGTTTCCAAAGGAATACAGTAGACAATTTAAAAACCTCTTTTGTTTCAATTCTTTCATAATTTAGTCAAATTGCCAAAGATGCTTTTCATTTATTATATAGACAACAATCCATTAAAAGTGTTTGAGTACAACAACGTGTAATAATAAACAATTACAAAACAAAACTGTTTATTACATTTTTTTGGTTATTTTACTATAAACTGCATTTAGTAAAAAATTATCTAGAAAGTGGATAGCCATATTGTTATAGAATGTACTGATTGTGGAAAGTAATTTCATAGTAATTGTTTTGTAGTTTATGGGGCTGTTTAGAAAAATATTGCATTTATCATAAATATGTATTTAATGGATTGTTAAAACGAATATATTTGGCCTTATATTTATTAATAATAAAAAGTAATAATAATGAATAAAATAAAAAGTAATAATAATAACTATCTGATAATATGAATACGCTAATTTAATATTATTATTATTAGTCGAGTTACGTCATTTTCTAGGCTTTTCTATTTTAAAGTAGTTTCTAGGCTTTTCTATACGCGGTTATTTTTTTAATTTTATTTACTAACAACGCGTATTACGGGTTGCTTACTGCTAGTATTAATAATTGAAATTATTAATAATATTAATAACAAAATATAACTATATAGTATAAATTTTTTGGTAAATATCATAATGATAGAAACAATCAATATTGGTAATGTAAGAGCTATATTAATATATATATAATAGTAGATTTAGTAGATAAAAATATAAACTCTTATAATAATAGTACAACTAATAAATTAAATAAAAATAATGGACTTGAAATAAAACAAAAAAATAATTTAAGAATTTAATAGCTAAATGACGAAAACGAAATCAACAGCAAAAATATAAACTGTCCATGTAATAAGAATGATTTTTTTGTAATATGTAATAACATGTAATAGAAATAAATTAGTATGTAATAGCATATATGTAATAACAATGTAATAAAAATGTAATAATTAAGAATATACAATAACAAAAAGGAACTACTTTTAAATATTAAAGGCGCTACTGCAGTTTCTCCCCCCTCCCCTTTTTTTTATTTTATTGCTGATTACGATAGAAAATTTTATGCTGATTAAGAATCGTATAAAAACATAGGTCTGAAAATTAACAGAAATTGCTCTAATTCGATCTTGAAGTTTAAAAAATTACACTAAAAAACGCTAATATTCGCCATTTTTTTATTCTCGGTTATATTAAAATTCTTTTCAAAGATGATTTTAAAATAGCCTGTTTTCTATTAACAATTTAATGCAAAACTGTTAAAAAATGCTCAGCGCATCATTTTCTGATTTATTCCTTGCCCAAACCCAAACCCTGTCCCAAATCATGTACGTTTAATCGCGCCAATCCCTATTTGTCAGTCGATGTATGTGCATTTAGTTGTGCCAATCCCTATTTGTCAATCAATGTATGTACATTCAATTGCCCAATCCCTATTTTTCAGTCGATGAGTGTACATTTAATTGCGCCAATCCCTATTTTTCAGTTGATTCATGTACATTTAAAAAGCAATATTTGAATTTATTTTTAAAAAAATAATTAAAGTTATATAAAATACATTCATTAAAACATTTAATTCAATTATAAATTAACTTTGATGACAATAAAAACCGGGTCGCCTAATTAAAAAAAGATTTTCTTAACGATCGATTCCAAAATGTAAAAACGTATTTAAAAAATGGCGAATATTAGCGTTTTTTAGTGTAACTTTTTAAACTTCAACATCAAATTAGAGCACTTTCTGTTGAATATCAGACCTATGTTTTTATACGATTCTTAATCAGCATAAAATTCTCTATCATAATCAACAATAAAAAATAGGGGTCGGGGGGTGGGGGAGGGGAGAAACTGCAGTAGCGCCAATATTAATTGTAATTCAGTATTCGGTTCACATAAATACTTAGATTATATTATCTAAGCATTTGATGCATTCATAATTCAAGTATAGTTGAGGATTGTAAGTGATTATTGAGTTATGAAAAAATTGAACATAAGCTGTAATTAAACAAGATTTTGTTCCATTTATGATGATAAAGAAATCCAAGAAATTTTTTTTTTAATGGATACAATATACATAAGTAATACTTTTCCTTATACAAACGACTGATACAAAAGAAATAAATAAATCATATAATAGCTTACTTTCTTGTTGTATGTAGCAACAGTAGAATTATGTCTTTGTCTAACAGAATGGTAATTTATGCTGCAAAAATCATTTATAAACAGTTCAATGTTATTAAACTCACGTGCACTTGCGAACGGAAAAAAATAATATTCAAAATATAAACATAATATAAGCACATGCGTTAATAATCAGCCGCAGAAGCAATTTTTAGACGTTTACAGAGGCTGAATTCAGTCGCAGAAGATTCATTATATATATATATATATATATATATATATATATATATATATATATATATATATATATATATATATATATATATATATATATATATATATATATATATATATATATATATATATATATATATCGCAGAAGATTCATTATATATATATATATATATATATATATATATATATATATATATATATCGCAGAAGATTCATTATATATATATATATATATATATATATATATATATATATATATATCGCAGAAGATTCATTATATATATATATATGTATATATATATATATATATATATATATATATATATATATATATATATATATATATATATATATATATATGATGTTTACATAATTTGACGATTTGAATGTTTAAGAAATGTAAAAAATCTAAACTAGTTATGAAGTTAAAAAAGTATTTATTACATTATGTTTAATTTATTCGTTAAAAAAATATACTTTAACAAGCTCATACAAAAATCTGCTAAATATTTTTATTGAGCTCAAAAAGTTAGACCCCTAAGAGTGTAAATCCGGCCTAAGAGTGTAAATCCGGCCTAATAGTGTAAACCCTGTATATATGAGATAAGTTTATATCAGATAGTTTGAATTTTACCGCTTATAAATAACATAAAAGTATGGAGTATAAATCTTTAACCATAAACGATAGAACCGTTACCTTTCGCAGCAATATGCCAACCGTCAATATTTTATTTTAGAGGCAAAATTTCGGAAGTAATTGATGACCATCATCAGAAAATCATTTAAAGACAGAACAGTTAGGAAACTATTTTTAATGGCTTCTGGTTCCTAACTGCTCCCAACTGGAGACAGAAATTTTGCTTGTGTTTCCAAAAAAAATCAAAATAAGAAGAGTTTGTTTTGGATTTCTTTTGGATGAGTTTGTCTTTCCAAAATCCATTGTAATCCCAGGCGCAACCCAGTTAAATACCGTTGAAAAAATAAAAATGTTAACCTAAATGGTTCCAGTATTTTGCCATTAGGATCCTAACTGGGATCTATTTGTACTGGTTAACTGGGACAAGCACCTTTAGTCAATTTAAGGGGGAAAACTTATTGCAGACAAAAGCTCTTCTTACTGCTTTAGAAATTTCACTTTTAAATAAAATACAACAGCAAGATTCCTTTTGAAACAAAATTTTTTCAAAAACTTAGAATTTTGAAAAAATCCATTTTTATTTGAAGAAGAACTCGAGGAACAGTTGCGCATTCTGCAAAAAACAGCGCCGAAATAAATTCAAGTCCATTTCAAAAGAAATATTGGTTTACTAAGCAATCAGAACGCAAACCACAAGTCTTGAATTTTTCTTCAACGCAGCAACCATCCCTCCAACCATTGTAAAGTCTGCAGCTTGATTATTTGTACAAAAAAGTTTGACTTGATTATTTGTACAAAAAAGTTTGACATCACACATGAATCCCATAAAATCCATACGTAACTCATCAAAAAGCTATGTAGAACACCTTTAGTTTCTCAATCGGGTTGCTTTCATGAAACTAAACAAAAAAAATAATAATAATCAAAAACAAGATTCTCTCTTCGATTAATCTTTGCAAGAAAAGAACAATCAAAAAATGTTTTTAAGACTTAAAAAAATTAAAAAAAACAAAATAAATTTTATATTTGTAAAGAGTTCTGACTTTTTTATGCTGAGTATTTTTGTAATTGCTAAGCAACAAACTTTATTTGTTTATTTTGAAAAGTGTAACAATTAAGCCTCTGAGTGCACTCTTTGATAAACTCCATAAAAATAAAAGTGGAGAAAAGCGATGAAGTAATATAGAAATAATATACATTGATTTTTAAAATTCCCGTTCTAATAATAAAAAAAATTGTAGTTTAATGAACTTAATTTTTATTACTTGGGAAATTTATTAAAAATACAAAAAGCTATGACTAAACCAAAAACGCTGACGCCTATATTTATGCTTTTTCAAAAAGTGAAGTTAAACAAAGTGTGCACTGAGAGACTTAATTGTAAGTCAAAAAGATCAAATTTTTAAAAAATTGAATGTTAAGTGGTTTTAAAGGAGTACATTTAGTGTGAAAAAATTAAATCAATATTTATTTCTAATTAAACTTTCTTTTTAATGGCAATGAACCTTACGGTGTTAGGGTGGTGGCACTAACGTTAGCTATATTAATCAATTAAAATTTTATTTATTCATTTAAATTTTTTATTGATGACTATCAAAAACAAACATTTTTTTTTTAAATAAGAATTGGCGAAATAAAAGAAGACTATTGGGAAGTTCTTTATGAACGAAAGAAATAATATTTCCATACAATTTAAAATATCTCTAAAATAAATAATGACGGTATATTTAAAGTTCATACATTTCGCCTGAAACCTGTCCAGTGCCGACTACTTCAGAGAAACAGCCAGTTCGGTTGACCGGAAATAAAGCAGTAATACCGATTTTTTTAATCCGAATATATTTAGCATATATATTCGGATAAATCAAATATATACAGCCTAACATAAACGAAAAAGTCATATCTTAATCTGTTATAAAAATACTAAATTGTGTGTTTCTATATTTTATTTAAAGCAGTATACAAAAATAGTTTTTTTATTTGGCTAGTACATTATTACATAATAAATAACTTGTTTGTTAGGCTGCATATATTAGTAATAAGTTCGCATTTACTCTATTAGTTTTTTAAGTACGCTCGAAAAAGTTAATCTATATCTTTACATTTATGGTGAAATCAAAAGATTGCAAAAATCAGTTTTAATGTCGATTAGATTTAAAACCAATTATCAACTTTTACGAGAAAATACAGTTTAAATATGAATTATTTTCAGATTTGAATAATTTTGTCAATATATTATTGTCGTTGCCGTAAATTTTTTTTGTCTTCATTTTAGCATTTGTTGTATGTTTATTTAATGTATTTTCTATGTATTGTATTTCTATGTATTTTACAATGTAGTTTTAACTTAACTGTTCGTAAAAATATAAACAGTTTTCAGTTTTGTTTTTTAAAACAGCTTGTTTTGTTTTTGGTGAAACACATGAAACGTGCAGAAAGAGATAGCGACTTGTTGCCGCTTCATCGAATTCTCACAGTCACGTGAATTTTATTAATTACGTCAAGTAGTAATATTATTCTCGTCCATATGACTGACTATGGGTCAACATTATTAACTTGATAAAGTCTAAAAAATTTTAGTTTTTATAGAATTTTTGCTTTTTGCTGAGGAAAAAATTTAAAATCAATTTACTAGTGGCCTCATTTTCTGCACAAAGTCAATCACAATTAACATTTTTTGTAAACTTAATTTAATATGATTTTTGATTTAAAGCATCCGCTCAGTGAAAAACGGCTACCTACTGAATGAAAAACAGTTTTTTAAAATAGAGTACGAGACTCAAAAATCTCGATGTAATGGAACCACGAATAATTTTTCAAATAGTCTTTCTTTTATTTTGTTTTAAAGCAAATAAATCCGAAACATTGAAAGACGTTAAAGACTTTTTAAAAACTTATAACGAACAAGCAGATAAACTTCAACACGATGACACAGTTGCATCTTGGAATTACGAAATTGATATGTCAACCGAAAATAAAAAAGAAACCTCGCGTATCAGTGGTCTGGTTTCTAAATTTTCTCAAGAATATAAAGATAAAGCTGAAATCATACTTAAAAATATCAACGGAGATATACCATCTTCTTTAATACGTCAACTTAAACTGATAACAAGAACCTCCTCAAGTAAAGACAGCAACGAAGCAAAACTAATTGCAGAACTTCTCTCGAATATGACGGCATATTATAGCCGAACAGAGGCAAGCTTCTAAGCAAATTTTATATACCTTGAATTTTATATATATATATATATATATATATATATATATATATATATATATATATATATATATATATATATAGTTATCTTTTGTTAAAAGTTAAATTAATAATTAAATATTAATTATAATAAATAAATTTAAAATATTTATTAAAAAATTAAAAAGCATAAACATTAATTTCATAGTTTATATATAGTTTTTTTATTTATACTTTGTTAACATAATAATTTTTTGAACACTTAATAGATTGTTAAAAAGATAGATGGAGAAGAGTACCATTTCAAACTTAACTCTCACTTACTTCCTTTGATGTCACAAGTTGAAGTCGAAAATCTTGGAAACATGAGATGGGCTTGGAGAGTTTGGCGCGAAGCAGTCGGAATAAAAAACAAACCGTTGTATGTCAAGTTTGTAGAGTTAGCAAATAAAGCCGCTAGAGAAAATGGTTTTGACGATTTTGGTGACTATTGGAGAAAAGAGTATGAGGTCGAAAATTTAGAAAATATGATCGAAGATATTCTTATGGAAGTGATGCCTCTATATAAGAAACTTCATGCTTTTACTAGATACAAGCTTCAGTAAGTTATATTATTATAATACATTTTTTTAAAAAATGTTTGAACAGCTTTTTTGCAGAGGTGTTGCTACACATAGAGGTGCTGCTGCAAATAGAAGTGCTGCGAGTAAAGTTAAAATACCACGCAGTTTACAATAAACATTTTTTTTTCAATATTTTTTTTTTTTTTTTAATCAATTGTTTCAAAAAAAAAAAAATTTCAACTATTTCTACTTTTTTTTGAATAAGTTGATTTCTTTTTTATATTAGTACATTTCTATTTATCATTTTTTTGTACTAAGCTCTAAAATAACCTACTAGTTAGATATAATCAAATCAACATTTTTTTAAAGTCCCTGTTACATCTTTAATTCAATGAACTAACAAGAACTTTGTATAAAAACAACGGTTCAAATTAGTCGTTACTTTGTAATAAAAAACTTAAATTAAAGAAATAAGCAGAAATGCTATTTCTTTAATCAGAAAAAATAACAGACCTTAGATTGATTCCTAATGTTATTATCCCGCCAGGCTTGGCTGCGGTTTCCATCTTGGGCCCATATGGGTTTTCCATCGGGTATTCAGTATGAATAGCCACTAAGTTTTGTAACAGCAATAGTCTAAAGTTGGATTACTAATTTGACCCATATAGAAAACCGCTAGAATACGCCACCGTTTTCATCTGAAAACTATAAACTATAAACTATAAACTATAGAAACTATAAACTCTAACCCGCATAACAAATCTTGCAAAACTACCTTTAAGCTGTTGAACCTACACAGAAGTAAAATATTTTATTGCATTTGTAATTTAAAACAAATAACTATTAAAATTAGGTTGTTTGAGCAACTATTCAAACTAATTTTTGACCATATAACATACACCTACGTAGTCAGAAAATTCTGCAGTCTCCGTCTCCTCCACAGTTGCATAAGTTAAAAGTCTTTCCAATAATGTTAACACTACTTTTTTAGGCACCTTTTTTTTGATACAATATCTTTTTTAATATGAGTTTAAAAAGACTCTGTTTATAGGTATTGTAGTTTATCCTCCTCCGGCTAATTGTCATATAGAGGCCACACATCTAGGCCCGCAAAGATATGTTCAGCTGGTTAAAGAAAATCATAACCCGCTTCAACGGACCAAAAGTAAATAAGCTTTTAGAAGAACGAAGTAAATAAGAGTGAAAATTAGAAGTAGCCGAGGAGGAAAGATTGCATAGAAAAAGTAGAAAGATTTTAAGAGTACACTAGTTGTTATAATGTGCAATAATAAGTATTATATAGCATATTAAAAATATTTTTCAATACTTTTTTTTAAGGCTCTGTTTATTTAACCAAATAAATGTATAACTTTGCGCATTCTAACATCCAGTGCAATATCTGACCCCTATCTTTATGATATTTTTCTAACTCGACTTCTTCTGTCTTTGACTTTAATATTCATCGTTCTTTTTAAACTCACTTAGTCTTGGTTCGTCGTAACGAGTTTTGATGCTTTTAGTGATCTGAATTCGTCTTTGCGGGCCTTGGTATGTTGCCTCTATATGGCAATTAGCTGGAGGAGGATAAACCACAATACCACTTTACTTAAACTACGATAACATCGTAAATAAAGTTCTGAAAAACTTGTCGAGGAGGTTTTTATCGACTTAAAGAATGGATTTGACACAATAAACAATCAATTTATCTATTTCACAGAACGCAATGTTTAAATTTAAGTAATACTTTGTCTTTAGCATTTCCCAATAGCAGGAGTTACGCAAGTCTCCACTTTGGGAGCTTTATTGTTTTTATTATTTCTTAACAATCTTCTGCATCAGTTTGACTAATTTCAAACCATCATGTAAGCTAATAAAGTCATCTACTTTTCAGATAAAATTCTGTTTTAGAAAATGAACTGTTTGTTTTTTATATTAGTTTAAACATAGGAAAACCGAAAAAATTTTTAAATTTGCTGTTTGACCAAGGATGTAACTGGATAACTTTATGTGATTTGATTTGTTTTAGTTGTACAGTAAAGAAATTACTCTAGCATAACTAAATATAGTTACCGTTAAAAGAAACTTTAATTTTTATAAACTAAACAGTTTAGATATAATTAGATTTAGGTGTAGTTTATTTCAGTAAAAAAAGGGTTCGCTAACATCGTACCTAAATAAAGCGCATATTTTTATGAATAATTATTTATCAAAACAAGACCGTTCCTTAATAAGCTATCCTTTTTCGATTGCATCAGAGAAAAAAAAAAGGTCATAAATTAAGAAGAAAATAAGAAGTACATAGTTTTAAAATTTTATTAATAATTATAATTGATAATTATTATTATTTATAACAAATAATTATTATTATTTATAATAAATAATAATAATAATTATTTATTATAAATAATAATAAGTATTGTTACTTTTATTATTATTAGCTCAATTTTTTTGCTTTACTAAGTTTTCTTTATTTTTTCTTTTTTTATCTATACTGAGAATATGGAGCCCTTAGCGGGTGAATAAAAATGAGCAATTGCTTTTACTCAGTAATTGGTTAGCTTTACGTGAACTAAAACTTGAGCAATTTTGCTTAAGTTTTTATTCACGTAAAGCTGAGGAATTACTGAGTAAAAGCAATTGCTCATTTTTATTCACCCGGCCTTATACTTATCTTTTTCTTTATTTTTTTTTCTTGCTTGCTGTCACTCTTTTGACTAATTTCTAACTTTATGAGTGACACGTGACCAATTTCTGTAAATTTATGATAAATTCTGAAAAATTTATTAATATGGTCGAATAATATTTTTACTTATTTTCAATTAAAAAAAAAAGATATTAAAATAAAGAAATATCGCTATATTTACATTAATTTCAGCTTTCGACTTTTGTTTGAAATGGAAATAAATTTTATATATTTGCCTTATATGCATGGAAACTTACAAACAAGCCATTGTTTAAGGGCTCCATATTCTCAGTTTATTATATGTTTTTTATAATCATTTGGTTTCCTTGAAACTCAATATATGTTGTATTTAAAATTTGTTCTTTTAGTTATATTTTTAAAAATATTTTAAAAATATTTTAAAACTTGTTTTCAAAAACTTTTCGTTTATACTTTATTTAATTTATTAATAAAATTTGTAATAAAAATAATTAATAAAATACTGGCACATAAAAATTATGTGTTGGAAAATATTTATTTCACATAAATATTTAGTATAATACACTGATCATTTTCATAACTTTTATGTCTCTAATTTTACTGTAGACAATTCAACAACCATAGCACGCTAAGTAATTTTTAAGTATGAAAATTAATGTTGTGAAGTATTTCTTTATTTTTTATTGGCAAAGAGTGGGAAGGGGAGGGGAGTTGGAAATCACATCGGAGAGAATAGGTTAGCTACAGTGTAATGAGAAAAAAAAAAACATTTTAAAGTTTTTATTGCAGAATAAGTAGCTTAAATTGTTTGGAAATTATTTTGTTTTTTTTTAATTCCATTCAACAGAAATATATATAATCATGAGAAAAAAATAAAGTTTATTTAAAAAATTATATTATTCATCTCGAGCATTTGTTTATTAATAAACGCCTTGTGTTTTTGATGAAATTATGTTTTGAAACTTATTTTTAAAATATGAACTTAAAGCTTATATTTGCCAGGACTGGACAAAGTGGGTTTTGGGTTATTTAGGTTTTATTAAAAAACCCAATGACATAGGTTTTTTGGGTTTTTTATTTTTACAATTTACGTTTTGAAAACTATTATTATGACATTTTTTGCTAAAATTTTAATATCTTAAACAATTTCGTTATGATATTCATTGAATTTTCTGGAAATCTTCACATTATGATTGTCATGCAGTAATTTTTGTTTTGTTTTGTTTTGTTTATTTAACAATATTTTCTGGTAAAAACATCGTTGAGCATAATATATGAGAACACGGAAACTAACAAACTAATTATTTCAAAAAAACATAAAATGAAAAGTAAATAACGTTTAAGAAAACCTACATACAAACAAGATAAGGTATCTCAATTATAAAACACCATTTAACAAAACAATATAAAAAAAAATCAAATATTTTAATTTACATTTAGATAACACTTAAAAAGAGAAACGAGATCAGAAGAATTCAAAAATATTGTCTATCGAGAAAATAACTTTTTTCAGTTTGTTTTTGAAAGTAAAAAGATTCCAATTTTTGGAAAAATCAAAATTTTTTAAAACTATTTGGTTCCACAAAAAAATTCCGCGATAAAACCTTCCAAAATTTGTATGCAAATAATGTTTATAGATAAAATTGTCATTTTTTAGATCTTTTTTTTTTTTTTTGGACTTTACTGCATATAAATTTTAAAATTATATAGGAGTTAAGTTTATCTTACATTTAAAAATAAAGCAAAGGACGTTAAAAGCATTTGGTTGGCATATATTAAAAATTTTTGATTTTTTCATTTAGATAATGATATCTAGCATTTAAAAATAAATAAAACCCAAAAAACCCCAAAAACCCTTAAAAACCCAAAAACCCATTTTCTGAAATAATAAAAAGGGTTTTTTTTCCAGCTCTAATATTTGCATAATCTGATCACGTGAGCTTCATTTCTTTTTAATATTATATCAATATAGTATAAATTATATTGATATAGAGTATAATATAACATAGTTAATTTATAACAATTATTAACAAATTACAATCAATTATATTGATTTAGTCCTAATTATATGTTGTAATTATATGATATTAATTATATTGATACACACCATATATACAGAGTAAAAAATATATTAAAACAATAAAGTTTAGTGTGGAAAATGGTTTTCCCTTTAACAGTAACATTTCGGAAGTTTTTATCCAAGTTATACATGAATAAATATATTCATATTAAGTCTTACATTAAAAAAAAAAAAAAAAAAAACTACTTTTATTCAAATTTTATATTTTTTTTGATTCAAATTTTATATTTTGTTTAAGTTTTGATTGGATATTTGATTTAGTGACAGATCCAGAAGAAGGAAGGGGAATGGGGTTAATTTTATGCATCCCCTCCCCCCCTCACCAAAATTGAAAGAAATATCTAAGGAATGATAGATTAGAAATAATAAAAATATTATCTTAGGAATGGAGGACCTTTTTTTTTTTAGGAGACGCCAATGTGATACAAAATACAAAAATATTTTACACTAAAAATTACTGATTCCGTCAATGATTTAATTCATTTTGTTTTTAATCGATATTTTAAGTTAATAAATATTTTAGTTAATCAATAATTCATAAAATATTTAATTTTAAATTAAAATGATGACGTCTTGTATGAGAGTTGAATAAATTTAATATATGAACATCAATGAATACAAATTCTCTCAATACTAGTTTTTTTATTTAATCTAAGAAATTTTTGCTAATTACAAATTTGTAATTAAAGCTGATGATGCTAGCATCAATAGTCTAGCGAAAATAGTATCGAAAGATACTAAATATATAGAATAAATAAATCGTTTGAGTGAAAAAAAATAGTCACACAAAACACAAAAACGTCGAGTTTTTTTCTACACTACACTAAATTGTACATTTATAATACTTTAGCTAACATTTTTTTTTATTTTAACAAATTTTATAATATTTTAGCAAACACTTAGGAAACAGCTCATTAGAAGGTAAAAATTTAATTCCTCAGCATTTGCTAGGAATGTGGGGTCAGAATTGGGTGCATCTTTTCAGTATGATGTGTCCTTTTCCAAATAAAACTATACCTGACGTGACTGGTGAAATGAAAAAGCGTTCATGGACAAATATCGATTTATTAAAACAAGCTGAAGAGTTTTTTGTTTCTATAGGTACGTGTATATTTTATATATATATATATATATATATATATATATATATATATATATATATATATATATATATATATATTTTTTTTTTTTTTTGTATATGTAAATTTAAAATTTCCCAACAAAAATCTTATATTCAAAATAATGTTTTTTTTTTTAAATTTATTTGACGAGGAAAGAAAAGTATTTTATTTGTGTTTTTTTATTTAAATATCAAATTTTTAAAAATTTTATAGAAAACATTTTAAATAAAATTCTTAAAAATGGTAAATTGTATTTTGTTTTTAGAATAAAAACTCTAAATTATCCGAATCAGATTAATGTACAAAGTTCATTTCAGATTCATAGTTCTGTGTAATTATTTAAATTAAAAGATAAATTTAATATATGAACATCAATGAATACGAATTCTCTCAATACTAATTTTTTAATTTAATCTAAGAAGTTTTCTTTTATATTTTAATTTAAAATATATAACTATACTTTAATTAATTTATTTGCTGTTTTAGTTTTGAATTTTAAATTTCTAACAAGGTTTGTTTTCCAGTGCTTAAAAATGCTAAAGTTGGATTTGAAGGTTGATAGTTTGTTGTTGTGATTGGCTTAGCGATTTTCAGTTTAAATTAAAATACATCCGGACATTAAATGAAAAATATTTTTATTTAATTCGATAAACTACCAACTCGTTTTATAAGACTAATTTATTTTAACTTATTCTAATTTATCCTGGTTTGGTTTATTATTGAAACCTTTATTTCTTTCCAAATATTTATAGTTTTTAACATAAGAAAAAATAGCAGAATATTTTAGATTTTTTTTTGTGTGGATATTATTAAAAAACCTAAAATGACGTTAACTTTATTGGACGTCGATAAAGTCGATAACAATAACGTCGCTAAAAAAATTTCGAAATAGTTGTAAAGTTACGCTCATGTAAAAACAAAAAAGCCAGTACAATAATGTAAGTGCTAATTACAGTGTAGAGGAAAACGGGGTTGGTTGTCACATTTTTTACATTTTAGACTGGTCAGGTTTTATTTTTCATCAAATCAATGCACGAAAGTAATTTAACTATTTCCGGTAACTATTACAAGATTTTTATGACATTGAGTGAAATACTTTTTGCTGAAAAATCATTTATTAAAGACATCTTCCGTGTGACAACCAACCCCACTTACAGGATTAGTTGTCACTTATTATTGGGCTGATTGTCACATTTCTTGATATGTTTTGATTATATTTAAAACTAGTACCAATAAATTTTGTTTATTTAATACAAAGAATAAATCTGAATATTCTGAAAAAAAAAAAGGCTATATACTGAAAAAAAGTAAATACTATATACCGAAATATGTTTTTTTTTGAATATAACACAATATACACATTTAGTTTAGGACTATATAAGTGTTTTTAAAAATGGTGTTTTTATAAATTATTTTAATAATTATTTTATAATTATTTTTATAAATATCTAAAAGTGCGCTTAGATTGCAACGCACGGAGTCGAGGCAATTATGACAACCATCCCCATATATTTTGTATCAAACAACCCCTTCTATGAAAGTTACAAGACACCTGTAAATTTACCTAAATGCGTGTGAATTTCATGTGAATTTTTTGTGGATTAAGTTACTCAAATGAATTTAAAACTTTTAAAATGTACATTCAAAGCACAACAAAAAAGTTTTCGTTTGGTAAACGAAAATTTCTAAGTGAGCAAAATTTAACTTTTTCTTATCAAAAACCTTTAAAAACTATATTTCTTTTGTTTACTACAATGAAATCTTTTGTTTACTACGATGAAATCTTTTGTTTACTACAATGAAATCTTTTGTTTACTACGATGAAATCTTTTGTTTACTACGATAGAATCTTTGGTTAACTATAACGAAATCTTTTCTTTACTGCAATGAAATATGTTTTTAACTACAATGAAATATTTATGCAATCAAAGGTTTTAACTTCTATCTTATATACTTAAATACTTTTGGTACCAGATGCTAAAAGAAAATTATCAGTTAAAAAGCAGCAAAAATCTGTTTCTATGGTTTTAACTAAATTATTGCTGTTAATGACTGATAATTAAAAAATTGTTTTGCATATCTATGGCATCATCGTTTTCACAAAAACAAATTATCGTCTAAAACTCAGTTAAAAAATGTTGCCATGGAATAGAATAATAATTTTTTTTATTAACTCATTGTTTCCCACATTAAGGGTAAGGAAAACAAGTTTTTATGGTATTTTCATAGCTCCAGTCATTACACTTTTTTTATATTTAATTATTACTTGATAAATTTCCTTCCTTTTTTTAAATGGTTTCCTATACAAGATTATATAAATAAGCTTCAAACAATGAATATAAAATTAATATCACACTTCTTTAGCTTTGATTATTATCTATTTTACCAAATTATTAGCTCATCTTAATACTATTTGTATTTTTTATCTCTTTAGCAGTAAAACTAATTTGTTAAAAAATCTTAAGTGAAGATTGCAAATGTTGCTAAACTAGATATAAAAAAAGCTGTAAAAAAATTCTCTCTGTATAATTCATTTTGACCTTCGAAATATTTTGATACAAATTTGGTTCAAGCAAAAGAAAAAAAATTATGATTAAAATTAAACTTCTAAAAGGGGTACAAAAATACAGACTTCTGCATGTAGACATTATTTTTAAGCATTATATCTTTGAGCCTAAAATGGCTTCTTTATCAAAAGAATGGTAGCGACAAAACAGAAAAGCATCAGATTTAATAATCTCTTATTCATAAAGTTAAAACATATGATCCTGATTATGAATATGAAAAAACTTAACTAACTTCTTTTAATTGCTAGAATCTAGAAGGAACTGTTTTAAAAAGTGCTGAAATCAAATTTTGGAATATTTTCAGGCCTGTATTACTAAAAAACGCAAGGTGATAAATGACAGACAAGATTTTACTAAACTAACCATGCAGTTTTTATCCCCTTCTGCACATATAATAATAAAAAAAATAAAAGTTGGAACAGTTAATAACTTTATATTTTTAAGCAAAAGTTAACAATACCTCAACCTTAAGCTTTTATTTAAGCAATTAAAAATTGTTAAAAAAATAAAGTTAACAGAAAGATTTGAAACATCCATTCTTTTATACAAAGTAGACTTTCAAGCCCATTTCTGAGCTCCTGCTTCTATAGAAGCTATTGTACAGATGAAAGGAAAGTTTGCTCTAAACCTGAGGCAGTTGACTGTTCGCTTTGGTTCTTTTAGATAAAAGTATTTCTATGGAGAAAAAAGCAGCTAAAAGAGATGCTTTGCTCTTCTTTCAGATGCTAAAGGTTTATTTTTTAAACATTGAAGCAAAGATCAGTGTGATACATTCCATATTATCAATAAAATGAAGATACCCATAAGTTTTTTTATCCATTTTTTTAATCCAAACGCTTCATTGATTGATGAGTTTTTTTATCCAATTTTTAATGATAGTTAAATAATCAGAGGAAAAGGTTGTCATCTTTACTCAAATATTGTCTTCCCCAGTTTTATTTCATAATTTTTAAAAGTTGACCAAATGGTAATAGATGTAAATGACAATTCTAAAAGAGCTGTTAAAATAAATGCAACATTTTGTGTATACATACGAAAAAGTGAATAAAAAGTAGAACAAACTACTAACTTCAGACAAAGTTTTTTTTGTGTTGGTGGTATTTATAAAAAAAATTTTTAGTAGTAAGTTTGTTATTTAATTAAGTACATTGTTGCTAATGTCTTTTTTCGATTTATGTGGAAAAAAAATGGAAAAAAGTGTGTGTAGGGGCGGAGCGGTTTTAGGATTAGAGCCCTGGCCCCTTAATCTCCACCATATTTACAACTGATAAAGTAATATAAAAACCTAAAATTTTAAAAACAGCTTTTAAAATGATTTTAACTGTCAATCTGAATGAACTAAATTATGCAATTGTAAAATTATCAAGTTTTGTTTTACTCTAGCATAACTTACTTTTTTCCTCTCGCAACTATTATTTATTTCAAAAAATAGGTAAAAAACTGATGGCACACCTTTTAAGTTAAAAATATAAACAGCAAACTACAAAGAAAAAAATTCAAAAAAATATTATCACTTAGATTAAAATTGCTGCATTAAATATTTTAAGTAATGTTGTGCAACAATAACTTAAGCGATGTTGTTGCCTGAATCATTTAAGCAATTTTGTTGCATCAATGGTGCATCAATTAAGCAATTGTGTTGGATGTTTAACTTTGCTTTTAATTTATAAAAGTAAAAATTTTAGGATTAGACAAAATGCCAGAATCATTCTATAATCGCTCATTAATCTCAAAGCAACAAGGAAAGAAATCTGTTTGTCATCCGTCGTCTTGGGATTTAGGAAACGGCGATGTGAGGTCTGGTTTCAAAATTTAATGCTTTTAAATACAATACAATTAATGTTTTTTAAGATTTTTGAAAGAACTTAATTTTTTTCTTTTAGGCTAAAAATGCCGTGTATGGGAATTTCACAAGGCGATTTTATAACAGTGCATCATGAAATGGGTCATATAGAGTATTATCTTATGTATAAACACCAGCCGTCAGAATTTCGCACTGGTGCAAACCCTGGATTTCATGAGGCTGTCGGAGATACAATTGCTTTATCAGTTATGATTCCAGAACATTTAGAGTCTATTGGATTGCTTAAAGGGATGTCAGGTGACGAAGGTAACATACATTACTTCAAATCTATATGTTTTCAATCTATATGTTTTCAAACCTATATGTATTCAAATCTATAAGTTTTTAAAAAGCGTTTATGTAGAACTTTGCGATTATCAATTCATTAGTTACTTTTCAAAAACAATTTTGGCTTACAATATTTCTTAAAATAATGGGTAAAAAAATGGGTAAAATAGGAAAAATTAATAAAAAGTGTTTCAACTCATAAAATTGATTATGACAAAATTAAAGTTAAAAAAAAATTTTTGCTTTTAAAAATTTAAAAAAACTTTTGTTCTAATTTAGAAGAAGAAATTAACTTTTTATTAAAGCAAGCTTTACAAAAAATCTCATTTCTACCATTCTCGTTTATCATTGACAAATGGAGATGGTCTGTATTTCGAGGAGATGTGAAACCAGACAACTACAATACTTACTGGTGGGAACTCAGTCGGAAATACCAAGGAATGAAAGTTCCAATCGTAAGAGCAAATGATTCTCAACTTTTTGATGCTGGCACATTCTTTCATGTTGCACACAATACAGAATACTTGAGGTATTTTATTAGCAATGTCCTCCAGTTTCAGTTTCATGAAGCGCTATGCGACGAGTCTGGACATAAGGGAGCCTATCACAAATGTTCCATTCATAAATCCAAAGCAGCTGGTAGAAAACTAAGGTACAACAGATTGTTTTACTGATTTATATTTAAACAGAGTTGATTATGATATTGATTGAGTTGACTTTTATACTAATCTTTATTGTGTTCTTTGTAAATTTCAGAAACATGCTCGAGTTGGGTAAAGAAAAACCATGGCCAGAAGCTTTGGAGGTTTTAGCTGGAACTCGTCATCTTTCTTCAAAAGCTATACTTGATTACTTTAAACCATTAGAAAATTGGCTTGATCAGCATAGAGAGGCAAACGGATATGATCTAGGATGGGACGATTCTGATATAGACATGCAAAAAATGTCATAAATTATTCAAAATAACGTATCCATAGATTTCCAATTATAATTTGCTTCTGCAATGCTTCTGACTTGAACTGATGACTTATTAGGTTATGACTCCTTAAAGTTGAGAAAACTGGATCTTGAATTGAAAACTGAAGCTTTAATTGATAAATTAAATTTTTTTCCATGCAGATTATAATTAAGTGTTTTCAAATTGTTAGTTAGAAAGTATTTATTAAAATTATATTTTTCGAAATTTTTTTATATACTTATGTATTATATTACGTTTAACATATTAAGGATATGCAAACTATATCAACTAAATTGACAAAACAAATTAAGTAAAATGCATTTTGATAGACAAAAATCCCTTTAGTTAAAATGCTTTTAATTTTAACCATCACAAACTTAAAACATTATCTAAAGAAAAAACACAATTTTTCAAATAATACATATTATTATTTCACTTAGTGGTACTTTACCTTTGTGACTTTGAAATATGAAAATTAAGAACACCCAAAACATTTTTATTTATAATCTCAAAATGAATTTGTCAGACGTTGGTTTTTTCTTTATACTATGTATTTTTTATCATATATATTCGAATATGTTTTATAACGTACATGTTTTCTATATTTAAGAGATATAAAACTAAATACCAAAATGTTCTTATTACAAATAAGCAAACCAAAATACATACATATATAAAAACTAGAGAGCAATATAGGTAAGTATTAAATATAAAATGGTAATTTAAATACGGGTTAACTAAAGATCTGGTCTTTAGTATACCCAGACACAGTGCCGTAGCTACTAGATCCGTCCGTTACATTATAAAAGTAAATATAATTAATACCTATCTGATACAATTACTAGTAATTATACAAATTAATATGAAACATACAAGGACTTGGGGTTGGGAGACTAATAATGCTCAATTTGTAACGAAGCTTCAAAAACGCTTCAATTAGACATTGAAAACTTATCAAATATTTATAATATTAAATATTTATTCAATAAACAAACTTTCTATTACAACCAAAATAATTTATTAAGATTTTATTTGTCTTTCAAAACATATATGTAAAATACAAACATATATATCCATATATTCATAATACAAACATATATATACATTTATAATAAAGGTTTAAAAGAAATAAATGTTTACAAACTAAACTTAAGTTTGTTTGGTTTACCATATAAAAAAATCCTAATAATATATTTATTAGTTTTGTATAAAAAAAATTTCAAATTAGTTAAATAACCGGCAATCTTTAAAACGGCGTTTCGAGTACGCCGTTTTAAAGACCGCCAAAGAACCTTAGAAAATAAAAAAATAAAAAAATAAAATTAGTAAGTGTTACTGCTTGCTCAGCTAATACTGCGAAACTATAAAAAACTGCAAAATATAAAATACTGACTATTTATAAAATTATGAAACATACTTTTTATCGACGATGATATCATTGATGTAAAATGTGATTTAGGGTCCTGTAAATAAAAAAGACTGTTTAAAAACTTGTTTTTTTAAATATTTCTCTGATGTAACAGACAATTTTCTTTAAAAAAAATACAGTAGCGATAACAAGAAACAAATAATTTAACTGTAATATCTTAACATAAGTTATTCGATTTAATGAAGTATAAATAGTTTTGTCAACCTCTTTGAAAAATAATTTGAATAAAAATTAGGATTAGTAACTAAAGTTATCCCACAAAAAATGGATCACCCACAAAAATGGATCAGTCTCACTTTCTTTTGTAAATTTTGCTTATTAAATTAATTTCAATCCCCTCAAAATGTTTTTATTATTAATTAAAGAATGAAAACGAATTAGAATGTGAAAAAGTTATTGTTACCGCCCAAAGAAAACGAACGCAAAAATATTACGAGCTTTCAAAAAATGACAGCTCAAACGTTATTGATATTGTTTTGCTAAGAAAGCAAACTTTTTAATTACGTGTTTTTTTGCTTAAAACCTTCTTATAAATGGTAATTAATGACAGAAGTCAAAGCTAAAAGGTGTATTTAACTAGTTTTTTAATTATCTGGCCTGGAAAACCTAATATAATGACTTAATTTTACAATAAAACTTTCATCAATTTATGTGTTTTTTCTCATGAAAAGTAAACATTTATGGATCACTAGAAAAATAAAACATAAAAAAACTAGTTTTCATGTTGTTTTTTGGTTCTAGCAAGCAAAAAAAGTCTTCAAGGAGGAGTTACACTTTGGACTAACTGTCTGAAGCAGTTGTAATTGCAAAGCGAACCGAAAAAATCAGAGAAACCGCAGCAAAGTTTGCAATTCCTTTCTTTAAATTTGCGAAATAATGTTTTTGGATTATCAAGACTAACAAACCTGGTCCAGAAACCGTTTTGATCACCAAAGAAGAACAGAAAATTTAAGACACAATAATTTACGTTGTAAAAATTGAATTTTCTGTCACTGAGACAAGATTGATATCAACGAATTTGACGTCCCCCGACAGAATTGAAAACTTTGACGAATTGGGATTCGAAATTGTTCAAAGAAACTCTAAAGCTCTTTAAAGTGTTACTGGGTCTGAAAAAGTGTACAATTTTGCAAATAATTGCAAAAAGGAGGCGTATACAGCTCTTTTTGACTGCGCAGCTTCGGAAAAACAATTTCACCAACGATTATTTACGTTGGCACGGCGATTTTTTTTGCCTTAAAAATTCCCATAGCTTTTTTTTTTTTTTTTTAATGTTGATTTAGGTGCCCCAAGATGTCCTTACGGTTTTATCACAGAGCACCGCGGAAGAGCATTTTATAGGAAGTTCACGCCTCCTTCCCAACCGATGTCCCAAAACTTTCCCAGAGGTGGGGTTTGAACCAAGGATCTTAGCTTTATTTTAAGAAATACGAAATTTGGTCCAAAACGTCCGCATTTTTTTTATTTTTTATGAAAAGTTGCAAAAAATTACCATCTTTATCAATGAACTAGGACTATAGATATATATTTATTTATTTTTGTATATTATGTATTTTTAAGTGTAAATATATATGGTGTGGTTTTTTATAAAATCTGCTCTTTAAAAGCTATATAGATATTGAAATTCAATTTATTAAAAAACTAGTGCTAAAACTAGAAATAATCCTGGATAGACTAAATGACGGTTTCCCTAACTATCAATACTATTACTTATAAAGACAAATTTAAATTGTATCTCAAATTCCAGTTTACAACTATATGTTTAAATTACAGTTAAACAGTAGTTTTAAGCAAAATAGACACAAAAATCACTGTTTTTTAATGAAGTACATATATACTTACGGCATCAGTCATCAGAAGGTATATATTTTAAATTGGGATTTTAGATATACACATTATGAACCCATGTGTGAATCTTTAGATCATAAGATGCATCATGGATGGAGTCTATCCACGAGTTTGATAGTAAGAGATATGACCAGGGGTCATATCTCTAATAATTTCTCAGCGTTCAAAAATTATGACCATATAAAATTTGCAACCCCTTCAAATTGAGGGGAGCTTAAACTTTATATGGTCATTTTTTTAAACGCTAAAATATTTTACTATGAAATTTAAAATTTATCGATGAATATAATTCTAGTTGAAAATAATTTAAAAAATATTTCATCAACTTGTTGCTCTCACGTTTGGGGCAGGAGGAGGGGGTAGGAGTGCTGAAAATTTGAGGCTTTTTTTGTTCCCAGGCTCAAATCATCGCAATTTTTTGAAAAGCATTATTATTTGACATAAGTATAAAGATATAAATGTTTGGAGTTTGCTCCATGTCTGGAAGTTAGATATCTCGAAGACCAAAAAATGCTGGCGCCACCTCTGTATATGATCCCGTATACACCATCAGAATGGGTTGTAGGAATCTCAGATGAGAGTTGGCAAACCTCTAAAATATTTTATGAATATTTGTCAAACGGCCTTGTTAAATGTCTCGACAAAAACAAACTTAAAAGACCTGTCCTATTTTTTGTTGATGGTCATAAAAATAATATATCTTTCTTAAATGTCCTTTAAAGATACATTCAAACTAAAATAAAACCTTAAACTGTCCATTATTGTGGGTAGCTGTATGTTGAGAAGTTATGATAAGATTTCAATTTTACATATTTTACAAAACGACCTAAAAGCCTTTTTCTTAGCCAATAAAGCATATTTTTTAATACTAAAAAAATTACCAGCAAATCTTTGTAATAAACGGAGTAATTCGTTGAATTAAAAGAATTTCGAAGAATACGTAAATAGTTAACTTTACTCCGTCAATTTTTCTGTTTTTGAAAACGGATTATTGCTTCGTTAATTTAACGGAGTTTTTTTTAGAGTGTAGAGAATGGTAAAGAGGTACTCAAAATCATTTTATTAAAATGTTAGATCTTTATCATTTAGATTCTATTGCAAGCTTACATCAAACTTTCAGTAACCATCAGGATATGAATAAATGTTTTACAAACAAGAGTTCTGACTGCAAAAAGTCTTTTAAGGTATCAATAAATTCCTTGTCTTGACTTGTATGTTGCAAAATACAAGTGTTCAATAAGTGGAGAAAAATGTTTAGTGTTCAATCAGTGGAGAAAAATGTTAACGAAGTGAAAAACATTTTTATTCATGTTGGATTGTTACTTATTTATTATATTTATTTATTACGTTAAAACGTTAATTCGTTATGTTTCAAGGTTATATATAACGCGACGTTTTAACTAAAAGCTAATACGAAATTAACTTTTTTTTATTCTTTTCCAGCTGGTAATAGTTTTTGGTTTTAACAGATGTGTTGCATTTATACCAGCGTAGCAAATAATATAGAAATTACGCTTTTTTTAAAGCCAGAACTAAGTATAGATCCATAAATACGTACACAAGTATGGGTAAAGGGATTTACCCAAAAACCTACGTATGAGTACAAGGTGGCATGTGTGTGTGTTTGTATTTGTGTTTGTGTGAGTGTTTTGTTATGAAACTTTGTTGTTATAAGCGCAATATTTTGCTTTATTAACATTATTTTAACTTAGGTACATATTTTGCTAGAAAAAATTAGGTGTCTGCTACATATTATTTTTCAATGGAATTTGGTATGAACATAGAAAAAATGTTTTTATAGCGGGCCTAGTAGATTCAAAAATAACCTAACACACCCTTGACATCAATTTTATATCTAATTAACAAAGAGGTTTTTCTGATGAGCAACTTACGCCAAGCAAGCCATGATAAAATGTTCGAATATTTAATTACAAAATCCTTCGTGTAAATTGACTGATACGCACATACCTATTCATATATACTATGCATAAATTAATTGAAACTTTTTCGAGAACGATTCTACTAAACTCGGTCTGATTACACAAAATTAGGTATTATTAGAGATGTCACGAATTGTGATCTTGCCGAATACCGAATATTCGGCTAGGCACTCGGTCGAAGCATTCAATATTAGATTGCTGACTATTCGGCAACACTTAGTTAACTTTAAAGTTTCCGACCAACTTAATTGAAATAACTACATAATGTATAAATAATCATACTCTACTACTATTCAAAAAGATTACAAAAATAACCAGCTCAGGTATATCTTGCATTTTAACGTAGTTTTAGAAATTGCTATACATAGCACAAAGAACTATAAACTTATTAAAAATGATATTTTCATTCTAGCTTAAAGAATTGTTTAACTTTAACGGGAATGTCAGTTATACTAATTTAACTAAACTAATTTAATTATACTAATTTTGTTCTCTTTTTTATTGATACACGTTTCGAAACTAATTTCATTGGTTAAAACAAAAATAAAAAAAATTAAATGCTCTAAAAATGATTTAGTCTGTGAAAGGTTAATCATGGGTAAATGCATTTTTCTATTATAGACTTGTTTGTAAGTAATCGTTTAACGAGCGGCGTGTTATTGCATTTCAAAAAACATTAAATTAACCTTTTAAAGGAATTCTTATCAGAATGTCGATTCATAAAAGAATCAAATTGAAAAAATTTCATATCAATATTTTTAACAAATTACAACTTAAAAAAATTAAATGTAAAAAATTAAATGTAAAAAAAAAGTTAAATGTAAAATAAAAAAAAAAACATTTCTTGAAAAAAAAAAAAAGTTAAAAAACTCGAGAAAATGAGAGAAAAGTATCCTGTAGACCAAAAGTATTGTTCGAGATATTAAAAAGTTCGAGATATTAAAAAGTTCGAGATATTAAAGTTCGAGATATTGAGAGGATTTCAGCTAAAAAGAGTACGTAATGTCCGCAAAAAAAAAAAATCTAGTAAAACTAATGAGTGTCACGAACATATGAAACATCACTATTATCTAAAATGTCTAAAATAATTAAAATGTTTTATCTATCAAAATTTATACCAGTGGTTTTGACTGCAGATAAGCTTGAATCTAAGGGTAAACATTTCTTTGCCATTAAAACAAATTGTATTCATGGTAATGTAATACAGAGTAACATTGAATTAAAATGTTTTGCAATGGTTCTTAAAATCAATTATGTTGTGCCACAATACCAACATTTTTAATACCAATGAGTTTCGGTCTATTTTACCAGCACCTACAAAAAAAAAAAATTTACATATCGTATAATAACATAATAATAATATAATAACAATAATAATAATATCTATAATAATACAAACAATATAATTATAATAAAATATAACTAATAAGAATAAATATAAATAATTATTTGAAAAGAAAGGTGTCACTCAAACAGAAGCATGATCAAAGGAGTGACACCAAATAATTGTAACAATAATAATTAAAAAATAATAACATTATCTATAATAATACAAATAACATGATGACATGAGTGTCACTCATGATAAAAATGAGTGACGCAAATTAATTATAACAATAAGTATAATAATAAAATAATAAAAATAACAATATGAACCGAAAATCGCTTTGAAAAACCAAAAACAAAAAATTTACAACAAAGATTACAAACAAAACATAAAATTACGGTTGATTAAATTATTACGTTTTGTACAAAACATAATAATGTAATCAGTCGTAATTTTATTAATATAAAACATTATTGACTTTCTTTATTTTCTTTTTTCTTCCTTTTCAACGGTTAAAAAAACACGACCGCCATTTGCGATGACCTTGCAAAGACCTCACGGACGGGACGAACGTAAGTTTTATGATCTTACCAGGACCGAAAAACCAGTCAAAGTTGTCAAAAAAGAATCCGGAGGTGGCCGTTCCGGTCAATCAGGAAGATGACTAAGGAGATGTCTGTCAATGAGAAAATAATTCGAAGGGTGATAAAGCAGGACCTAAAGGCCAAGGTAAGAGCCAGGGTGAAAAGGCACATATGTAAATTTTGAAAAGGAAAATAAATATCTTGTTGTTGTTGTCCGGACCTGATAAAAAGGTTAATCACATCGTACCGTGCTTTTGGCCATGTCTAACTGCACCATGATCTCCTTAGTCGAGACACCATTTACGTACAGCTGAATTATCGAGTAGTTTCATCGTTGACAAAATTAACGTTTTTTTTGTTAATGTTGGGATCAATGACCCACAGAACTCTTAAGTTAAGTAAATAAGAAAATCGACCATAGATTTCTAAAAAGTTCAAATTTTTGGCGCCAAAGTTAGTCCGGAATGCACTCAAAATCGCACATGTTAGAATATTTGAACAAATTTTTTTAAATAGAACTGCAATTTATGAATACATTTAATGTTTCATTAAAAAAATCATTCACCGTTTAAAAGTTATTACCGTATAAAGATTAGAACCTTCTCAAGACGGTTGTCTTGTGGAGGTTTTCGTCAAGTAGGTAAGTTTTCGTAAGTAGTAGTGTTGGTGATATGCGTATGTGCGTGTGTTGCAATTTTGCAATATGCAATTTTGTTAGTGTGTAGTTAAAAAAAAAATATTGAACCAGTATTTTCAGTCTTATTTTTTTTTGCATAAAGTGAAGCATGCTGGAGTAGTTGGAGGGTGTCCGGTATTTTAGGAAAAGATATCTGAAAACCTTAAGACTTAAGTAAAAACCTATTATTTGAAAGACATTTATTTTGAAAATCATAAAGTTATTATTTTTTTTAATTATATTTAGGTTTTTTAAAACCTAAAAACAACAAGTTAACTGGAATCAAAAGCTTTAAAATGCATTTGATTACAGCTAACTTGTTTGCATTTTATTCGGATCCGTGTTAGAAATCTACCGTAATTTTTTAAGATATTATTTCCTTTTTCCGTTATACAAATAATTTTTAGGTAACAAATTGTTAAGCGGTTTTATTATATTACAGTTTTATTTATTTTATGTAATCTTTTTGATATTTTGAAAGTTTATGGCATAGATTATTAATTGATTTTCACCAGTAGAATAAATAGTAAAAATAGAATTTAGCTATTTAAAACTATCAAATTTAACTCCAAGACACCATTATGTGCGTAGCGAGAGCAGAATAAAAATGGCAAATAGTTCGAAAAGTAATTTATTAGAAGCTTTAAAGACGCATATTAAATCAGATACAGCAGATTCAATTTCAAATGATGGTAAAAATTTAATGTATATTGTCTAAGTTACTTTTGGTAGATGCAATTTTTTTTTGTATCGAGTATTTTTTGTATAAATCTTTTTCAATTTGTGTAAAGTTTTACCTTTTTTCAAGGTGTCAAAAAAAAGTTTAAGAAAAAAATTTATGAACAATAACATGGCTAGAATAACTTTTTAAATACTTACTAATAAAAAAATAAGTATAGTTTTAAAAGTATTTTTGACTAATACTCTATGATAATATCTGACTAATTGAGTTTTGTGTAGTCTGATTATGAAACCAATGGTAGTTATTTTCATTCTTTTACATTTTAATTTCTTGTTATAAGATAATGTGATAAGATTAAGTGTTTTTTATCTTATCATTAAGATGATAACGGTAAAATCTCACTGATTTAATTGGCAATATAAAGTTAGTATTTTTTAAGTAGTTTTACTAGACTAGATTACATTATATAAGTTACAATATCTAGTTCACAACTTTAAAGTCTAAGAAAAGTACTTTTTTTTTTACACTTCTTGATTATTTTTTGTTTTGTTTTTTTGATTAATTTAGTTTTGTTTATCAATCTCCAGGCATTTAAAAGTTTTGAGTTACAGCTGGATAAAAGAAGAAAAAAAAAAAAACCTGATTGTTACTTTTTTCTGAATGTAACTTTTTTCTGAATGATAATTTTTAATATACTTTTTTAAGCATTCAGTTATATTAGTTTATTTGAAAAATTTGTATGAAAATTTCAAATTGTTATATTTAATGCTAATACTTAATGTTAAATAATAAATACAAATTAAGAGTCAAACTGTTCTAGTACTAAAATAATATCTATGTTGATCCACACTTTAAAAAAATATTCATCCAAATATTAATTTAATGTTATATTTAATTAATTGTTATAGCTATTATATATTATTGGAAAAAGGATCAGATCAAATCAAATCAAATATATTCTGAATAAAGTTGTTACATCAAGGATATTTACAAATAGTAATTTGTACTAATATAAAGTAAACACCTGTCAAACTAAATAAAAATAAGATGGAGATAGTAATAATAATAATTATAATACAAGTAGGAATAATAAAAGTAATAGTAGTGATTATAGTGATAAAAAAAATAATAGTAGCGATTATAAAAAGAATATACTATAATAATAATAATAATAATAATAATAATAATAATAATAATAATAATAATAATAATAATAATAATAATAATAATAATAATAATAATAATAATAATAGCAATAATAATAGCAATAATAACAACAAAAATAATAACAACAACAATAATAACAGTTACAATAATATTCATTATGATAAAAATATAGTAATAATAACAACAACAGTGATAAGAGAATACTATAGAAACATATCAGTTTATAATAATAAATTTAATAATTGATACTAAAATTAGTAATATATCACGATAGAAAAGAGAAAAAATAAAAGATGAATAGAAGCATCGCGTTAGGGTTATAAATAATAAGTTGTAAAAAGGTATAAGATTTATAAAGAGTATTTTTCTAAAAAATGGTTAAAGAGAGCAGTTTTAAATTTTGAGAATGATTTAAGAGATTTTAATTGGGAAGGGAGATTGTTCCAGGTTTGTATGCTTTTATATTGTATGGATTCGTAGCCATAATGAACAGTTCGGTATTTAGGTACAGATAGTTTAAAGTTGAGAGCAGATCGTAGAATATATTTACAGTTTTCCCTATAACTAAAAATGTTGATAAATGTAAGAGGTAAGTTATTATGATTTTGGTTCCAAACAAATAGACAATTTGATAGCTGAATAAGATCAATACAGTATCTTAGTAGTGAAAAAAATATTGAAATTGAACAATTCCTTAAAAAGTTTTGACGGTTTAAGTACCAATTTCCAATATTGATTCATTAAAGAAACTGTGGTCAAATTAAAGTTTTTATTAACTAAAATTGTCATAATTTTTAATTCTTATCAAAATGCAAATAACTTCATATCAATAGGTGAATATAGTAGTAGGCTACGAATTTGGTTAACACTCGCTTAAACAATTTTCTGTCTACCTGTAAAACAACATGATCAAAAGTTGCTCTGATGTTACTTAAAATATTTTCATCCATGGTCCAGTAAAAAGTTTTGCAAACACATTGTTTGATTGCAGTTATACTTACTTATAGTTACTTATAGTTGCTTGCAAAATTTTATATTGTTCGATTTGTAGTATATTATATGTCACTGTGATGCTTTATTAAAATAAAACATAAAACAGAAATGTAGCATAAGGCAAGTGTGTAATAGATTGTGAAGGCAGTTTTTACGATGCCTTGGAATGATATTGTAGTAATTTGTTTTTGCCTATAAAATTTACAAAATTTTGTTGATTACCTTTTATTTCTTTATATCTCATTTTGTTTATAGTAAAAAAAAACAAGGTTCCCATGCAGTCATTTTCAAACTACTTGCAACACTTATTATATAGAGACTTCAACGTTAAACAGCATAATGTAGCAATTGCATCAAGGTGGGTGCAAATGGCGGTTCATTTCATTGAGATTTTTTCTCCAGGTTGCACATACTTTGCATATATCAAGATGATAAGGAGCAACTCTTCAGACATTGTGTGTAAATTTTTAGAAATTGAATTATGAAATTTTTTATAGCTACACAACTGAAAATCAGATAAAAGTTAATGAATAAGAGTCAAATGATCAGTATTTAGATAACTTATTTGACATTATACTAAAATAGACTGCTGCCGGGGGCTTCATGTACTGAAGCATCATCTGACTGAATAGATTGATGCAAGATGTGCCACTACATTGTCTAAGAATTTGGATTGGGGGCAGCAGTTTTCTTTTTAATATATTTTTTTCTTTTTCTGAAAAAGTCTTATGGAATAAAGTAACCAAAAAAGGTCGAAAAAGGTTGAAAAATATATACATTATAATAGATATATATATATATCATTTATCATTTAATAGAAATTCTGGTAAATGTTGCTTATTTAGCATATTTTAATACAAATTATATCAAGTGGGTTTTTAGCACTGCCCAAATGTCAAAGATAATTCAAATTACAACTTTTTGTTCAAAGCATGTTCAGCATGCTGAATAATAGCTGTTAGGTTATATTTGTCCAGCCCATACCATATATCTTAGCTATAGCAGCTAATATCTGTTAAAAAGAAAAGTGAAGTCTGAAGATACTTGAAAGTTATCTTAGCATTTATTCAACAAGAATTTAACATGAAATCAACAATTTAAATTTTTTATATCAATCAAGTGAATAAAAAATTTAGCATCTAAAAATCGCATCAAAATAAAGACCAACTGTACTAGTTATCAGGGATTTTTTTCCAGATATTTCCGGATTTTTTTATTTTTTCCGGATATTCAAAACATTTTCAATAAATGCAAGTTGAAGTATATATTTTTGTAATATATTTTGTTTTAAAGCTTTTTCACTCATTACTTTTGAAAAATTATGAAGTGTCAAAAAAAAATTAGAAACAACTTAGCTAAAAGCGAAATTAAAAAGAAAATAAGGGAAAGCAAATTCCGGATTTTTTCTGGATATTTCATTCAAACAATTTTCCGGATTTTTAAAATATGACTAGGATGATCTATGAGTTATAAAAAACTTCAAATCATTTCTTAAAAGAATTTTTTTTACTCAACTCTGAAATAAGCTTTAAAATGTGTGGCACAGAATTTCTGCACAAAACTTATTTTTGTAAAATGCTAGTTTTGCATAACTATGCCATCAATGTGTTGTAATGAAAGTTTAGACTTTGCAATTTCTTAAATTTAATTCTAGATTTATAGTATTTTACATTTACCAAACTTTGTGCAACAGAACCTTTTTTTCTGTTGCACAAAGTTTGGTAAATTTTCTATTGGTTAAATAGAACTATTGGTAAAAAATAATTTTAGAAAAATTAAAAGTTTTTAAATTTTTCTAGAACTATTTTTCCTTGTTAATAGAAATCAATTTATTTTTCAGATAGTTTCATAGTAAATGCAGATGAATCGTTATGGCCCAGTTTATTTGGTTGTTATTTTATGGGAATTTCTTCAGAAGATAGTGACAACAGGAATGAAACTGCAGAAAATCAACAAAATGATGATGACATGTTGTTTTATGTTCAATCCAAGTATAATCAATCTGGAAATGAAGTATGTTTAAACATTATTTAAAAAATAAATTAAGAATGTATTTTTTCAATGCCAAAATGTTGAAACAGAAAAGTTAGTGTTTTGCTACAAAATAATATCAGGGTGTTATTTCAAATTTCAGCATTTTTGCGAAATTGGGAAATATAGGTGCAACTAAAAAAAAAAAAAAAAGGTCCTTGCATTATGCAATTAAATTTTAATCAAAATAATTTGTCTTTTTTTGCTGGGAGTTACATTTACAGCAAGATTATTTTTCTACTTTATATATATTTAATTTTAATTAATCAACTTGTTTCATTATGAGCAATCTTCTAAAGTTTTCATTTAAATTGCTTTTTTTCTTTGTTTTTGATATACTGCAGCCGTTTTTCAAACAAATTACAGAAAAGCGCAATTAAAAAAAATTAAAAAAAAAAAAAAGAAAAATCTGAACTCGAGAATAAGTGTCAATAAAAATTAAAATTTTTTTTTTTAAACTTTTGAATGAATGATCTTGTTAATGACAACACGTTTTTACACATAAAAAAAAATTGATCAATTTAATTCATTTTTTCGTACTTTTTTTACTAGTCTAGCGCGACACTTTAAATCTGAGACTGACTTTACTTTTTTTTTTTACTATTATCTTTTAAACCAATTGGGAATACCGCGTTATATGCGGAGCCATCAGGCTGGGTAACACCCTGATTATATGTGTAAAAATTATTGATTTCTGAACTATTGTCTGACATTTTTCTACTTTATTTTATCCTGTTCCACACCCTCCCCCCCCTGCCCATTTATCAAATATACTCCATTTTGTTCCTAAAGTTTAAAATTTATTTATGATATATACAAAAAATCTCAAAAAAACAAGGTTTGCGTATAAAAAAGTTGATTGCAGTACAGCAACCAACTTGCTTCTGGGCTAGTACTGTGGTTAGAATTGAACCTAATACTTTCTAATTTATGAAACAAATGTACTTTTTTTTAGTTTTCAATTAATTTTAATTTCAAAAAATTTTTTTTTTAGATAAAAGTTTTCAGAAAGACATCAAAAAATTTACCTGGGTAAAAATGTTTGTGATTATAAAAAAAAACTATTTTGGTTTTATTTTTTTACAACCATATTAAATTTTTGATGCAGGTTAGGTGATCCACACATAAATTGGATGGAAAGTGTTTACTTGAACATGATAATGCATGATATGGAGTACACTTTAACATGTGCAATTTGCACCCGTCTTCCCACCAATGATTTAAAAGTTTTGTATAAGACAAGTCTTGTAGGCTATTTTTAATTTACATTAAATTGTATTTTATAAATTTTTTGTGTTATTTATTTATTTTATTTTATTATTTTCATAAAATAAGATATATTTTAATATCAGGGCTGTGGAGTCAGAGTCGCAACATTTTTTAGAGGAGTCGCTAAACAAAATTGCTACTTCGACTCCATTAGTAAAGCTGCTCGCTATTGCACATGCATGAACAAAATATTTAACTTTAAAAGAATTTTTCATATATTTGGTGGAAATTTTTTAAATTATTATTTTTTTAAGTTGGCGTTAGATAATATTTACATTTTATTATGTAAAATAAATACTAATATAATAACCTTCAAAGTTTGTCAATTTAAATCAGATAATTAAAAAAATGAATAAAATAAAAAATTATTTGCTGATCATTTAAAGAATAAAGTAAAGTATTTTTTTTCCAAAAGACCTTTATAAGATAAAAGGCTTAGGGCTCATGTGTGATTTCTGCATAGCCTCTGGGGCCACTATGCCACCATTTATTTATACAACTTTTTATAGCAATAAGAAAAAATTACTTCAATTCCTATTTGATAATAAAAAATAAATAAAAAAAATAAATTCATTTTATATTATTGCTGTTTATTATATATTTTTTGTATTTTGCTTTATAACATAACACATATATAATTTAATTCTAATTAAAATTATATGATTTAATTTAAAAATTATTTAATAAAAATATATAATTCTGATAAAAAAATATTAAGTTCAATTCCAATAAAAAATAATATATTTAAGTTTACATTGGTGATAAAGTTAAAGTTTATGCTTGGGTTTAACTTAAATGTTATTTTATTACTAAATATTACTAAATATTGTTTAATATTTAAATTTTATTTATTCTTCAAAAAAAAAAAAAAAAAATTAGCTCATTGATAGTGCAATTATTTTATCTGTTTTCCTTCCTAAACTTTTTTTTTTGGTACAAAAAATTAAACTCACACTAAAATGTGTTCCAAAGCTGCTTCGATTTGTACAAAACATACTTAAAACATTTTTCAAGGCAAGTGAAAGGGCAGCAACATACAATTTTTAATAAATGGTGCTTAGAAACCTGAAAAATCTTTGCCTTTGAAAATATAAAATTTAGTATTGGTAATTTATTATATTACAGTAGTTTAAAAAAGTTAATGTCTTTAAAAAATAAAATAAAAAAGAGAATTTTATGATGTTAAATTCGCATTAGGCCTTTACAGGCTTGGACAAGAATGGCGTGCGATCGCACTCTGTAACTGACCACGCTAATATTTTTATTTCTTAACAACTTGACCACAGCTTTTTTGATGTTATTACAAACTTTGAATGCAATAAAAAAAGTGTTACGTTATAAATATTTTTTAATCGTTGATCTTTTCTAAAGTTTTTTATTTTAAGCAAAGGCTTTAAATAAAACCATAAAATTAATTATAGTTATTGTTTACATAAACGCTTGTGTAAATTAATAAAAAAGGTAACAAATAAGTTTTTTTTCTGTAGGCATTTATTTTTTATGATAAATTTAAACGTTTGAAACTATTTTCTTATGTCTTCCTAAAACATTTTTAAACCATTATTTTTGGAAAGAATTTTTTAAGTTACTTTAATTTGTGAATAAGTTCAAAAGCCTTTGTGACTACTAACTTTTACACTTTTTATGTCAATTACACAAGAATATAAAATAACTTTGTTTACTTATATAAGCATGTATTTTGTTGAGTTTAATGAAAAAGTTTTGAAGCATTTTGTTATGTTCATACGATTAATTTTTATGATTAAACTTACGATTTTTTAAAATGTTTTTAAAATAAACATTTTATTTTTTGTAAACGATTTTTTTTTTTTTTTTTTTCAATTTCGTTAAAAATGAATGAGATTACCGGTTTTTACATCCATTTAAAACAATCATGACAACCATTTAAAACAACCATGACATTCATTTAAAACACCGCGACAATCAATTAAAACAATGTGATTTTCAATTAAAACAATCGTGATTTTCATTTAAAACATATAACGCATGCGCAATCTCAACATTCTATATTATTTAAAAAAAAAGGTTTTCTTTATATTTTTTTTATTCGATTTTTTAAAAAAGTTTAAAATTTATTTTATTTAAAATATGTTTATTTTCCAATTACTGTCGAGGTATGTCATCTGACCTAAGACATGCTTCGAAAAAGCTTTCGCAGTGTGTGTAATAGTTTGATAAGTTAACATTAGGAATAGATAAGTATGCCTCACGCATTCTTGAAATTAGTTCATTTCTTCCAGCTGGGGTCGTATTTCTTCGCATGTTATTCTTAAGATAAAAAAAAATCTCTTCACACAGATTCAAGAATGGTGAATATGGTGGCAAATATTTTATTTGAATGTTCTGAGCCCTCATCTCAACATTATGATGGATTCTGACATTATCCATCACCAGGATGAATATTTCCTCTGTCCCCAAAACTCATACAACTTCATCAATATATTCTTGAAACAAAACTGTGTTGACTGACACACTGACAGCTTCGCAGTGAATAATATTTAAACCATTGATGGCCAATATCATTGAAATGTTATGTTGCCTAGGGTGAATGATCGGGTTTGGTGTTACTCCTTTTCTTGCCCATGAATGACTGCGAAACATGTGTAAATTAAATGAACTTATCATCAATAAAAACAATATTTCAATAGCGATTAATAGGCGAGTTTGAAGTATACCACCTAACATATTTAATATGAAGATTTTTTACATTGTCGTTTCTTCTTTCATAAATTGGTAGAGTAATTTTATATGTGTATCCAAGATTGGTCACCCATCTCCTGACAGTTTTAATTGATACATTTACATTTAAAGCATATTTAATTTCAATTATAGTTGTCGTTGTGTTATCGTTTATAAGCTCTTCAATTCTTCTTCTAATCTCTTCATTATAAATAATGTGACGAGCACCACCTCTAGAACCAGGAAGTGTTGAATTCGTTCAATCGTACCTTCTTAAAATTGATTGTATTGTGTTTTGATTAACTCCTGTTAATGATGAAGCTTCAGATTGAGTTTTTCCTTGATCAGCGACTAGATTTACAACAAGATCTCGCATGTTTTGGGAAACAAAATTTCGCGGCATGAAGATTCAGATTGATTTTTTTGTGGCAATGAAGTTTCAGATTGAATTTTTCTTTAATCAATGACCAATCTCAAAACAAATTTTTGCTTATTTTGGCAAACAGAATTTCGCTGCATGTTTTAATGAAAATCTAATATCCTCATGCGCTAAATATTTTAATAGGAAATCATGGTTGTTTTAATTATCATCATGCATGTTTTAATTGAACATCATGGTTGTTTTGCCAATACAGAATGTGTATAAAAAATAAGTAAAAAAATATGGTTTTGCACCCATTTAAAACAAACGTGACATCCATTCAAATTTAAAATAAGTTCCATTAAATTAAAATAATTTAATATAATATTAATAAAAATAAATTTAAATAATATTAGATAAATAAAAATATAAAGAAGACCTTTTTTTTTTAAATAATATAGAATGTTAAGATTGCGCATGCGTCAAATGTTTTAAATGAAAATCACGATTGTTTTAATTGAAAATCACATTGTTTTAATTGATTGTCGCCGTGTTTTAAATGAATGTCATGGTTGTTTTAAATGGTTGTCATGATTGTTTTAAATGGATGTAAAAACTGGTAAATCTTTTATAATAATTTTTTAGATTCGTTACGCAAAGCGCTTATTAATAAAGTTGTAATGCTCAAATTAAAATTAAATAATAAAGTTTGTTGGCAGTTTATTTTATTTAAATTGCAGGCGCATTTTTTAAATTTATTTTTCTATTTTTACAAATAAAAAGTTCAAAATCTTTTTTTCAAATAGACTCACTAATTAGAGCATGAAATTAGTAAAAATTATTATTTTAAAAAGCCTATTTTTAAATAAATTTAATAAAATTTGTTCTTTTATTAAATCAATCGTTATTAGTAATTTGTTATTTAATTTAAAAACGTTTTGTGTAACTTTAATAACGCTTGGAAAGATAAGTTTTAATAACGTTTATTTTATACGTAATTAAAAACGTAACAAAAAGTTTCGCTTAGAGTTTAAGTTTTTATTTTCATTTTAGTGCTTATATGATTTCTTTTTCATTGTGAATTTGTTTTTCGTTTCTTTTTTCGTTAGTTTTTTTTTTTTTCGTTGTTTTTTTTTTTAAATTTTTTTCCTAGTTTAAATTTAGCTTAGCGTTTCTACATTCAGAACATTTCTGAAATTTTTAACTTATCAAAACATATAAACATTGTTTATTAAACAATCGTGGTCAAGTTGTCAAAAAATAAAATCATTTGCGTGGTCAGCAATAGCGCTCGATCGCACGCCATTCCTGTCCAAGCCTGCCTTTAGCATTTTTTATTTAGTTCATAAGTGTGTTAAGCATTTTTAATTTAAAACAAAGCCTGGGCTTTGGTAATTTATATATATTAAAGCAATATACATGTTACCTATGCACAATATTATAAGAATGGTAACATAATAACAATATTATGACCTGAAATATAATAACAAAATTAAGACCTAGAACATAATAACAATAATTAGACCTGGAGCATAATAACAATTTGAATACTTGCCTTTTTTTTTTTTTTTTGCTTTGACAAAATTTGTTTAACGCTTTCACTCCCATATTTTATGATTGGTCAAAAAAATCATGATATGCAATTTATAAGTTAATAATGGCCTATATTGCAATTTTCTCAAAATTCACACTGTGGTAGTTTTTCAGTAGGATTTTGTTTGCACAATTGTTATATCGGCATTGGATGAGAGTTCAAATTCTTCTAACAGATAGTTTTTTTGGTTTATGTTATATTTACTTTGTAGACATTAAGAAGTATCAAAGTTTCAAATTTTTAAATAATTAAGTTTTTAAATAATTAAGCTTGGATAAAATAACTCTAAAACTTTGATTTCTTCTGAATTCTTTGTAGTGAAACATCTTTGAATTAAATCAAAAACATATTAATTTTCTACTTTTATTTTTTCTGGTTTATTTTTTATTCATTTTATCACTCATTAAGATTTTTTATTTTTTTAGTTTATTTATTTTTTATTTTTAGTTTTTATTTCTCTTTCCAGTTCTTATAACTTGTATATTTTTATTTTTAATTTAATTTTTTATGTTAGTTTATTTAGTGTTTTTTTTAAACATGCAAACTGAAAACATGCATAGAGCTGTGGCCAAGTTGTCAAAACAAAATGATATATGCATGATCATATAAGGCATGCAACTGTCTAGGTTCCTGAGAAGTCTTGGATGTTGTCTTAATTGATTATTGTTTTTTTTATAAAGTTAACCAATAATTGAATATTTATTAAAAAATAAATAAGCGTGTTGAATATCTCATACAAAATTATTAAATAAGAGTCTAGCATGTGTTATACTTGATAAGACAAATTTTTTTTGTGATGCATTGACAAGGCACAGCATTTAATACATTGAATTTAAAAATGAGCCTGACACACGTAACTGTGCTGCTTTGGTTCAGCTTTGGCTAGAAAATGTCCAACACAATTATTGCGCACACTCGTTTTAGGGTCAAAATGATTGCAATTTTTTCTCTTTAGTTGAGGAGGTTTTGCATTAAGTGAATTGGCTTCAACTGATCAATTTTTCACATCAGATGATTCAGTAAATTCCAGGTTCAGCTTCCAGGGTTCCTTTTCTTCCAAATTAATTTTCTTCTTTAAAAGTCAGCATAATATACGCTGCATTCTATAGACTTGATCATTTATTTAAACGCATTTTTTTCCTGAGAATTTCAGAACATTACGTCATTGATTGATTTTGTTTGTGTAAGAGATCAATTATGTGAACAAACAAAAAAGTCAATGACGTCACATACTCTTAAGAATAAAACTCTTAGGAATAAAACGCGCTTGAATAAATTATCAAGTCTGTAGATTGCAGCGTATATTATGCTGACTTTTAGGCGTACAATAAAATGGAAATTTTTTTTGATATTCAGTTATTCTTTAGTTTCAATCAAAAAAATTTAGCCCAAACATTTTTTTTTATCATTCTCTTTAATATGAACACAGCATGTCTCAGAGGTTTGGGATTAAAGAATTATTAAAGTACAATTAAAAGTTTTGACAAATTTTTACAAACTGCAAAATCACTTAGCTGAAACCCACAATTTGTTTGTACTTCAGTTACCTTGCCATCATAGAAATAAAAATCATGTTTAGTATTCGTAAATTGTTTTAGACTCCCAGTTTTTTAACTTCTTTGGAAGATATTGTCTCAGAAGATTCTTGCCCTTGTACATAATAATTTGTTCATCTAGGTTCAATTTCTCTTCTGGCTCAATTTTTAGACAATTCTCCATTTTCTGCCTCAGAAACATTGAGGTCAGGCAACAGTATCAGTGGTGACTGGACTATACCACTCCTTGTTCATTAGCAGTGCATCTGCAATCACAGTCTATCATCTAAAATTTAATAACAATTACAAGAATAATACAAACAAAATATAGTGTGCACTCAATTGAGTATAATTGTTAGAGTGTTTGTATTATCAGTGCTTTATGTACAATAAAAAAAATTTGGGTGGCAGTACTCTTTGATTCTGGTGAAATTTAGTGGAAAATTGGCGTTTTTTTGCAAAAAAAAAAACACAACAAAAATGCCATAAAAAATGTAAAAAAAAGGTCCTAAAATTTAAAATGGGCGTCGCCCAAATATGGTCAAGGCTGTTGAAAATTGTCTAGAATAATCCCTGATATATATATATATATATATATATATATATATATATATATATATATATATATATATATATATATATATATATATATATATATATATATATATATATATATATATATATATATATATATATATATATATATATATATGTGTGTGTGTGTGTGTGTGTGTGTGTATGTATGTATGTATATAATAATAATAATTATCAAATAATACATATTTTTTATTTAAAAATCACTTATTTTTATTATCGGTATTTTTATTGTTAAATATATTTAGTATTTTATTAATTATTTTTCATATTTTATTTTTTAATTTATATTTTTTATATATTTTTTGATTTGAAATGTTTATTTTAGAAAGTGCATGCATCACATCATATGAGAAGGTAAACCTTTTTTTTTAAATATGTGATGTTCCAAACTGACAAGTTTTTGCTTGATTCATGAAAGTTAACATTTTTAATTAGGATATGAGAATGTAAATTTTTTTTTCAAATATGTGATGTTCCAAACTGATATAGTTTGTGCTTGATTCATGAAAGTTAACATTTTTAATTAGGACTTCTGACAATTAAACTTACATAAGATAACTATAAAGATTTCTAACTGTTTACAGTGGCGGGATAGCTCAGATGGTTAGAGCGTTAAAGGAAAATTTAAAAACCCGGACTGTTGAACGATACGAGTTCAAATCCCATCACCGCCAAGTCAGCGCTTGAGTAGTACTTCGGTACACAAAAATGTTGGTCAATAATGGATGCTACTTTGGATTAGTCTTAATGACTATTTGAGGTTGTTCCTATGCTAAGCCAACAATATCTTCGAATATAAAAACATTGTATAGAAAAATATAGCATGAAAACTCAAATAAAAAAAAAAAAAAAAAAAAATACACATTTAATTAAAAAGCATTATTTTGACTAAAATATAGGAGCGTTATAGCTAACTCTTTCTTTTTTTCTTCTTCAACATTTTGTAAATAAAATACTACAAATTTTAGAGACATTTCGAGTTTTTAACAATTATGCTTTAGTTTTATTTTAACTTCAGGATGGATAGCAAAGGAGAGAGTTCAGATCTATCATATCCAAATATATTTTTCATAATTGATAGTTATGATGAGGTATTTCATTTAAATAAATGTATTTCAATCAATTAATGTTTGTTATATTTCAAATTTAAAAAAATCTAATTTCTTTAAAACAAAATGTTTTTATAATATTCTATGTAGTTGTAAAATATCATGCTATTAACATTTTTTTTAAGGTTTTCGAGTCAATGTCTATTGAACAAGAAGAAATACTTTGTGTTGAACTCTCTGCAAAATATAAGGTAATTTAAAAAAAAATGTTTTTTACCATTTCTTATAAAAATTTATTTCTTATAAAAATTTATTTATAATAAAAATTTATTTCTTATAAAAATTTATTTATAATAAAAATTTATTTCTTATAAAAATTTATTTCTTATAAAAATTTATTTCTTATAAAAATTTATTTCTTATAAAAATTTATTTCTTATAAAAATTTATTTCTTATAAAAATTTATTTCTTATAAAAATTTATTTCTTATAAAAATTTATTTATTATAAAAATTTATTTATTATAAAAATTTATTTATTTAAAAATTTATTTATTATAAAAATTTTTTTCTTATAAAAATTTATTTATTATAAAAATTTATTTATTATAAAAATTTATTTGCAATTTTACTGATAATGGTTTTATTAATTTTTTTCCAAAAGGGAACAAAGGAGAACATTGTAATATTTCTTGGATCAGTTCGTCATGAGGCTTTGTTGATGACTTACGAGGCTAAAGTATGGTTTATTTATATATATAATCATAAATATTTATTGTCTTTCACTTCATCATCATCATCATCATCATCATCATCATCATCATCATCATCATCATCATCATCATCATCATCATCATCATCATCATCATCATCATCATCATCATCATCGTCATCATCATCGTCATCATCATCATCACTATCATCATATTAATATCATAGTAAATTTTTTTTTCATTAGACAACTATTGGCACCAAGTTTGCTCAAAAGATGTCATGGATAAATCTTGGAGGATCAACAGATCATTTTGAATATATTCGGATGCGAGGACCTTATGGAAAAGGATTTGCTGAGATGAGAATCGGATTATGTAAAAACAATTTAGTGGAGCACAATGGTATAAATAGACATAGAAACAAAGATGTAAACAGTTCTTCTATGTGAGTATGATGTATGTTAGGGTGAAGTGAATATTTCTAGCTAAAAGTTATTTAGTCTGGTTGTACTAAGGTTGACCATTCATATCAGAAATACTCTGTAACAATGTTCTAGGAAATTATCGTAAGGTGCTCTTAGGACTTTGGAAAACATTAAAAAACACCCAAAAATTGATGTTTGGACAATGATTGTAATAATTAAATTTTTTTTTGCCTGGGTATGCTAAAGGTGTATATTCTTATGAGTAATACTGTCTAAAAATTAGAATACTCTATGATGTTTATTTGAGGTGCTCCAAGATCTTTAAAATCCCCCAAAATCTATAAAAAAAAAATTCTGATAATTTCCTAATGAATCCTTTAAAACTTATAGTTTTAAGACAAATTTTTTAACTTTAATACTTTTTTTTGGGTTTTCTTTTTATGGTTAGATCATGGCAATTGAAACAGAGTTAAAAATGTACAAAATGAAGAAGCATTAACATGCAATAATAACATTGGGCATATGTTACTATTACATTTAACATTGTTTTATGGATGAGCATAAATGCTCATAATGTTTGAAATGTTTTCCATAATGTTTGAAATGTTTTGACATTTGGTGGCTAATTATATTACAGTTTATGAAACAACCATTACATAAGACGTGACTCTGAGGAGATGTTTATTACTAAACCAATTATGTTTACACATTACCATTAATGTTTTTATTTTCTATTCATAGGCCTTACATTTAGGGATTGCAATCCCGCATTGCAATGATTTCTTACATTTAGGGATTGCAATCCCGCATTGCAATCCCGCATTGCGTGATCCCGCAATCCTGCATTGCGTGATCCCGCAATCCCGCATTGCGTGATCCCGCAATCCCGCATTGCGTGATCCCGCAATCCTGCATTGCGTGATCCCGCAATCCCGCATTGCGTGATCCCGCAATCCCGCATTGCGTGATCCCGCAATCCCGCGGGATCCCACATTATTTTAGCGCATGCGAGATCCCGCAAAAACTACTGCGGAATCCGCGGGATTTGCGGGATCTGCAGGATTTGCTGAGTTTTGAAATTATTGCTTTTAAATAGAAAAAAAAGCAATTCTATAAACAAAGACGAAAAAGATATCAAATTAAAGTATTTAATGTATTTGCATAACAAATTCATTTAAAAGTTTACTAATCATTAAATGCACAATAAAGTGTATACTGAGAAACTCGTTCAAATTTTTTTTTGTTTTGTTAATGATTAGTCATAATATAGTCATTAAGTGCACAATGAAATGTATACTGAGAAACTCGTTCAAATTTTTTTTGTTTTGTTAATGACTATGTTGAAATTTTTGCTAATGAGTATATTGAAATTTTTGTTGATGAGTATGTTGAAAACGTTAAATTGAAAACGTGATTAATAAAAAGCGCACTACTTTTTAAAAAGACTTCAAAAATTATTTACATCAAGATTTTAAAACAAAAGTACCTACTAAGCATGTCACAAATTAAAACTATATGGAATTATAAAAAAAGTAATAAAGGAGAAAATGCGAAGTGCATGTTATGTTCGGCTATTTTAAAAATTAGTCAAAGATCAACAAAAGGGTTATTAATCCATTTAAAAACTAAACATGGAACTGATTTAAAATTAAAAATTTTACAACAACACGGAGCTTCAACTTCAAAACAGCATGAATCAGTTGAACTAGAGTCTAAAATATACATCGACTGCGAAGACGAAGAGGTAATTCTATCAAAAAAGGTCAAAACAATAGACAGGTTTTTCGTAAAAGAACTTTCTATGGAAAAAATGGTATCGCGCATGGTTGCTAAAGATGGCTTTAGATTTGATAGTTTTTGCACATCTTCAGATTTGCAGTATTTGTTTTCAAAGAGTGGTTTCCGGCTCCCTACTTCACCTAATACTATAAGATCAATGATAGTAAAATTCTCAGATTCTGTAAAAGCCGATATAATGCAAAAATTTATATCACTAAAAAAGCAAAATCAAAAGTTTTCAATAACGTTTGACGAATGGACATCACAAAATAGTCAGAGATACCTTAACTTAAATGTACATATGGGGGCAAAACATTTTAATCTTGGATTGATTTGAATCCATGGATCGTGTAATGCAGAATAATGCGTCAAGTTAATTGCAGGAAGGCTAAATAGATTCAATATCGACTTCCAATAAGACATTATCGCCATGACCACTGATGGAGCAAGTGTGATGGTGAAAGTAGGTAAAATGATGTCTTGCTATCATCAACTATGTTATGCTCATGGAATACAACTTGCAGTTATTGATATCTTATACCAGAAAAACAACGGAGAAGTCGAAGAATCGTTTACTACAAATGAAAATTGCGAAGAAGAAGATGAACATGAGAACACTGATGATTATGAAGTTATAAATAAAGAATATGGTTTGACAATAATTTTGGACCGACCATCTGCTGAATTGGTTAGCAATTACAAAGATCTCATGAAAAAAGTGAGAAAGGTTGTGAAAATATTTAAAAACTCTCCTGTCAAAAAATACATATTTACAGAAGTATATCCTACACGAACACGGCAAAAAGCTTATGTTGATTCTTGATTGTAAAACTAGGTTGAACAGTATGTTTGATATGTTAGAAAGATTTCATAGACTAAAAGTGTGTATTGAAAAAGCCTTATCTGATGTTGGGTCAGAAATTCGTTTGACTCAAGAAAAATGGTTCCAAATTAATGACTTAATTATTTGTCTGGCACCACTAAAACTTGGTCTTGAACTATTATGCAGGAGAGTATTGAACCTTGTCACTGCAGAAACAACTTTTAAATTTATGTTAGATAAATTACAAAAGCAATCATAACTTTTGAGCATTGATTTAGCCGCGCCACTTTGTGAGAGGGTTTACACAATGTTGTAATAAGAATTTAAATGGACTACTGGTTTACTTAAAAAATCCTAAAAAATATGAACAAGAAATTAAAAAAGATAAGAAAATACTTTTTCAATGCCGAAGAGAACCGTTATGCGTCAAGAAATAAAAAAATATTGACAAGAGTTTATACAATTGAAAGAAATAAAGACGAAGAAAATGAACTCGAAGAAAAAGAAGCTGTAGATTCTATTAACAATTTCCAAATACTTACTCCTACAATTCTATTGCTGAAAAAAGAATTGGAAAATCATATACAGAAAGACAAGAAAAGCTGGACAGAAAATGTAAAGGAGATACTAAATTTAGGTTTTTTAGACTTTGATAAATTATTGAAGCAGGAAATGTCTGCCTATGAAAATAACGGAGTAAGAGGCAAGTTTCCAGATATAGCTCATAATTACTTGATAACCATATCACCAACAAGCGTAGAGGCCGAGTGAGCTTTTTCAGCTGCTGGCTATATATGTAGTCCTTTGAGGAGTAGATTATGTGATGGTACTTTAAGTAGGGTCTGTTTGTTTAGAGCGCGTTTCTAATTAAAACTAAATGACGTTTTACGTATTTTTATTTTATCTTTTTGTTCATTTAATTAAGAATTATATTGATTTACAAATAAATTGTGTTTTTGGCTTCATTTACTTCATCTTATCAATTTAATAAGTTGAGTATATTTTTTCTGAAATAATTGAAAGAAAAATACAATTATCATTTTGTCTTTATAATGTGCATAAGAAATCTACCAATCCCGCGCGGGATCCCGCGGGATCCGCACATAAATTAAAAAATCCGCGCAAATCCCGCGGGATTGAAAATTGTGAGGGATTGCAATCCCTACTTACATTGTTGTTTATTTTGCAGTCAATATTTTATTTTGTAGGTTTCTGTTTGGAGATATATTTGTAGTATATATTTTTTCATAACTAGATATGTTTGTAGTGTATTTTTTAAAAAATTCTATACCTTTTTTAGAATTTAATTTAATTAAAACCATATTGATGGTGGTATATTGTTTTCTTGAAGACTTAAATGTACCAACGATTGAAGCAACACATGCTATTCTGAAAAGATTATTGCAATAATATTGTATTTCACTATTAACTAAATGAAAATAATATTTCATAAAAGTTTTAAGGTGTTGTAAGCATTAATTAAGTAGTTTTCTAATCAAAGTATCAAAAGTACAATCAAAGTAGTTTATTAGACTGAACTATTTAAAATATTAGACTGAACTATTTAAAATATTAGACTGAACTATTTAAAATATTAGACTGAACTATTTAAAATATTAGACTGAACTATTTAAAATATTAGACTGAACTATTTAAAATATTAGACTGAACTATTTAAAATATTAGACTGAACTATTTAAAATATTAGGCCTTAAAAATAATGTTTATAATAACATTTATAGCATTATATTAAATATTAGGCCTTAAATATTGATGTTTAAAAATAGTAAAAATAAAACTGTCTGCCACACTGAAGGTAGATCAAAAATGTCTGTGAGCATTTTATATATACTTGCGAACCATATTAAGAAATGTAAAAAATGTCTATCTGAAGTCAAATTCAAATTTTTAAATAAAGACATAGTAATGCAAATAAATCCATGATGGGAACAGCCCAAAGTGAAACAACCTTAATTTATTTTGTTTATTATCTCATGGTTCATATTTTCGCGTTAATTAATAATCAAGTCACATGATGTGTTTTAACCTTTTCAATTAGTTAGAACATTTCAAAATTCTGAGTACCTCTTAGTAAATTGGTTCATAATTAGTCGTAATTAGATAGTTTGAACACATGAAATTTGAACTTTTTAATATATAGAAATAAATGTATATTTAGTCAAAAGATTTTTCTTTTTAAATGTAATATGCGGTAGTAGGGAAGTGATAATAAAGTGATAATAAATTATAGTGATTTATAATAATATTAAATATAAATACACTGTATTTACTGTGGTGTTTACAAGCTGAATACATTCACCTTGTAAGCATAAAAGTTAGTTAAAAGTTAATTTGGATTTCAAATTAGTTTGGATTTTGATAGGGAAATGAGATAAAAAATTCTGATATTTGCAATATTTGTTCCTAAAATCTGGAAGCCGGAGTCGAACACGAAAAAAAAACTTTCGGCTTCACAAGCCTGACTCCAAGTATTAAAAAAGATGTTTAAATGAGGAACAGAAGTTAATATTAATTTTAATTTATTTAATATTAACAATTACTTTAATGCCTGATTGAACAAAAAAAAATTTTATGGACAGGACAATTAGTGTTTGTATTGCAAAATTTAAAACTTGAAGCAATACATGTGTCCAATACAATGACCAATCATTTAATTAATCTTAATTTTAATACTTTCACTTTGTCTTTTGCTTTAACTCTCTGTTCTTACTTTATTATTTACATTTTTTTAAAAACAATATAATATAGGATAATCAAAACTCAAGCAGAACTAATTGAATGATTTTTCCAAATGTTGTAAACATTAGCAAAAAAAAAGTTTTAAATAAGACAACAAGAACACAATTAGAATTTGTAAAGGGAAAAAAATAACCAAAACAAACAAACAAACATTTAGAAATGTTGTAAACATTTAAAACAAGAAAAAAAAGTTTAAAATAAGTCGACAAGAACGCAACAAGAATTCGTTAAGAAGAAAAAACAAACAAAAGCAGAAACATTCTTTTGGCTGAAAAAAGACACGATAAAAAAAACGTTAGAAGTTTGGCACTGAAGACCACATTGCAACCTGATGATGATTTTATTTGTGCAAAAATAAATAATAAATAATCGCGATCAGCTATAAAGCTCTTCAATACAAATTCTTATTTCTTTTATTTAAAATGAAGTTTTTGCTTACTGAAAATAAACTTAACCTAGGTTTAATTCATTTTGTTTAAAGTATTTGTTATTTTTGATTTTTTTATGGTACTTCAAAGTTCTCCAATTTATATAAATATATTTTCATTAATTTATGGTATAATGTTTAAACCTTTTAACAAAATGTCGTACTTTAATACAATTTTTGAAATATCTTTAAAAAAATCTCTCATCTAAATAGAATATTCCCAGCCAAAAATAAAATAAAATAATGGTTTCTAAAATTTTGAAAATAATGGTTTCTTAATCCTTATTTTTTTTTGGGTTCACCTTTTTTTGGAAAATTTTATGATTTTTAAGGTTCAACACAATGTAATAACATAGAACATTACAAACTTTACTGGGTATTTCTGATATCAATAGACAACTTTTACATAACCAGGCTACATGAATTTAGAAAAAAAAAAATTTTATTGCTCTTAATGTATATCATTAAAAAACAACTTTATTAAAAAAATTTTGTGTTTGTATAAATTTTTTTTTTTTTAAACTGGAGATTTGAATTTAAGTAAATAATTAATGATTAACTAAAGTTGTAAAAAAATATAGGTAAACTTATATAAAAATGAATAAAAAAAAGAGAAATTTAAATTTTTAGGTTTTTTAATGTTTTTTTAACTTACAAAACTTATAGTAATTTTTGTCATGTTTCTTATTGATAAATTTTACATGTCTCTGTGAAATATAAACAATAGTTTGAATTTAAGTAAATAATTAATGATATATTTTTTTATTTCTATTCAATAAATAGATATACAATAGATATCAAGAAATAAGTGTTTTGAGGCTAAACACTGCGTGTCATAAACAAAATTTTAATAAAAATTAATAATATGTAAATTTTAATTGTTACTAATTGTGAGTACTAATTGTTACTAATGTGACACTTGTGGGGATGCGGAGTCTCAAAAGGAATCTGGCTTTATATTTCTACTTTTGCCAAGTCTGTAGTGCCCAGAAGCTCTAAACATGTTTGTTGACTTATGATTTGCTATAAGTAAAAAATTCATGACTTGAAACTTATTGTTTTTAATTTTTTTCCTATTAGTAGTCCATAAACTTATTTCAATTTTTAGAGCTCCTGGATACCAAAAACTAGGAATAAGTAATCTTTTTGTGCCTTTCATATCCAGAGTCCTTTTTGGGACTCCACATTCCTGGACACTTGACATGTGTCCAGGAGTGTGGAATGTGACATTAGTAACAATTAGATATGAAAATTAGTATTTCATAATTTCAATCAACACATTTTTCTCAAAATTAGAAAAAGTGGGCAGTTTTTATGTTCTTCAAATTGATTTATATTTAGCAATTGTAACTGTCGTTTGAATGAAAATAATCAAATTTATGCACCAACTACGGCTAGTCCTGATAAATGTATGAAATGTGGCAGCTCTAATAAAAAAACTAGTATGTTGTTTTTCTTTTTTAAACTTATAAGTTTTTTTCTCTTTTTTTTTAAAAAATATTTTAAAGCAATTTTTCTCTTTCCTTTTAAAACATAAATTCTGTTTTAAAAGGATTATTAAAAAAATTTCTTTTTTTTTCTTCTTTTATCTAGTTCTTTTACTTTTTTTTTTGAATAATTATAAATGGATAGCACATAAAGTACATAAAGTACATAATTAGTACTTCAACTGTATTACTTTTAGACACTAGTAACAATCTTTTAGCTAATCCTGTAAAATGGTTTCAGGGAAGGTATGGTTTTTTCTGAATTTTAAATTTTTATATTTTCACATGTTAACTAAAAAGTATAGTTTGAAAAGTCGAATTGTTTATTTAAATTTTTATTTCTGATTTTGCATACAGATCAAAAATTGAAGTACCAACATTGAGTCCACATTTGACTTATGTCACATTACCTTGGAGCAGAATAATGAAAGGTTTTGCATTAAATATTTTTTTCCTTAAAGTTCACGTAATGATAACATATTATCATACAATAATATTTAAAAAGTACAATTTTTAAGTTAAATAGTAAAATATTGAAAAATTCTGAAATGTCAAAGTTAAATTTAATTTGTTTCAATATATATTTAATATTAAAAAGGTAATGTATAAAAACCTAAATGAATGAGAAAATGTTTTCTACTCCATAATAACATATGTATCAACACATAACATAACATAAATATGAACACATAAACTTTGTTTATGTGTTCATAAACAATGATTTTGTAAAAATCTATGTCCTCATAGATTCTCTTCTCATAGGATCATCATCTTCAATTCAGATTTAACTCTAGTTTAATCATATTAAATCAGATTTAATTCTAGTGTAGAGGCAACTTAGTAAAAATTAATTTTTATGGCTTTTAACCCTTCTGGGTAGATTCATAAAAAAAATGGTTACCATAAATTAGAAGTTTTTCTAATTGATGTTGCTTTTCTGGTCAGAACATGAGTTGAACCTCAAACCTATTAACCCTGGCGTTCTAATAACTCCACCATGGCTGCTTATAGAGCAGCATGATCAACTGGTTTTAAATTGTTAAATCATTAAAAAGGTTTAAGAAAAGTTATAAAATTTATAGATGCAGAAATCAAGGTTAGAAAAAAGGTTCAAACTTAATTTGAAGAGCTTCATTAATGAGCAAGTAAATTGGCTTACACATTTATCTTTGTTTACATATAAAATACTTATAAAGCAGATATGAATAGATTTTTATGTTACACCTTTTTAAACCATACAAATTTACATACATTTATAAAACATACACATTCAAATACATTCATTTTTACACCTTTCTAAGAACCTTTTTATCCTAGCACATATCCATAATCTGTAAAATAGGCAGATGCTGAGGTAACTTTTGTTTTAGCTTTGAGAGGATGAATTTTTCAGACAGCCCATATATAATATTTTTGTAACACTTAAGTTTAAATGTATGTAAAAGTATGATCATGTAACTAATAAATTATACTAAAACATCACAACATAAAATGTCAACATAAAGTAGTGACATTATTACAAAAAATGTGATTGCTTGTAAAGAGTTTTTTAAAAATATTTTTACAAACTAGTTGTGTTAATTTGTTTGTTATTAATAGATCGATGCTAGAAATATATTTTTGTAACAGACTTTCTATTATAATTTTGTATTGTAATTTTATAATATTAGATATACTGATATTAAAACAAAAGCCAGTTTTTATGAAAGACTGCTAATGTTGATAGCTGTTTTTAATGAAAGAATGATATTATCGAAACAATAGCTGGTTTTTGAAAAAAAAAAAGAAGATATGAAACAAATCCTGGTTTTTGCAAAATTTTGGTTTTTCCGATGACAAAATATTGTGGTTAAGTGGCCAAAGAACAGTTTTCATGTGGTAATGCGATTTTCATGAAGATGTGATAATATAACAAATAAATTATTATATTATAAAATTTTTAAATATATTTTATAATTTTTTTTCTTGATACAAATTGTAAATAAATATTTTATTTGTAATTTATAATTTTTGAATTATTTTATGGTCTAAAAAGTATTTTTTCCATAGATATTTTTCAAAAATTGTTTTGATTTATTTAAAAATAATTTCCATCAAGGTTTCTATTACTCTCTACATGATATAAATTTTTTTTTTCAAAAAATTAGTTCTAAAAGTATGCAATGCAATGCTTACTCATAAGTTGCTTAAATTTTTTTTTTTTATGAAGGGGGTAAGTTTTTTTTTTTAATGACAAAAAATTCAATTCATTTTTGCATGTATACTTACAATTTTAGTTACATATTTGAAAGCATACAATGAATCGTGCATTACTGCAAGCATATATTACAATACATAATGGGTTTATTTATACATATTCAAAGTGTATATCAGATCATAGTGTTAATTATTTTATGTCAAATTTAAATTATATTTTATATTCCATTATTACTTTTATATAAAAAGTATATACTTGAGTGTATATGCAATTGATTGTTTCAGGTAGAAAACTTTTTTTTACAATGATTTTTATAATTAATAGAACAAAGTTTGAATAAATTTCCTAATCATTTTTTGTTTAATCTATAAAATTACAGGAGTTATTTAATTGAAAATTCAACAATACATCAATTCAATTTTACCCTGTGACCTCTGTAACCCAAATTTCTTTATATAAAATATATTGTTTTTGTGTTTATCTTCCCACTTGGTATTTTATTGTTTTTTTTTTTGTTTTTTTTTTTTAATTTTTCCTCTATTGTTTTTATGTACTTTTTGACATTTTGACACTTTATGACATTTACCTATAAATTGTCCAACTAAATTATTTAGGGATAGGTGCAATGAGTGTGCTTCATCTATCCCTAAATGGTACTGGTTAATGTATGTACTTTAGCCCCATCATTCCTTATTTCAGTATGATATCATCTGTGATGTTTCATTTGTAGTACACAATAAAAGATAAGAAATATAATTTATGTTTGTAATTTATTTTTCCTTTGGATCAATGACCACTATTTTCAAAATATTAAAATTAATTAGATAATGCAAATTACATGTAGATTTGATTGTTTACTGTTTTAGTATAAATTCAAGTAGACCAAATAAATAAGTCAAGTGAAATATTGTCAAGTTGAAATATTTTTGCAATTAAAAGTAAAGGTGAGTCGTTTTTATTTTTTAATGTCTAAATTTTATATTTTTTATAAAATTTTGAGTAATATTTCTAAAAAATCATTTCTTATATAGAGACTAATTAATAAAATAAATTTAAATAAAAAATAATGTAAACATCTTGTTTTCTTTATTTTGTAGAGAATATAATATATTTTATTCTTTTTTTTTTTTTTTTGTTTTTTTTTTTTATGTCATCAAGTTTTCAACAAACAGCTCCTAATGACAAAAATTTTGCGAAAAATAAACGCAAGGAGTAATAGTACAAGTACATATTAAATAAATAAAAAAATTACATAACATTAGTCATTATGTGGACTGAAATAATTCTTTCTAATCATTACAATGTACTACTAAAATTTTTCTGTATACATATTTGCATATGTCATACCAGACTTTTGTAAATTTTTCTTAAAAGATTCTTTTTTGCAGTTCGTTTTAATTTTCAACAACCTAATTTTTTTTTATACATGCAATCATTTAATTTTCAACAACCTAATTTTTTTTTATACGTGTAATCTTTAAAGATACCCAGAAATCTTTAATAGGTTCTAATTCAGATTTCAATTGCTTTTAGCTACCCACATACC